>CM075213.1:29102510-29454915 GCA_037577465.1 Liposcelis bostrychophila
TCAAATTCTCAATTACTACAGGACCGGAAAGTTGCATTATCCGACAAATGTTTGCGGTCCGCTGTTCGAAGAAGAGCTGGAATTTTGGGGCCTTGATTCGAATCAGGTTGAACCATGTTGTTGGAGCACTTACAGCAGACATAGAGAAACTCAGGTTAGTAAAACTAAAAAAAAAAAATTGTTGACCTAATCTCACATATTAATTCAGGCATGTGAGAGATAATAAGGGTTATTTGTGTATTATCAAATTTTTAACCAAAGCCATTTTTTTATTTATAAGCAAAAAATGACTGTTATTATAAACTCCGTATACCTTTTTCGGCTCATATGAATCCGTCGAAGGTGCTTATTCGCTAATAGAAGGCCTTTCGAAAGTAGAATTTTTGAGTTTAGGAGTGCCACAGTGGTCCAGAATCAAATTCCAGGGGGGCCAAAACCGGAAAAGTTAAAATGAAATGCAGTTTTTTGCCGCGATTTTGACTAGGAGTTATTCTTTAGTATGTGTAATAAATAATTGGTTAAAAACAAAATATGAAGTAAAACCGAAAATTAAAGATTGTATTTAAAAAAATATCAGAAAACAGTTTTTCCAAATAAAATTTAAAACATTTTTTACTATTGAATCTATACACTAGAAATCATTAAACCCCTAAACATTCCTAATAATTTTGTACTATATACGCAGGATCGATTTTTTTAAAAATATGCCCGCCATATTGAATTCCCCATCTTGAATCAGCCATCTTGAAATTTGAAAAAATGTTATCAAACCCAAAATCAGCGATCCCAGAAACCCCTTAATACATACTTTTGTGCACTCAGGATCAAATTTTCAAAATTATGTCCGCCATATTGGATCCGCCATCTTGAGTTTTGAAAAACCGTTGTCTGATTCGAAATCAGCGACCCCGAAAACCCCCAGATACCAGTTTTTAGCCTTCAGCGACCAACACAAAATTTTGGCCTCCTAAAATCTGACTCTGGACCACTGCGGAGTATAAAACATTTACAGAAATCGGCCTCCGAAAAATGTGAAAAAAAAATTAGGGTTAATATGGAGCCGATGTCTCAACTTTTCCGCACAGCATTTCCAAATTTAAAATTCGTGTTTTTCGATGCACCGTAATGAGAAATGCCTCCGAGATACTTAGCACAATTTTTGTTTTCCTTTCTTTTGGATTCCCTACCCAGTAGCCATTTTTCCTAAAAAAATAAATTCCTAATCCACTTTTCCTAAAAAAATACATTCTGATCCATTTTCCTAAGAAAATACATTCTGATCCATTTTCCTAAAAAAGTAAATTTGTAATCCACTTTTCCTAAAAAAATACATTCTGATCCATTTTCCTAAAAAATAAATTCCTAATCCACTTTTCCTATAAAAATACATTCTGATCCATTTTTCTAAAAAAATAAATTTCTAATCCACTTTTCCTAAAAAAATACATTCTGATCCAATTTTTAAAAAAAATAAATTCCTAATCCACTTTTCCAAAAAAAGTACATTCTGATCCATTTTCCTAAAAAATAAATTCCTAATCCACTTTTCCTAAAAAAATACATTCTAATCCATTTTCCTAAAAAAATATATTCCTGGTCCATTTTTCCTAGAAAAAAAAAGAGTTCCTAATTTATTTTTTCTAAAAATTTTGGTTTCTAAAATTGTTTTCCTAACTATTTTTTTTTCCTAATTTTTAATTTTCCTTAAATTTTTTGATTCCTAAAATAAAATTTCCTAAAATCCCCTTAGGGATTTAAAAAATTAGGAAAAATATTTGTTTTAGGAAATTTTATTTTAGGAATCAAAAAATTGTAGAAAAAGTAAAAATCCGGGAAAAAAATGGTTAGAAAAAAATTTTAGAAACCAAAATTTTTAGGAAAAATGGATTAAAAATTCCTTTTTTTTAGGAAAAACGGATTTAAAAAAATGGTCGGGAACGTTTCGTTTTGTTTTGATGAAATATAACCGATATTACGACAAGAAAATCGGGAAATGGTCATGTTTTTTAATGGCGTCATTGCCCGACTAAAGCCAGTGACGTTTAATGAGCGCTGAAAACGTGTTTATAGTTAACGATAATAAATGGTTAGAAAACAAAGATCTTGAAGCGTTGAATGTCTTGGTAAAGGACGTTTATAGTCAACATTAAAAAAGACTTTCATACCATTAATCAAGGAGGTCGAGATGCTAAACATTTTCCGTTTTCTTCTTTTTTTTCTTTGAAAATAATTTTCTTTTTTTCTTTTCTTTTTTTTTGGGGGGGGGGGGGCAGGGGCGGAAGGCACAGAAAATGTATTTAATAATTAAATAACATCAATTATTTAGAGAAAGATTATGCTATGGAAGATTAATGGGATGGGGAAATGAAAACTGATTTATCATTTTATACATCGTGTCGAATAAACGAAAAGGAAAATGGTTCTTTTCTGAAATGATTTAGCAGAAAATTCGGTTATTCTGTATTTCGAGAAAATGAAAAGTCAAAATGGTAATTGATTATAGAGCTATCGGATTACTAATTGCATAATATGCCTTTTTTTTTTCAAAATGTTTTGAAGGATGGCTCCAAATATATTTTTTTTTCGTTTTTTCTTTTAAATATTCAAATTGGAAAGTTGGCAAGAGTCCGATTCCGATGCCGGTCTTGAACTACGGTCCGGAGAAGCTTCCATAAGCTAAACATAGATGACGTTTCAAGGCACTGCCATAAAAGCATCATGGGATAATACAAGGCAGTGGTTTTTTCGCTACTTTTCGGAGCGTCTTATGGAGACTCCAATGTTTTTAAAAAAAAAAAGAGGAAACTCCTCCGAAAATTAATGGATTTATGCATCGCTGAAAATTTTAAATTTAATTAATTATTGTTTATCAAAGTTCGGGACTTTTAAAAATCATAATCAAGGAAAGTCTGGAGAAAAAAATAAGGGGGAGGAAAACACAAACAAAAAAAATCGTTAAAAAATCCTTTTTCATTCGCTTTTCACTAATTGGCTTTCCCATAATTAAATTCAATTATTGAAGCTTTTTTTTTTTTGTTTTATTAATGCAAGGTGACTTTTTAAAACCTCGTTGTTTTAAATCTCTCGGGAAGTTTGGAAGCTGCATTTACTAAATCAGAAAAAAAAGAATCGATTTTTGCCTCGCTGTTTGAATTCCTGGAAATAAAAAACACCGGAAATTCGATTTGGAACTAATTGATTCGCTAGTAAAAAGCGCGGAATAAAAGAAAAGCGACCGGGAAGGAGAAAAAAAAAAAAGTTTAATCAGATGATTTTCAACGGAGCATAAATTTATGCGTTTTCATCATTTCCCGTTCTCATAATCCTGACTGAAAATCCTATTTTGAAATTTAAGATTTTTTTTTTTTTTTTTTTAAACGAGGGTTATAAAAAAAGGCGAGACTTTTTCCGACGAAACAAAAAAAAAGAGCTTTAAAAACTAAATGAAAAAATTAAGTAATGAAAGGAATATGAAACGTTAAAAAATATAATTTTTTTTGTAGAGATTTATAACTTTTAAGTCCTATTAAAAATTCACTCAAAACGAGATTATCATAAATGAAGCTGATTTTCAAATTTTATTTTATTTTTTTATTTTTTTTTAAAGGCGACTCTCGCAATTTTAGACAAACTGGACATCGACGCCGAGAAGCCGAACGAGGAAGAAATCGCGAGGAAATTCGGATATGAAGAGGATTATTTAAACGGAAGGTTAAGTAGGTGGCAACGTTTAAAACCCAAAGTTTGGTCCTTATTTGATGAGCCTTATTCTTCCTCTGGAGCCAAAGTAAGTAAAGTAAGCAAAATTTTATTTCCTTTAACTTTTTTTACAGAGTGATTGAAGTTGAAAGAGAGAGAGAAAAATAAGATTGGTAATTGGAAAAGAGCTTGGGATTTTCTTTTTCAAAGGTGTAAATTGGTATAAATGATTTCGAATTCCTCCTTTTCGAGTCTGGTATTTTTATTTTACTTTTTCCTAAGTAAAAGCCGCGTGATAATTTTTTTTTTCGAATAAGAGGAAAAAATAAAAATAAACTAAAGAGTTTAAAAAAAAAAAGAAAACAGGGAATAAATGCAGTATTATGATTTTTTTTTTCTTTTTCTCTGAGAGAGAAATAAAAATTCAGAAAAAACTAAATTCTAAAACACTCGACGTAACTGTATTTGTTTACTTGGCAGTCAAAAGCTAGATTATAAGCAAGTAAATTTGTCACGAAACATGTTTTTGCGAAATAAAAGAAGAAGAATATGTCGTAGATAAATCACGTTGCTTTGTAATCCATCATTTTGAAAATGTCCTTTTTTTTTCTTGTTCTTTTGAGCTGAATATAGACCGTTTAATACTTATACTGCACAGTATATGTCGTAAGCATTTCATGTAATCTGGAGAGAGCAATACTTTTAAATTTTTGGGGGCGGATGTATCAAAATTGATACACTATGCTTCTGATGCAAAATCAATGCTTTAACAAGTTAGTATCGACTCAGGTGGGATTGCATGTGTCAGAAAAAATTCACCATTGAAAAAATGACCAATCAAAAAATGATTCCTATGTTTAGCTTATGGGAGCCGTTTTTTAAAATTTTCTCTTATTAATTCATAGAATTAAAAATACATTCGCAATATTATTGTGAATAATTACTTGAAGTACAATGTAAAATGGTTTGAGTTAAAGGTAACAAGCCGCCATGTTTAGCTGGAGAAGATTTTTCCTCCCATGCTTAGCTTATGGGGATATTATAAATTCCATTTTCAAGACGTTTTATAAGCTAAACGTTGCTAAAACAGTCCATAAGTTAAGCAAGGAAGTCATTTAGTGGTTCTGGCACTTTTAAACTTTATTGCGGTTCATTTTATTATTGTCTAAGAATATTTATTAAAATTTTACAAAAAAAACTTTGTTTCCCATAAGCTAAACATAGACCAATAAAAAGTTTTTTTGACAATGCCAATGACCTCTACGGACGTTGGTTTATTAAAATATTATCAAAAGCAAGTGAACAGTATTGCCGCATTCAATAATCTTTTTTTTTTTTTTTTTAATAACAAAATGCAAAAAGTTCAAATTTTGAACATCTCACAGTCGTCGCTAGTCAAGAGAAAAGCGCAAATAATCCCTATCTCAAACGTAGGTAAAAGCTGTAAAAAGGATCTAAGCGTAAAAGCCTTTGGTTTTCTGTGTGGTTTAAAACTACTTGCCCATATTGAAAAATTCAAAATGGCGGATCCAATATGGCGGGTGAAATTTCGAATTTTGTATTGATTTTCATAAAATTGTGTATCTAGGGGTTTTCGGGGTAGCTGAATACGAATCTGATATCAGTTTGTTCAAATTTAAGATGGCGAAGTTAATATGGCGACTTTTATCCACACTTGCTGAAGTTTACCGATGTTCGTAAAAATTCGTATAGTATAGGGGTTTTTGAGGCCGCTGATTTCGAATCCGCCAGCGTTTTTTTCGAATTTCATACGCCAGACCTAGTAGGGCAAGACACCCTCACGATGGCTTAAAATATTTAAATCAGGCCTCGAACCGGTTTCTGGTCTGAATTTGGGGACTTTAGGGACCAAAAACATGAGAATTAAGGATCTTTTTAAGAACCTAAAAGTAGCCTATAACTAGTCCGTTTTTTTATTTTAGGCACCTTCCTCGGGCTTATGTGACATGATGTAAAACTTTTGAGTTCTAGCAATAAAAAAATAAATAAATAAATAAATAAATAAATAAAATTTATATCGTTTTTTTTTCTCTTCTTCTATTAAATTTTTTTAAATTTTGCTTCGTAATTATATCATGTTCTTTATTATAAACGATAGGAAATTTTTCGTAAACTCGCTGCAGATTCAAAAATTATAGATTTTTAGGGACCATTTTTCGAATTTAAGGGCTTTTAAAGTCTTCTTTTAAAAAAATGGACTTACTTTAGGGACTTTCAAAGACCAAGTTCGAGGCCTGTTAAATTTGAAAAAAACGCTGACGCCATATTCTAGACTTGAACCCAGACCGACTCCTCTATCATTGGTTCGAAATCGGAGACTCCACCACTGCGCTACGCGCGCCCCTATACCATCGGAGTAAAGATACAAAATTTTATATCAAATATGGATCCAATGAAACAGAATTTTTTTTCAATGTAATTTATTATTTGTAAAGGTGTAATTACCAAATCTGTTGCTGCCGGATTACATGAAATAATTACGACATATACTAGCAATTCGATATTTTTTGCGTTAAAATTTTAAGTTAATGATAGTCCATCTTATAAAAGCCTGTATATTAAGGCTTGAGAAAGGGAACCAAAAGAAAAGATGTTATAATTAATTGCTAGCTATGTATTAGACATTTCGATGACACAAGGTATGTGGTTTCGGTTGAGTTAAAGGTAGCATATAGAATTTAATTCAAGTAGTTAGTATGCACGGTAGATTTTGAGTAGCACTAGGAACTTTATTCCCTCGGTTTCACTTCTGTTATTGCTTCTTGGTTGTTTTTTAAGATCTTTATTTCATTATTTTCCGGTTTTCTTCCCATAGTATTTATGTCGTTCGTTTTGATTTATTTACACTCCCTCCGCACTTCATACATCTTTACATCCCTCTTACACTTTTTTCAACATCTTTTTAACTTTTTGTCTCTATTATATTCTCCCTTTTTCTAAGGGGACTTGGAACAAATGCTAAATGTTATTTAAAAAGGCATGTAGACGGGGGGACGTGGAGGACGTGGAGGACGGGGGGGGGGGCTCAGCCTCCCTGTGTAGTGGTTTAAACCGCACTGTAAATTTTTTTTTCAAATGTATTTTCTCTATCTTTTATGTTAAAAGAAGCCATTTTCGGATCCCCATTTAGAGAACTTTCGGCTTTTCCCTCTTAGGGCGTTGCAAGCTGGCCACAGTCCTGTTTTTTCTAATGCGCCTTCAAGATTCCCTACCATTTTTCCTAAAAAAAAAAAAAAAAATTTCTAATCCATTTTTCCTAAAAAAAAATAAATTCCTAATTCATTTTTCCTAGAAATAAAAATAAATTCCTAATCCATTTTTCCTAAAAAAAAAAAAAAAAAAAAAATAATAAATAAATAATAAATAAAATTTATATCGTTTTTTTTTCTCTTCTTCTATTAAATTTTTTTAAATTTTGCTTCGTAATTATATCATGTTCTTTATTATAAACGATAGGAAATTTTTCGTAAACTCGCTGCAGATTCAAAAATTATAGATTTTTAGGGACCATTTTTCGAATTTAAGGGCTTTTAAAGTCTTCTTTTAAAAAAATGGACTTACTTTAGGGACTTTCAAAGACCAAGTTCGAGGCCTGTTAAATTTGAAAAAAACGCTGACGCCATATTCTAGACTTGAACCCAGACCGACTCCTCTATCATTGGTTCGAAATCGGAGACTCCACCACTGCGCTACGCGCGCCCCTATACCATCGGAGTAAAGATACAAAATTTTATATCAAATATGGATCCAATGAAACAGAATTTTTTTTCAATGTAATTTATTATTTGTAAAGGTGTAATTACCAAATCTCTTTTTGTCGGATTACATTAAATGGTTACGACATATACCAGCAATTCGATATTTTTTGCGTTAAAATTTCAAGTTAATGATAGTCCATCTTATAAGCCTGTATATTAAGGCTTGAGAGAGCGAACGGAAAAAAACAATGTTGTAATTAATTACTAGCTATGTATTAGACATTTCGATGACACAAGGTATGTGGTTTCGGTTGAGTTAATGGTAGCATATAGAATTTAATTCAAGTAGTTAGTATGCACGGTAGAATTTGAGTAGCACTACGAACTTTATTCCCTCGGTTTCACTTCTGTTATTGCTTCTTGGTTGTTTTTAAAGATCTTTATTTCATTATTTTCCGGTTTTCTTCCCATAGTATTTATGTCGTTCGTTTTGATTTATTTACACTCCCTCCGCACTTCATACATCTTTACATCCCTCTTACACTTTTTTCAACATCTTTTTAACTTTTTGTCTCTATTATATTCTCCCTTTTTCTAAGGAAACTTGGAACAAATGCTAAATGTTATTTAAAAAGGCATGTAGACGGGGGGACGTGGAGGACGTGGAGGACGGGGGGGGGGCTCAGCCTCCCTGTGTAGTGGTTTAAACCGCACTGTAAATTTTTTTTTCAAATGTATTTTCTCTATCTTTTATGTTAAAAGAAGCCATTTTCGGATCCCCATTTAGAGAACTTTCGGCTTTTCCCTCTTAGGGCGTTGCAAGCTGGCCACAGTCCTGTTTTTTCTAATGCGCCTTCAAGATTCCCTACCATTTTTCCTAAAAAAAAAAAAAAAAAAATTTCTAATCCATTTTTCCTAAAAAAAAATAAATTCCTAATTCATTTTTCCTAGAAATAAAAATAAATTCCTAATCCATTTTTCCTAAAAAAAAAAAAAAAAAAAAAAAAATAAATAAATAAATAAATTCCTAATCAATTTTTTCTAAAAATTTTGATTCCTAAAATCGTTTTCCTAATTTTTTTTTCTTGAATTTTTAAATTTTTTAAAACCAGTCCAATTTTTTAAAATTTCTTTAAATCCCTGAAATAAAATTTTCTAAAATCGTAAAATTAAATTTTCTAAAATACCTTCAGCGTTTTAAAAAATTAGGGAAAATATTCATTTTATGAAATCTTATTTTAGGAATCCAAAAATTTTAGGAAAATTGAAAATTAGGAAAAAAATTGTTAGGAAAAAAAATGTAGGAATCAAAATTTTTAGGAAAAATGAATTGGGGATTTTTTTTTTCTTTTTTAGGAAGAACACATTAGGAAAAATGGTCGGGAACGCGTCTTCAAATATCCTTCGGTTGTCAAAATTTTCAGATTCACTGAAAATTTTGTTCAAAAACATTAATTTTGGTGTTTAAGAAAATTTTAATTGTCTTATTTTATTTTACATCAAAATCTGAAATAATTTCAGTATTTTCATGAGTATAACATTATCGGGGGATGGAGGGGGCGGGTAAATTTATCTTTTAGGAAATCTTATTTTAGGGATCAAAAAATTTTCGGAAAATTGAAAATTAGGAAAAAAATGGTTTAAGAAAAAAAAAAATTTAGGAACCAAAATTTTTAGGAAAAATGAATTGGGAAATTTTTCGGATAGGAGGCCCAGAAATTCAGTTTTTAAATTTTTGTGCAACAACTTTTTCTGCTTTGAAAGTTTTGTCACACTTTTTAAAAATTTTTTTCTCAATTTTGTATTAATGAACCAGTTCAATTGATTTTGAATCAGAGCTAAAGGAAATATACACTTCCTAGCTGCATTTAATTGAATGATTTTTTGCTTGAACCTGAATCGATTTTAAGGAGTTAATTGAAAAAAAAAATAGATTACGTGCTGAAATTAGAAACCGAATTCAAGCTCTGCCTTTTTCTTTGCATATTGTCCTTCCCTTGGATTTTTCTCTTTAAGGCTATGCTCCAGTTTGATTTTTTTTTTTTCAACACCCTATACTTTAATAATCCTTTTTAGGGCTTCTTTTTTAGGAACAAAACATCATAATTCTATTTACCGAAACCCCCTTCCATAAACGAATATACATCTTCAGCGAAAATTTCAGATTTCTACATCGCCTATTTTTTAAAAAAAAAATTAAGTCTTCGATGAATTCCCGGGAACTTTGGAAATTTATCGTAGATCAAATTTTTAAGAAAAAGTAATTGGATGCATAAAAATTAAAATTTTCACTGAAGGTGCTTATTTGCTAGTAAAAAGGTATTTCGTTAGTAGAATTGTGAAATTATGCTCCAAAAATAGACAAATTTTCAAAACGAAAAAAAAAATAGATCGGGGCCTAGGTTCAATTTTTATTTTTATTTTCGCAACCATTTATATTACATCAAAAAGGTCTATCGTTCATTTTATTTTTTGGCCTTTAGCGTACGCGTATTCATTTAAAATCCATTCGTATCCTATAAAAACACATTAACAGTCTTTCCCATAATATCCGCCGGGTAATTAAAACATCTGCCGCTCGTATGTATTTTTAAGTTTAATATATGTAAAATAATTCATCCTCGTCAAATTAAAGTCGCGGGACCGTTAAATAATCCAAATTTTCAAGGAATTTAATTTTAACGGATGCCGTTTCCCCCGAAAAACACCGCGGAATGACATAGGGAGAGCGGGGGGGGGGGGGGGGGGGGAGAGAAAAAAATATGACATCATTTTTAAAACGGAAGATATGTTACAACTTTCAGCATTTTAATTATCGCTGAGAATAAATTTTGCTTAAGAAAATTTCAAAAGCATGGAAATTTACAGTTAAAGCTGCTTTTGAAAGTATTTCCTCTTTTTAAACTATTCTCTTAAATTCTCCCGGTTCGTATTTTCTCTTTCGCCCAGTGCCATGAGAGAATCGAATTATTAAATAATTTTATTTAAATGTTTCCCCTTTGTTCGGTTTCCTTTTCCGATTTTTTTTTTTTTTTTTTTTTTGTAGTATAATAAAAAATATCAAGGTGACAAGCCTCTTTATAAACTTAATATCAAATGTCCTTTTGATAAACTATTTTTCAAAGAAATAACTTTGGAGCGTATAGATGTTCTAAGAATTTTCTTTTTCACTTTTCCTCTTTTCCCCCCATTTTATAAGTCCTTTTATCTTCTATAACTTCATCTTTTTCGCTTCGCTCTTGGAAAGTGGGGCAGAGAAGAAGAAAAAAAAAAGAATGGATTTTATGAAATACGTCTAGGAGTAATCGATTTTATTTTTTTTTCTTATTTATTTATTCATCTATTTATTTAGTTATTTAGTTAGTTTTTTTTTTTTTTTTATTCAAAAGTAGAAAAAAATTAATCTTTCCTTTTTTTTTTTTTTGTTTTGCCTTTTCAGGTCGTCGCTGTGATGTCCGTTTTTTTCATCTGCGTCTCGGTTTTGTCATTTGCCTTGAAAACTCACCCTGATATGAGGGTGCCATTCATAAAAAACATAACTGTAGAGGTTGCTTCCCACGACAACACAACGGGATCCGACGTCCGATGGACTCTGGATAAAGTTCAGACGAAACCCCACGAGGCCTTTGTATTTGTAGAACTCGCCTGTAATATATGGTTCACGGTCGAACTTGTCGTCAGATCTCTTGTAAGTATAAAGGATGTGCTGTGGAAAAGTTTTCTGACGAAATTAAAACCAGGAAAGGTGCAACGATTCAACCAATTTTTGAAAAAAAACTTCGGGTATGCAATAAGAACAGGGCCTTCTCATGGAAATTCAGCATTCGAAATAAGGTTTTCGGAGATCTTTCCCTTTTCAGGAAGAGATCCATACCAAGTGTGTAATAGCCCCCGGATTGGCTTTTGCATCTTGAATTTTATTATTTTAAGAAAAGAGGTCGTCCATAAACCACGTTAGCACGTTAGGGGGGGTAGAGGGGTTTTACATATCTAACGTTAGCATTTGTCTCATGTAGTTAATGTGCAAAAATGAAAATAATTTAAATTTTTTAAATTATGTAACCTAACACATTTTTTTTTAAATTTCAATTATACCCTCTCGCATTTGCTCCGAATTTAAAAAAAAATCATACCGGGATATGGGGGCATATCCCTATGTAGGACATCCTCTATATGGTCTTAATATTGCTAAAATCATAAAACGATTTAAAAATTTCAAGGCTGTTTTTTGCCCGTTTTTGGTCAAAAAATTCGAATTTTTTGATAAAAAAAATATAATTTATTCTTCCAGGCACAAAAAAAAAAAAAAAAATTAAAATTTTTGATAAAAAAGGTTAAAAGTTGAAAAATCTTAGTCAAAATTTTAATTAGAGTCTTCAAAGTTAAAATTTTAATATTAAAGCATTACTTTAGCTCATATTCTTGGCTTTTTAAAATGATTAAACGATTTAAAAATTTTTGGACATGCAAAACCATCGATTTTCATTAAAATTTGTGACTAAAGAAGTTTCACTTCAAAAATAGTCAACACCTCGACGATTGCCACTCGAGCGAAGCTAGAGCGACAAAAACATGACCGAAAACCAGCAGCAAAAAAAAAAAAAAAAAAAAAAAAAAAATGCCTTAAAATTTTTAAATCGTTTTTTTAATGTTAAAAAAATGTTACTCCGCCCATGATGCCCTAATAATGAAATATACTATTTGTTTATCTTTCTTTTTCGCTTTCTTATTTGCTCTTAACTTCAAATTCTTGTTCCAAAAAAGTTTTATACAATTTCTTGTAAATTTTACTTAAAAAAAAAAAGCGAAATTAAAAAACAAAAGTTGAATTAAATTTACAAAAAATTTTTAAGTCCTTGTTTTCGCTCATGTCGTCTAATTTTACTATTAAAAAAAGGCCAAAAGTGGAAAAAAAATAAGAACATTAAAAAACCGATTTAAAAATTTTAAGGCATTTTTTTTTTTTTTTTTTTTGCTTGTTTTTGGTCAAAAAATTCGAATTTTTTGATAAAAATATTTGCAGACGATTTGTATACAATATAGAAATTTAAATCAAGAAATTGAATTGACGGTGACAGACATCTCACAAACAATTTGTTCCATATTGACCCCCAAGACCTAGTCCTACGTAAAAAAAAACCATTTTTCATTCCTTGGACTGAAAAGTAGACCAGAAAATGTGTTTTCCTCGGAATAAAAAATATTTTTCTTTCCAGGTATCGAAGGTAAATTTCAAGACTCGACCAATTACGGCCCTCGGCTTCGCCTCGAGCCGTAAACTTGGTCTCGTACTTGAAATATTTACCTTCGACAACTGTAAAGAAAAATACTATTTTGCAAAATTTAAGTTCTGAAGAATTTCAGATTTTTTTTAATGCTTAATATTAATTTTTTTTAAACATTTTTTTAAAGAGGGTCTTTACACTTGGCTAATAAATTGGATTTTGACGAAACTTGAAAACAACGTTCATAATAACATCAGAACACCTCCAATTTTTTTTTTTAGAATTTTTGGCCACTTAGATTTGAAGATATAAATTACATTATCCTTATGGGATCTCACTTAAAAATCGGCCCCGTTTTTCTAAAACACTGTAAATTTTTATTTTCGGAATATAAGACATTAAAAAACAACGGTTGGGGTAAAAGTATTATAGCTAAGATTGTTAATTTATCGATGATTTTAGCCATTCACCATCCCGAAACAGAAATATCAACAATTAATTCGCCTAAAATCCAAAATCTTGTCTTTTGGCCGGAGCCATATGGTGAAAATTCATGAAAATCGTCCGCTTGGAATCACTTCGTTTTGTAAACAGAACTTTGTTTACTATTCGTAAAACCTTTTAATTTTACAGAATATCACGCTGCCATTTAATTAACGGGTCCAGTTAAGTAAAAAATCTTGGCAGAAACCATTTTAAGAGACAAGAACTAAATAAAACCCTTTAAATAAATTTAAAAACAAAACGCCATTTTGGCATTTGTTTTTGAACTTTGCAAAAAAAAGAATCTTATGATTGGTTGAGTTTTGAAAAATGTTATGTACGAATTAAGTGTAAAGACCCTCCTTAAGAAAGGTGGGAGGTAACCGAAGTTAACGTAATTTTGGGGGGGTCCCGGAATGCTAACATTTGCTAACAAGGGGGGGGGGAGGTCAAAAGTGGCCAAAATAATGCTAACTTAACTTATGGGCGGCCCCCAGTTTACTTTTCCTTTTTTCTATAAGTCCTGGAAAAAGGGTTAATTTTAAAAAATTAAGCATTTGATCTATTTTCGTTTTCGGAAAATTTTGTCGCCGGATAAAATATTCCGTGCCATAGACTTTTAAAAAAATTGAATTTTAAATTAGATCTTATTGCAATGTCATTTAAGAGGAAGGAAAAATTTCGGAATGATATTCATGGAAGTATAAAGGATACAGGTGTTTTTCTTTTCCTTGCAGATTGAATTCGAAAGAAAAATCCAGGGAAAAAGGCACAGTAAAAAAGAAACAAAGAAAGAAGAAAAAAAAAACTCGAAATTCCTACTCTTATTTTTCCGTTGAATAAAATATATAAACAATGCCGAGTCGATCGCTTTACCTATGTAATATTTTTTTTTTCTTTCTTAGGATGAGATGTAAGTCTAAAATGGAGGAAAGATGAAAGAAAATTAGGTCAATTAAATTTCCGGTTATGGTTTTTACATTTCGTTTTCCCTTTTCTTTCCGTTTAAAAAAAAAAAGAGATTCAGGCATAACGAAGCATCCTGTAGGAACGACCTTGACATTTAAATCGTACAAAATAACCCCAAGAAAATCGGAAAACATGGTGGTCGGGGAAAATACCGCCCTTGGATACTTAATGGATAACAAACCCGGGGGGAAAATGGTCGACCGTGTTCTACAACAACCGTTCATTAACGACTATATGTAATGACCGAAACGAAATTTAAGTGCAATGAAACATCAACTTTCCCAACTTTTTTTTTTCCGACAATGCACTAAAATTTGCGGTAGGATTACATTGTATTTTTTTTTTTAAATCGATGACCTTTTGACCCAGCTGCAGCTCGGCATCCAACCTGTAATATCTATAATCTCTTTTTCAATAAGGATGTGTCTTCTGTGTATCCCTCTTTTAAGTTGGAAAATCCGGTCCCCGGAGGCCAAGCAGCTCTTTTTGATTCCTTTTTAATTAAATTAATTATGCCGGGCCCCGAAGTTTTCGCGTTATTTTTGTTTAATTTGTCTCGGTAAATATTAAAAGGAAATGAGGAGGAGGGAATGGGGAGGGAAAAATCAAACATACTTTCGGAGAAAGCTTTCATCTTTCATGTCAGTTTCACCGTATAATATGATAATTTTAACCTTTTCCTTCCCCTTTCCCTTCTTCCCCCTCCTTTTACTCCGGTCACGTTTTTCTCCTGGGCAAATGCAATATAAGTGAAAATGGGTATTTTTGAAGGAGCTACTTAAAACCCCAGTAACAAAAGAGTTGGTTTATGACTGTTTAAGGAGTTTATTGTTCGTAAGTTGATGGGATGTTTATAGATGTTTATAGGACGCTCATAATTATGTGCAAGCCCGTAATGCTTTAGAATCTTACAAAAGACGAGGAAGATCCTTTTTTGAGCTTTAAGGAACGTTTAAGTATTACGTAAGATTTTTAGGGGGGTCCGCATTGACCATCTTCGCCATAAGCTAAGTATGGCGAAATATCTTACAACGGGGGAGTTCAAAATCACCAAAATCAAGCTATCGTAATACTTGAATGGCCCCTAGGGGCCGTCCATAAATTATGTTAGCTTTATTTTGGCAATTTTTGACCCCCTCCCCCCCTTGTTAGCAAAGGTTAGCATTTCGGGACCCCCCCCCTCCCCATTTAAAAAAAATATTTTTTAAAAATTAATATTAAAAATTGATAAAAATCTGAAATTCTTTGGAACTTAAATTTTGCAACAAAAAGGTTTTTTTAACTTAAACAAATGCGCGCATAAAATTGAAAGTTTTTTTTTTTTTTGAGTCTCCGGGGTTTTGAAATTTACATTTTTAAATAATTTTTTTATTTTTTCTGAACTTACCCAAAAGGGTAAGTTCAGAACCCCGAACAATAAATTTAAATTTAATTTTAATTTTAATTGTAATTTTTACTTTGAGGCGTTTAATAACCTCGAAGGGCAAAATCCTCGAAGGCTTAAGAGTGATTAGGGTGCAAATTCTCTATGAAATGTTGGGCCAACATGTTGTACCAACATGTTTGACAAATGAACGAATCGAATATTAGAGAATTTACTCCTACGCCGGAATTCGTGTGGAATGTTGGTCCAACAAGTTGGCACAAGTTGGACAAATATGTTGGCACAACAAGTTGGACGAACATGTATCAATTTGTTTGACAATAAACAAACAAATAGACGATTGTAGAATTTACTCCTACGCTGAAATTGGTGTGGAATGTTGGTACAACAAGTTGGTACAACATGTTGGTCCGACATTCCATAGTGAGATTGCACACCCTAATATGTAAATGTATGCTGTTATGTAATGTAAATGTTGGTCCAACTTGTTGTATCAACATGTTGGTCCAACTTGTTGTATCAACATGTTGGTCCAACTTGTTGTATTAACATGTTGGTCCAACATTCCGTAGAGAATTTGCACCCTTAAATCAGGAGTTAAAGAATTATTTGATTTATTTAATTTTTTTTTAAATTAATTGAGCTGTTAAAATCCTCGAAATTTTTGAAGTTTTGAAATCTGATCTCATTAGTAATTTTTAAAATATTTTTTGCAATTTTTTCCTTGAAAAAAAAAAAATGATGTTATTATCCTCGAAAATGTCATGTTAATAAAATCGCGTCATTCCTTTAATTATTTCTTTAATCTTTTTTATGAACATAAACATAAAGAGGGTACGGGAAAAGTGGCCAAAATTCAAGCATTTTCATTTTTCATGTTGACCCATCTGGAAAATGATATTCAACCTTTGATATCTTATTACTAGGCCCTAAGACTCGCCAAATGAACGAATTTTGAAAGTGAAAAATTTTTTTAAAGATATTAATTCATTTTTTTAATTTCAATGACACAGGGGTTCGAGTCCTCCATGAGCGATCTGAGAATTTTTCTCGAAATTTCCTTCACGTTCTTCGATTTTTGTTTTCGAGGATAACATGTTATAATATAATATTATAACATAATATAATATTATAACATGTTATCATGTTATTGCATATTAATGTCATTTCATATTTGTTATTATATGTTATCATGTTATTACATATTCGTTATAACGTGTTATCATGTTATTACATATTTGTTATAACGTGTTATCATGTTATTACATATGTACAATGTTATTAAATGTAATTTCCCATATTTTCCAAATAGAAATTTCTCTCTTCTTAAGGTAAATTTAGTCTGTGCTGTTCGGAAAAACGTTATTTATCCCTAGTCATAATGTATTCAAATCATTTATTTAATAAATGATTTTAAGCGGTCTCGTATATTAAATTAGTTTATAATGTTATTACAGATTTGTTATAACATTTTATCATGTTATTACATGTTTGTTATAACATGTTATCATGTTATTACATATTATAATATAATATGTTATAACATCTCTTTTTTTCGAGGAAAAAATTGTAAAAAATATTTTGTAAATTATTATGAAGATCAGATTTCAAAACCTCGAAATTTTCGATGATAATAAATTTGAAAAAATAAATAAATTAAATATTTACAACTCCTGATTTAACAACCTCGACGTGAATAACCTCGATTCGAGGATTTTAACCGTTTCGAGGTTTTGCCGTTCGAGGTTATTCGACTAATCCAATAAAAATTAAATTAAATTGAATTGAAATAATTATAAAACGTCGAAAAATTTTTATAATAAAAAAATTCAAAAAAATTAATCTCAAAACCCCGAATTCACAAATCCCCCGGATGTAGTTTCGGGGATTTGAACGAACCTTAAGTGGAGTCACGTTACATAATTAAAAAATCGAAATTGTTTTCATTTTTGCACGTTCATTACATCAGACAAATGCTAACGTTAGATACCCCCCTAAAGTACTAACGCGGTTTATGGACGACCCTTAACACTGCAACATCGTTGCAGTAAAAAGTTGCGGGAACATGTTGCAACTTTTTCCTGCAACATGTTTCATCGTGAACTGACGTGCCCATTCGCTTGCTAAAACATGTTTGAGTCATCATGAACTTAATAAACACAATATAAAAATATCCAATGTACGAGTTTTGCCATAACTAGGTAAAAAGTTTTTAGTCCGGTCTGTAACCTTCCCCTACTTCCTACATTATTCCTGTCACTTATTCCTCTTTAAAATTTTCACAAAAGAGACCAGGAATATGGAATGCAAAATACAATTTCCATTAGGAGGAAAGGTTTGTGCGGTTTCTACGTCAAGAAGTTAGATTAACTGAAGTTGTTTTAACGTTGACATCAATTAATAACTTTTTAGAATGTACTTATAAGTGAGCCTTTTGTTTGAAAATATTTTAGATTTTGTTGCTCAAGAATATTATGTGTCTGCTTATTTTTTTTTTATACATATATACATTTTGCAGATCATCAATCATAATGGAAACGTCGTGCAGAGATTTTTTTTTTCTCTTTTTGACCGTTATGTCGTAAATGATGACGTTACATTTATTTTCCTTTTTTCCTTTCTTTTTCGTTTCTTTTATTTTTGTTTTTATTTTTTTTTTTCTAGGTAAGTCCAAATATAGTAAATTTTATAAAGTCGCCTGTGAATATGATAGACTTCGTAGCTACGCTCAGCTTTTACACCGATGTTCTACTAGATATGTATCATTTCGAAAAAACAGAGATATTAGAATTTATTAGGTAAGAATTTGTCTCATAAATTTTCAGTGAAAATCTTTAAGCTCATTATAAACTTGGGAAAATTTCAAAAGGAGGGATTTTAAATATATCGCCGAGACTGCGAAATTAAAATCCTTCCGTGTTTTTTATTCTTTGAAAAGAGGTTATTGTTGGCGGAAAGAGAAGCGCCGTAAAAATAATCCTATAGATTTCTTGAAAATAGTGCTGAAGAAAGTTTTTGGTTGCTCTCAGAGCTTAACGTTCCTCAGGCATTCCTTGACGGGAAAATAACCCATTATTTTAAAGATGATTGAATTTTTTTTTTTTTTTTTTTTTTTTTTTTTTTGAGTAATTAAAACTTTATGAGGTACGATTTCCTTTTGTTTTCGGGCCTTCTTGTTTGTTGTTACTAATAAGCGTTGTCGGCTTTAAGACGTAGGGGTTGATGGCGTAGAGGTGATGTCGATAGAACGACAATAAGAGTCACCCACGTCATTTTGAGGTCGAAAATCTCGTAAAAAATGACCAGGTCTGATGACTAAAATGCTAAATTATTTTTTTTTTTTTTTTTTTTTGCTGATTTAAGTTTACGAAGGTCCAAATCCAAAATGCAAAAAAAAAAAAAAAAAAAAAACATGACCTTAATTTTTGAACCTGTGAGAGTGAATTCAATACTTTGGAGGAACAGTGTCGAAGTAAAAACATTTTAAAAAACTTACGATTTAAAATTACGCACAATTTTTTTTTTTTAAATTATTATTTGGTGCAGCATTGAAACGTAAAAAGAGAAAAAAGAAAAAAAAAACATCCTCTTTCCATTTTAATGGGATTAAAATCCGGAAAAGCGTACTAGGTAATATCAACTCAGCGACTTGTATGATAAACATAACTGTTTTACTTTAATTACATTATAACAGGTTTATTGTTTGAATAGGACGTCAGGGGAGGTTAAAAAAAAAAATATATAATAAAAATTTTTCCATCGGGGAGATTTTACCTCCGTGCTTTTAATTGGATCACGGAACGGTCGGTCGGTCATTTCATTAGATCTATGTTAAGCCTTTTTATTGGTTTCTGTTTAGCGTATGGGCGCTTTAAGATAAAATGAATATTTTTTAAGAAAAACCTTTTAGCCGCATTTGCAATTTTTAAGTTCATCATTTCGTAATTTTTTTTTTTTTTTTTTTTAATTGATAAAATAACTAGGAATAATTAAATTGGGTATTAAATGAAAGCTGAATAGTCCCTCTACAACATATTAAAATCACAATTTTTCCGCCTAACGATTTCATAGCGTTTCGTGTAAAAAAACCGAAAAAATGTGCAAAGTAACCCCCTGGTTCGGTACCGGATTTTAACAAAAAATTTTTAACTTATTTTTTTATTGCTAAAAATGTCTCACCGGCCGGTGATGTATATGAAATAATACCTCAAGTTATCTAATTTTTTTTTTTTTTTTTTTTTTTTTTTTTTTTTTGTGCCGTACATGAGAACTAGGCGACAGTTCTTTTTTCCTTCCCGTAATCAAGTTTTTTAAATTAATTTCTTTCTTCGAAAAAAAAAGAAAAAAAAATCCAATTTAATTTTTTTTTTTTTTTTTTTTTTTTTTTGTATGTTTTTGTGGATTGCTTTTATTCTGAAAGAAACCTCCTGGTGATTTCCCAATAAAAAAAAAATGTTTTTGGCTCTTTTCAAGATATCGGTTTATGAATAACCAAATTGTTGTATTAATTAAAAGTTTTTTTGTATCGTTTTTTCTTTTCTTTTCAGCATAATACGAATTTTAAGATTGTTTAAATTGACTAGACATTCTCCCGGTTTGAAGATTCTCATTCAAACTTTTAAGGCTTCAGCGAAAGAACTGACCTTGCTTGTTTTCTTCTTAGTATTAGGCATCGTTATTTTTGCAAGTTTAGTTTATTACGCCGAGAGGCTCCAGGTAAATACAGTATTATTATTGTTAAGGACTCAATAGAGAGTCTTTAAAGAGAACTTTTTGGGGAATTTTTTTTAAATCGTTAGTTACCGCATTTTTAATTTTTAATTCTTTTTTTTTCCAGGCGAATCCTCAAAATGACTTCAAAAGCATTCCTGAGGGTTTATGGTGGGCGATAGTCACGATGACAACCGTCGGTTACGGTGACATGGCGCCAAAAACCTACGTCGGGATGTTCGTCGGAGCTTTATGTGCTCTCGCAGGCGTGTTAACCATTGCACTTCCCGTACCTGTTATAGCTTCCAATTTTTTAATGTTCTACTCTCACACTCAGGTACGACACCAAAGCCATCTAAGCCTATTTCGTAACATTATTATTTAATTTTTTTTTTTTAATGAAAAAGAAAAGAAAATTTTTAAAGTGACGTTGCCTTTTTCCTTGTGTAATTGTTTAATTTGAAAAGTTTTGATGTTTTTCCATTATTCGGTGGAATTCATTTTCATCAGGGACAGTCCTTTCAGTTGGTTTTAAGCTTTAAGTACTTCCCCGAGATTTTCGTATCGTAATATGGATAAAGAAAAGGGTCAGATTCCTGAATGACGATTACATAATATTCTCAGATTTAATCCTTTATCCCTTCGATGAAATGTTAACGTTAATTTATGTACTCTCAGATCGTTTTCCAGAGGAAAAGACCGAAACCTTTATCAGATGAGTATTAACTTATTCGGTTAATTGATATTGTGAGGGAAAGACCGTAAAAAACTTTTTCTCGGTTTATTAGGGTAATGTAAAAAAAGATTTTCGTTGTGTGTTAAGACAATTATTTGGGAAGTCGATTTTGAAAAATCGCCCTCGTGGACGGGAATTCCTTTTTGAAGTTTTATTCGTATAAATAAACCAGCGGGTGGAATTAGCAAAAATGACCGTTTCCGTTTCTAATGTTTAGGTTATGGGAGCCTAAGAAACGTTGCTGTTTCCGTTTCTGAGCTTACATAAGCTAAACATAGGCGCTAAAAAAAGCTTTACCACCCCCTGAAATAAACTGTAAGCTCTAAAACAAAATAAAATG
Source organism: Liposcelis bostrychophila (assembly GCA_037577465.1). NCBI lineage: Eukaryota > Metazoa > Arthropoda > Insecta > Psocodea > Liposcelididae > Liposcelis > Liposcelis bostrychophila. The sequence continues at coordinate 29,123,776 of CM075213.1, forward strand.
ACATTGGAATTTGAAAGCGCCTTCAGTTAAGTTAAGTATGCAACCTGTGTTACATCTAAATTGAAAAATTGAAAGAATTAAAAAAAAAAATGCATTAAAACCAGTTTTTAAGGGCGTAGAACAGATATTTTAGAGGGATTAAACATTTAGGGAGGTTTTATAACGCCTGTGTTTAACTTACACAAGTTCCAGAAGCAAAACAAGTGTAATTATAAATTCTAATTTTCAGTTTCATAAGCTAAACATAGGCGATATATAACCGCTCTATTTGTTTACTAATGAATCGTCAATGTTGGAATCGTCAATGCGGAAATTTTAGGGTTTAGGCTTCCTCCGCCATCTTGCATTGCAAAATCGAATTTTTTTCCCATCAGATTTGAAATCCGGCAGACTGCTGTTAGCCTACTATTTTAGAATAACAGATATGCGCGATATAAATTCAGGCTGCTATGTAAAAGTCAAAATTTGAACTAAATAGAAGTCTTTAAGGACACTGATTTCAAATCTGACGTTGAAATTTGAAAATTCAAAATGGCGGATCCAATATGGTGGAATTTTATTTTTTCAAACTCGAAAATCGTCTTGAAAATTTGGTTTTAGGGGTTTTTGAGGTCGCTAATATCGAATTTGACGTTAAATTTTAAAAATTCATAATGGCGGACAAAGTAGAAAATAGTCTGCCATATTTAATCCACAATTTTAATATTTTTAAAATTTAATCTCGGATTCGAAATCAGTGACCTCGAAAACCCCTACAACCAAATTTTAAAGACGATTCTCAAATAAATAAAAAAAATTGTCCGCCATGTTGGATCCGCCATTTTGAATTTTTAAAATTTGACCTCAGATTCGAAATCAGTGACTTTGAAAACCCCTACAAGTAAATTTTCAAGACGATTTTCAAATAAAAAAAATTGAGCGAGCCTCTCTACGAAAGCTCGCTGAAGAAGGGAAGTGAAACTTCTTATGGCGGAGATAGAAAATTTTTCGACGCCTACATGATATGTAAACATGAATTTTTTCCATGTATCATGTATCATGTATCTTCCCTATCTGAGGATACTCATAGATGTTTTAATAATTTTAAGAACAATCCATAAAATTTTTGCCGATAATCTTTAAAATGGACCTTTTTTGACATTAAGATTATTAAGAAGCATATACTGCATACTTTTTGGTGAATACTAAATATTATTTTCATTTATTTTCAATTTTTTTAATTTTTTTAATTTTTTTTTTTTTTTTTTTTTTTTTTTTTTTTTTTTTTTTTTTTTTTGCATTATCGACCGCAAGGAGAATAAAGCATTGTTTTTAGCACAGCAAATATTTTTCGTAAATATTTCGAATTTTTCGCTAATCGTTTAAATCAATTCCCCGAAAAATTATTTCGGGGATTTGACCTGGCCCCAACACCTCGACAATTGCCGCTCGAGCGAAGCGAGAGCGGCAATTGTCGAGGTGTTATTTTGACGATAACCTTTGAACTTTTTTTATCAAAAAATATAACTTTCGTTAATTTTAAATTTTCGAAGTTAAAATTTTAATATAAATAGTATTTTGACTCCCTCTTGGAAATTCTAGAATGTCGTATCGATATTGAAAATTAATGCTGCTTGTCTTTGGAACGCCATCGGGCCAATCTTGGCCAAGATCGATCCGATCTCCGATGACGGCCAATATTGAAAATATGTTAAATTCTCATTCGACCGATATTGAAAAGCATTAACTTTCTAAATGGGCGTCCGAGGTTGGATCGATGCTGCGTCGACATTGATGATCTCAAAATTTCTCCTAGGGCTATTTGAAATTTTAACAAATGCCCGAAATAATTTTTCGGGGATTTTATTTTCGGAGATCTGATCTGGCCCCGACACCTCGACAATTGCCGCTCTCGCTTCGCTCGAGCGGCAATTTTGTCTCGGTGTTATTTCACCCATAACTTTTGATCTTTTTTTATCAAAAAGATAATCCATAATTTCCGGTAATTAAAAAATTAACGGATAATTTAGAAAAACTAATGAGTCTGGGTCAAATCCCCGAAATAATTTTTCGGGGATTTGATTTTCGGGGATCAGATTCCCGCATTTCAAATATTCATTTAATTTAAAATGATTAAAATAATTATTTTTTTTCGGGTTTAAAACTCCGAAATTTTTCGAGGATTTGATTTTCGGATCTCAAATATTAATTTAATGCTGCTTCTCCATTATGGCTCAAAATTAATATTCTAGAATTAATTTTCAAAATTTCCGGAAGTACTGCGCTTTTGTTATTCTATGGATTTCTAACCCAAGATTTAAAAATGGAGTGGGCCATTTTTACTACATTGCATTTTTTGTATTCCTAATCCATGGTCGAAAATTCATAGAATAACTAAAGCACAGTACGTCCGGAAATTATGTTAGATTAAATTCTAAATTCAGTACTTCCGGAAATTTTCTAGAAATTAATTCTAGAAAATTAATTTTGAGCCATAATGGAGAAGCGGCATAAATGGAAATGGAAAAATATGGATTTTAAATGGAAAAAATCTAAAAATGCAGAAGACCAGGAGCGAAAATTTGACCTGGCTCCAAACTAATGATGAAATAAAGAAAAATTCACGAAAATTAACGAAAAGTTTAAAAAAAAGTTAACGAAAAATAATGAAAAATTTTAAGATTAACAAAAAATTCGAAATATTAAGTCTTCAAAGTTAAAATTTTGAATAGTCAAAATATTATTAAAAATTTTCGAAGTTAAAGTTTTAATATTTAAAAAGATCGAAAAATATTATTCAAAAAATCGATTTTCAATAAAGTTTGTGACTAAAGAAGTTTCACTTCAAAAATAGTCAACACCTCAACAATTTCGGGGATTTGACCTGGCCCCAACACCTCGACAATTGCCGCTCTCGCTTCGCTCGAGCGGCAATTTCGTCTCGGTGTTATTTCACCCATAATTTTTGATCTTTTTTTATCAAAAAGATAATCCATCATTTCGATTAATTAAAAAAATTGATGGATAATTTAGAAAAATTAATGATGAATTAATGAAAAATTCACGAAAATTAACGAAAACTTTCTAAAAATTTACGAAAATTTTAAACAATTAACGAAAAATAATGAAAAATTTAAAAGATTAACGAAAGATTCGAAATATTTAAATCTTCAAAGTTAAAATTTTGAAGAGTCAAAATATTATTTAAAATTTTCGAAGTTAAAATTTGTGAATTTTCGAATTTAAAATTTTCGAAGTTAAAATTTTCGAGTTAAAATTTTTGAAAAATATTATTCAAAAATCGATTTTTAATAAAATTTGTGACTAAAGAAAGTTTCACTTCAAAAATAGTCAACACCTCGACAATTTCGGGGATTTGACCTGGCCCCAACACCTCGACAATTGCCGCTCTCGCTTCGCTCGAGCGGCAATTTCGTCTCGGTGTTATTTCACCCATAACTTTTGATCTTTTTTTATCAAAAATCAGACTGGGATATGGGGGCATATCCCTACGTAGGACTACGTCTTTGTATGTCGAAAAATTCGAATTTTTTGGTAACAATATTATTAATATTAATTATTAATAATATTATATTATTAATATTAATATTAAAATTTTTGAAAATAAAGGCCAAAGGTTGAAATTTTAGTTGATTTTTCTTTATTTTTTCCCTTACTCTCCGTTAATTGTTCGTTTATTTTTCCTTCATTCTTCGTCCATTTTTCTTTAATTCTTTGTTAATTTTTTTTAACATTTTGTTATTTTTTTTCTTGACTTTGTTAATTTTTGATTAATCTTTTGTTAATCGTTCGCTAATTTTTCTATTTTTTTAAATTTTTCCTTCATTTTTCTTAATTTTTAATTTTCGTTATTTCTTCAATTTCTAAAAGTGCTTTCGCTTTCGCCCCCCAGGACCGTGACACCTATTAGTCTAACATTGAAACACCGCAACACCTCGCTTCCGCCCCCCAAGATCGTGGCGTGACACCTTTTAGTCTTAAGAGTGAAACACCGCAATACCTCCGTTTTTCGCCCCCAAAACCGTGGTATGACACCTTTTAGTCTTAGAGTGAAACACCGCAACACCTCGCTTTTGCCCCCCATGACCGTGACATCTTTTAGTCTTATGAGTGAAACACCGCAACACCTCGGTTTCCCCCCCGAGACCGTGACACCTTTTCGTCTTAGATTGAAACACCGCAACACCTCGGTTTCGCCCCCCCGAGACCGTGACACCTTTTACTCTTAGAGTAAAGGTGACACCTTTACACCGCAACACCTCGCATTTGCCCCCCCGTGACGGTGACACCTTTTTGTCTTATTCCCCCAAGATCCTGGCATGACACCTTTTAGTCTTACAGTGAAACACCACAACACCTCGCTTTCGCCCCCCATGACCGTCACACCTTTTAGTCTTAGATTGAAACACCGCATCACCTCGTTTTTGCCCCCGAGACCGTGACACCTTTTAGTCTTAGAGTGAAACAACACAACACCTCGGTTTTCGCCCCCCAAGACCGTGGCATGACACCTTTTATTTAGTCTTACAGTGAAACACCACAACACCTCGCTTTCGCCCCCATGACCGTCACATCTTTTAGTCACCGCAACACCTCGCTTTCGCCCCCCAAGACCGTGACACCTTTTAGTCTTAGAGTGAAACACCGCAACACCTCGCTTTTGCCCCCCATGACCGTGACATCTTTTAGTCTTAGAGTGAAACCGCAACACCTCGCTTGCGCCCCCCCAAACCGTCACACCTTTTAGTCTTATGAGTGAAACATCGCAACATCTCGGTTTCGCCCCCCGAGACCGTGACACCTTTTAGTCTTATGAGTGAAACACCGCAACAACTCGGTTTCGCCCCCCCAAACTGTGACACCTTTTAGTCTTATGAGTGAAACATCGCAACATCTCGGTTTCGCCCCCCGAGACGGTGACACCTTTTAGTCTTATGAGTGAAACACCGCAACAACTCGGTTTCGCCCCCCCAGACCGTGACACCTTTTAGTCTTATGAGTGAAACATCGCAACATCTCGGTTTCGCCCCCCGAGACCGTGACACCTTTTAGTCTTATGAGTGAAACACCGCAACAACTCGGTTTCGCCCCCCCAAACCGTGACACCTTTTAGTCTTATGAGTGAAACATCGCAACATCTCGGTTTCGCCCCCCGAGACGGTGACACCTTTTAGTCTTATGAGTGAAACACCGCAACAACTCGGTTTCGCCCCCCCAAACCGTGACACCTTTTAGTCTTATGAGTGAAACATCGCAACATCTCGGTTTCGCCCCCCGAGACGGTGACACCTTTTAGTCTTATGAGTGAAACACCGCAACAACTCGGTTTCGCCCCCTGAGACCGTGACACCTTTTAGTCTTAGAGTGAAACACCGCAACACCTCGCTTTCGCCCCCCATGACCGTGACATCTTTTAGTCTTAGAGTGAAACACCGCAATACCTCGCTTTCGCCCCCCATGACCGTGACACCTTTTAGTCTTATGAGTGAAACATCGCAACATCTCGGTTTCGCCCCCTGAGACCGTGACACCTTTTAGTCTTATAAGTGCAACACCGCAACACCTCGGTTTCGCCCCCCGAGACCGTGACACCTTTTAGTCTTATGAGTGAAACACCGCAACACCTCGCTTTTGCCCCCCATGACCGTGACATCTTTTAGTCTTAGAGTGAAACACCGCAACACCTCGGGTTTCACCCCCCCTAAATCGGGTCTTTATCATTTTCTAACCTAAAGCCTTACTTTCTGCCCTTATAAAAAGTGTTTCATGTTGCAACATTTTTTCGATTTTTTCCGTGTAGCGTGCCATAAGAAGTTTCACTTCAATAAAAAAAAATTGTCCGCCATATTAGATCCGCCATTTTGAATTTTTTTACTTTAGATTTGAGATCGGCGACCTCGAAAACTTATAATTTTATGTAATTTTTGCTTTTTAATAACATTCCGAGTTTATATCGCTTTTTTACGTTTCCATACCACTGTGGTCTTACGAAATGCATTTTGTTGGCATCAGATTTGATGCCATCGCCCTTAAAGGGTTCAAAAATAAAATTGACTGAAAAGAAGACTTGCGGAAAAATAGGAACCTCTTTGTGTAAGGCGTTCATTTAGCAAATTGACGTGAGTTTAGGGTATTGACTGATTTTTCAAGTGCTAAGCATTTTTACCGCTCTGTCTGACTCGAATCAATGTCTTCCTTTGAATATCTGAATTCGGCTTTTCTTTTTATTGATATTCTGTCACTTTTTTTTTTCGGAATCAACCGATTTATTCCATATAAAGCTATATTCATTGAGCTTTGTTTGGTTGATTGATTCGATGAATTCGAAGGAAAAAATCCCGTAATTGCAAGCTAATAGTATACATGCAACAGTGAAATGAGTCCCGGATTAAAGTATTAAAGATGTTTTATTCATTTGATATTGAGTTTTTCAAGGGGATTTATATCTTTTTGAAAACATCGGAACGAGGGAATATGGGTTTGTTTTAAAAAGGGAGGATTTTCTAAACTCGTTTCGTGTTTTTTTTTTTTTTTTTTTTTTTTTTTCACCGACGAAAATTTGTTAATCTTTTTGTCTAATTTTTTTTTTCTTTTTTCAAGGCTCGGTCTAAACTGCCTAAGAAACGAAGAAGAGTCCTTCCAGTCGAGCAGCCTAGAAGGAAGGTGGTGCCGAGGGACAACGCCGTCAATAGAAGGGGTAACGCTATGAAACATCCTCAGCTTTTTAAAGAAGCTTTCGGTGGAGCGAAAATAGGCAAGTTTAATTTCGATCCCAGGCTTTTAGGCTGCCTTCCCTGGTATTTTGTTTTATTCGTCGTTATTAAGGTACCCTGGTAGTACATGTATAGGCAAAACGAATGCGATTTCATTGATTGAGGCGGTTATCGCGCAGTTGTGGATAACAATGGATAAGGTTCGATTTTCCTTGTGTCATTTTTATCGGGTACCGATGCTCAAGCACGTCCTTCACATAAAGTGATCGTTAAAATTTTTGAAAACAAAGGCAGGGGAAAAAGATTAAAAGAGTCATTCCGGTTAAGATAGCGGTTTTGGGCCAAGAGGCCGATTTCGCTCAAACTTTGGGGTATGATACTATAGGGTAAGAGTAACTTTACCCCAAATGTTCAGCCCTCTACCGTTGCTTGTTTTTGCCTCAGAGCCAAATATGTGATTTTTTGAAGGTTTTAGGAAAAAATTCATAACTTTACCAAAATTTAACCGATTTGAACGAACAAAGCGCAGTTCGATAGCTCATAAAATGGGCTTTAAAGGGGTGTATATGGCCCATAAAAAATCCGTTAGCAACAATTTTTAAAAATTGAAAAAAAACTGTTTTTAAAATTTTTTTTAGATTTTTGAAAACACCCCCTCGCCGTTTTCGTATATGTTTTAGAGGGCTTTCAGAGCTTTCAAATGCTTTTTTGGAAACTAAAATCGGCTGCAGGGAACAGAAGTTATGAATTTTTTTCGATTTTTCCCCATTTATTCCCATATTGTTACATATGAAACTTGCAGTATGAAGTTTTGATGAAAACCTATAAATTACTTGTAAATTGGTCAAAAATTTATTTAGGACCATCTTATTCTGCTTTAAATTCTGCGTCGAATGCTTTTTTATTCGATTTTCTCCGATTAATAACGCAGGAAATATAGAATTTCTATAAATAAGTGTTAATTAGACAGAAAAATAATAAAAATTGGCATTTTTTCGGTGTTTAATTCGAATTCTATTACGGAAATACACCAAAAGCTCTTAGAGAGGTTTTTAAACTCAATGGCAATATTTTCTAGACAGAAAAATGGAGAATCAGAATTTATGAATTCCCCATTACTGCTACACTCAAAAAAGCGGTCAGCAGTTACAATATAATTAAAACTAGAATTTGCGCTAAGTTAAAATTTTACTTGTCGGCGGTCTAATTTACTCACGGCCATGAAAAATCTACTGACTGAGTAAAATTGACTGGTGACCAGTAAAATTTAAATTAGAATTTGCGCCTAGTCAAATTTTACAAGGTCACTAGTAATCATTTTTTTGAGTGTAGTATTTTAATGATGTCTGATACTGCTTAAGGACTATGTTTTAATTACATTATCATTTTAAAAATGAGGAAAGACATTGCCTGGTGTTGAATGCAAGTTTATATCTCCATACGAAAAGTTAACCTTTTTTTAACTTTGCCAATGATCGTGAATATGTGTGGGTCAGGGCTGGGGGGGTCAAAACAAATTACTTCAAAAGTAATGATACAACTAATAAAGAGCTTCTTTCTTGGCTTACTCTGGCTGATGGCAACATTAGAATTATCTTGACGTACGCCCTATTATCCCATAAATGTGAGGGATCCTGCAATTTTCTGCGGCATAAAGGGAGCCAGAGGGGGATAGATGGAAACAAAAGTTTTTTCAAACTGTTTTGGAGACCATAATTTTTTTTTTTTTTTTAAATATTTTTGGGTTCTTTTTTGAACACTTGATGGCTTTTTGAAAGAGTCTTACCGTTCCATTACTGCTACCTTTGCTTATGCCCCCAAGGCCATTCCTGCCCCCTCTTTGACGACATCTCGTATGAGTAAGGTAGTTTAAACATCTCTAAAGACTTTTGGTGTAAGTCGTTCCGTAACACCGAAAAAATGCCAATTTTTATTATTTTTCTGTCTAATTAACACTTATTTAGAAATTCTATATTTCCTGCGTTATTAATCGGAGAAAATCGAATAAAAAAGCATTCGACGCAGAATTTAAAGCAGAATAAGATGGTCCTAGATAAATTTTTGACCAATTTACAAGTAATTTATAGGTTTTCATCAAAACTTCATACTGCAAGTTTCATATGTAACAATATGGGAATAAATGGGGAAAAATCGAAAAAAATTCATAACTTCTGTTCCCTGCAGCCGATTTTAGTTTCCAAAAAAGCATTTGAAAGCTCTGAAAGCCCTCTAAAACATATACGAAAACGGCGAGGGGGTGTTTTCAAAAATCTAAAAAAAATTTTAAAAACAGTTTTTTTCAATTTTTAAAAATTGTTGCTAACGGATTTTTATGGGCATATACACCCCTTTAAAGCCCATTTTATGAGCTATCGAACTGCGCTTTGTTCGTTCAAATCGGTTAAATTTTGGTAAAGTTATGAATTTTTTCCTAAAACCTTCAAAAAATCACATATTTGGCTCTGAGGCAAAAACAAGCAACGGTAGAGGGCTGAACATTTGGGGTAAAGTTACTCTTACCCTATAGTATTATACCCCAAAGTTTGAGCGAAATCGGCCTCTTGGCCCAAAACCGCTATCTTACCCGGAATGACTCTTTAATTGTTTCATTAATTCAAGGAGTGTATCGATTTTTCGCAATCGTCTTTAAGAACAAATCTGGGAGTTAGGACTTACCGAAACGATTATGAAAATGTAAACAAATAGGAAATAGGCATAAACGACCTTGCACGTACGGAAATAGTCATAATCCGCTAAGCCTGAAGACAGGCTAAATGAGACAATTCAATGTTTGCTTCAGATTTCAATTTGATTAATAACGAAAATATTGCTGCATATCTTTTGTCACAGCCCGTACGAAGAAGAGGTGCATAAATTATATATAAAATCATATAAAAATTATATAAGAATTATATATAAATTGTATAAAAGTCATGCATAAATCATACAAAAAATTGGACATCCATAAAAATAATAAGTTATGTGTAAAGAACTTAAATTTTTTTTACCGGGATTTTTTTTTTCCATCCTGCAAAATAATTATGCATAAATGGGTATGCATAAAGTGGGGGGTTGAATAAACATAATATTTTGCAAATTTTCCTGTTTATGATTTTAAGAAAAATTATAAATTATGCAAAAATTTTAAAATTAGCCATGTACAGATTTTCATGCTTAAGAAAATTATGCATCAGTATTTTAAAAATTATGCATACTTAAATTTGCAGCTTAAAAAAATATGCATAAATTTTGTAAAAATTGTGTTTATTCAAATTTTTATGATTTAAAAAAAATTATATGTATAAATTATGCAAAAATTATGCATGTCCACATTTTCATACCTAAGGAAATTATGCATAAATTATGCATAAATTATGCAAAAAATTATGCATATCCAGATTTTTCACGCTTAAGAAAATTGTGCATAAATTTTGTAAAAATTGTGCTTATTCCAATTTTGGCGCTTAAAAAATATGCATAAACTTTTCAAAAATTATGCATATCCAAATTGTCATGCTGTAAAAATTAAATACCACAAAAACACTTACTTGTAAAAAAATGCAGCCAAGTTAACAGGAACTTGTTTCAAACTTAATAATCTCTTTACAAAAAAAAATTAATTTTTATCAATATGAAAATAATTCTGCCCTTCAAAGTTGTGATATCGAAAAGGGCAGCCAAGCTATATGAACATGCTTTACAAAAATATTCTGCCCTTAAAAGCTCTGAAATCAAAAAGGGCAGCCAAGCCTTTGTCTTTTTCATATTTCAATGAATCGCCTTATCAGCATTTTAATTCAATAAGAACTTTTTTAAGTGTCGACTGACAAAAAACTTGGCCGCTTTTTTCAGAATTTGGTATTATTATGTTACCTTTACCTACTAATTTTTCAGCAGGAAACCAGATGCTAAATTTTTTTCTTCTTTTCTAAATTTCAATTCTAAAGTGAACATTGCATGAGAAGTAAGTTATTAATTCTTTTGCTAATTTGAGATCAGCATTGAATCGATTTTTTTATATGAAAAAATAGTTTCTTTTAACTATTTCGCAAAAGCTTTAAATTTTTTTGTAAAGAAAAATGAAGGATTCATTTTTCTATTTGCCTGGTGTGAAGCGGTAAACTTTAATTTTCCCAGCTCCTTTAAATGTCTGATGGGTAATTTAGTTTTAAGCTAGCCAAATTTTCCTTTGATTTCACCGAAAACTTTTACTATTCCCTGTGAAGCTATTAATGTTCATATAACTTTAAAAAACTGTGGCCATTTTTGTACAAACTTTTAGTTTCTTAGCCACCCAGTACGTTTCGGGGAATTCAAATTTAAAAAAGCGGCCAAGTTTTTTGTCAGTCGACACTTAAAAAAGTTCTTATTGAATTAAAATGCTGATAAGGCGATTCATTGAAATATGAAAAAGACAAAGGCTTGGCTGCCCTTTTTGATTTCAGAGCTTTTAAGGGCAGAATATTTTTGTAAAGCATGTTCATATAGCTTGGCTGCCCTTTTCGATATCACAACTTTGAAGGGCAGAATTATTTTCATATTGATAAAAATTAATTTTTTTTTGTAAAGAGATTATTAAGTTTGAAACAAGTTCCTGTTAACTTGGCTGCATTTTTTTACAAGTAAGTGTTTTTGTGGTATATCACTACTTTTTGTAAATGATGAGCAAGCCTGTGAAATGTGTCAGGGTTTGCAAAATCTTTAGAAAATATCCTTTTGTTATACTGACAAAAAAACAAATCAATACCGACATCAAACTGCATCTGGAAATTTCACTTTCATGTTTCCAGTTTTACTATGAAGTACTATTGACTCCGTCTGCCTGATAGATCTAAGCATCATACCCAATGACAGGATAAAGCTTACGATATACCACAAGGAGGTGGAGGTTGGGTTTCTATAGTCCATTAGCTATGAATCATTATCTGGCTGATCTAAGCGGACAGTCACAAGTTGATTCTTTGCCTCTTTTCGGAAAATTTCCTCTTTTAGTAACGAATAGTAATTCGTACAAAAGAGGTCTATAAACCGCTTAATGTTATTTCCATAAAACAAAAGCTTTTCAAAAGTGAACTCAAAAAATTAATAATTAACTATCAATTAGCGAGTCACCTCTGATTTTTTATTTTATTAAAATTACATTAAGAAACCAAATTAACAACCAAAACTAAACTAGGAATTTAACTTAAACTTTAACGGCATTTTAAATGAAAGCTGTCGTTAAAAAGCTTGGCTGCCCTTTTTGATATCAGAAATTTTAAGGGCAGAAGCATTTGGTTATTTTTAGTAAGCACTTGGCTGCCCTATTTGATATCATAACTTTTAAGGGCATGTTAGCGCCATTATTTTCAGGCCACAAGGCACCTTTTTTTTCTTAGCGGAAACGGATGCAGACCTTTGTAAAACCATTGTGAAAACTTTGTGAAACCTTTGTCACACCCTAAAAACCATTGTAAGAGGAACAGGAAATAGAGAGAGTCTCGGTTAAGACGTTGAAACGATCAGTCGTTCTCTTTTTTTTACCTTCCTATTTTAGTAAAATAACGGGCGACTACAGGCAGGAACATTTGGCAATTCTTTTTGCAAGGCTCTTTAACTTGGCTGTACTTTTTACAAGGAATTTTTTTTGGGGATATCATAACTTTTTGTAGGAATGGTAGAATATCTAATATAGACAGATTCAATGAATGAATATTTTGGCCAAAGTAAATGTTGCAAGTTATTTCAAAAATTTTTTTCCTTTAAGTTCAAATTATTTGTTTAACAATAATGTTTCACACGAAAATACATTCTTGTCCCTAAAAACATGAACTTACAAAAAGAAGAATTCGGGAAAAACATAAAACTCGCAATACCATTTGTTTAAAATTTAAATCACTAAACTCGACATGATGACGTAAATTACGTCACGGCCGTCCTAAGCCACCTAACCAAATCGACGCGCTGGCACACTATCCGTTTTTACACTATGTTGTTGACAGGATTTTTTTTTTAAAGTTTCATTTTAAAAAAAAAAAAAAAAAATCTTCTCTGATTAGGTAAACATGAAAATCGCCTTTACTTTTGTGTAAATTTTAAAATATTTCTCCACATGTAGTTTTATAAGTTTTCCAATAATTTAAGAAATGAAACATGTAGCAGCTGTTAATAACAAACAATTATAGTAAAATAATAAGGCTTATAGTTTGTCTCAGTTTCAGTTGTCAGGTTTCGCCTATGAATAAACGCTGGTTTAAACGACCGACCCCTGACAAGTGAACCTGAGACAGACTATAATAATATTTGATCAGTTTTTAAGTCGCTTTAATCAGTTTAAAAAAAAGATTACTTAAGTGGAGTCTAAAAAATAATAAAGGGTAAAGGAATGAATAGAGCAGAGGGTCGTCGTCGTCGTCATCATCACTATCATTGAAAGTTGTAATAGAATCGTGGGGGCTGAGTGGTGACTCGTTGCATCTAGCGATATCGTGATCAATGAAGTTAAAACGGCGAGCTAGTGGATGGGTGACCACCGACACTCCGTCCCTCTAGCAGGATCGGAACTTACCAATCCTTACTTAACCTCATTGTACAAGTAGTTGCTAAGTTCCTATCTTCTGCGCTTATAGTCAATTCATAAACTCGTCCGACATTTCAAATTTTTCAGTTTTTAGAAAAACAAAAATCTCGCCGCGAGATTTTTTCGCGATATCTCGCGGCGAGGTTTTTAAAACACCCAAAAAAATGCAATTAATTATTTTAATTAATCGATTTTTTAAAAAAACGTCGAATTCGGTTTTATAATGATTTTTGATAATAATTTTAATTTTTTCTTTTTTTTGACGGAAGTCAATCTGTGTCTGTGTTTACAAGTTTAAAAATATTAAGGAAAATAAATATGGAAAAAAAAATCATGTTGTTTGGGGACAGTATGGTGAGGGTAGTTCGTCACAAAGCGTTGGGGTTGCCCCTTTTTAAAATTAGTTGGGGAGGGGCTAAATTGAACCGAGAATATACAGAAAAGATTATTAACTATGTTGCCACATTAGGTTTTGATAGCCAAATAATTTTAATACACTTCGGTACGAATAATGTGGGGTCCCGAAATAAAAAAACGAGGCAAGAACCAGCGATTTTTATCAACTCTTTGAAATTTATGTCCATATTCATTGACCGAATTTTAAATTTGTCTGAATTAATCGAATTTTAAATGGATTTGTTTAAAATAAAAAATGAAATTGGATACCTAAACTTAATTTGTAACTTTTCTTTTCTTATTTTTTTTAATTTTTTTTATTTTTTTAATTTTTTTGATTTTTTTAAAAATTAATGTATATGGAACCACAAAACGCCTTTTTCATTAAAAATGAAAAAGGTTTACAAATTTCATGTAGCTTAATTTTTTTTCCCCCTGTAAACTTGACTAGTGCACTCGGTGCACAAGAATGAGGTTTCGTGTATTAAAGGCATATATGTATTATCAGCATGCAGACCATATGCCCTTTTTCTATAAAAATCAAAATTTTTTTTTATTTTGAAAAAACACTTTTTTTTTTTCTTTTGTTACAAAATATTGTAAGAACAGATACCACTCAGAATTCTTATTGTCACAAAAAGAGAGCTCCGGTCTAAAGGCTTTTTAAGGTTGTTAGCTCGAAAGAAATAGTCCCTTTCTTAATGATCATGACAACTTCCTTCAAAATTATAAAAAGAGAGGTTGGAGTTCCCGTTTAAAAAAGGATGCCTCCCATCTAATGCATTCGAATTTAAAATGAAATATGCTCTCTAGCTCTATCGTATATATATATATATCTGACGGTAAAAATCCATATTTTGGGCCTAATATATCGAAAACTGGTAAAGCTGGAAAAAGCTGTATCGGACATATCTGATCTTGAAGGAAGCTGTCATAAGGGTACGAAGGAAAAAAAAATCTACCATTTACCGTTTTTGATCCAGAGAGGTTTAAAATAAGCGCTATTGGGATTAAAGTAAAGATGGGCAAGAGTCGTGCCCCTGTCTTCTCAGTCGGGTAGGCTGAGTTGGGGTTAACTAACTTGGCTGGGGGGCACTCCGTGCCCCTCAATTATGCTGTAAAAATATTGATATATTTTAAAAATTATGCATACTTAAACTTGCAGCTTAAAAAAATATGCACCAATATTTTAAAAATTATGCATACTTAAATTTGCAGCTTAAGCAAATTCATGCATATTGAATGAATTTTGTGAAAATTGTGTTTATTCAAATTTTGGCGCTAAAAAAACTATGCATAAACTTTTCAAAAATTATGCATATCCAGATTTTCACGCTTAAGAAAATGTGTACGTGCATATGAAAACCTCCCACTTATACATTCCGCATAGTATGTTTTGTTTTTTAAACCTTTTATAAACAAATAAGTTTTCGAATCAAAACAAACTATCCGAATAGTATAATGCATAAGTGGGAGGTTTTCATATGCACGTACACAAATTATGCATATCCAGATTTTCATGCTTAAGAAAATTATGCATAAATTTTGTAAAAATCGTGCTTATTCAAATAGTGGCGCTTAAAAAAATATCCATAAACTTTTCAAAAATTATGCATATCCAGGATTTATGCTGAAAAAATTATGCATCAGTATTTTAAAAATTATGCATAGGCCTACTTAAATTTGTAGCTTAAAAAATTATGCATCAATATTTTAAAAATTATTCATACTTAAATTTTGCAGCTTAAAAAAATATGCATAAAATTTTCAAAAATTATGCATACCCAGATTTTCATGCTGAAAAAATTATGCATCAATTTTTTTTAAATTATGCATACTTAAATTTGCAGCTTAGAAAAATATGCATAAACTTTCAAAAAATTATGCATGTCCAAATTTTTGTATAAATGAAACAAAAATAATGCATTTTTTATATAACTTTTTTGCATTTATTTTGGAAAAATTTTATGCACTTTTTGCATTACTTTTTCATACGGAAAGCCGTGCACGTGATCGAGAGCTCAATCGTCTGGAGCAGGATTTTTAGTATTTGAGAATTGTGAAATTCAGCGATTTTTCCGATTTTTCTTCTTCTTAATTATGTGTATTAGTTTTTTATTTTAATTTCCTCCGTTAATTTGAAAATTCTTATCTTATTTTTCATTCTGCGCCTTAATTTAGGATCCATTTCTTTTATAATTTTGCTGTTTTGACTCTTTTTTTTCTTTCTTTGCTGGTTTAAATTTTTTTCTTATATTTTTTAATTAATTATCACTTTTACGTTTCCCTTAATTTTGTCATTTTTTTCAAATGGTAACTCTTACTTCCATTTTTTATCCTTCAAAGAATAGTTTTGCCTCCAGTACATACCAAGATTTTTGTTATTATCTGATTAAGTGTTTTTTTTTTTTTTTCTTCTTTTTTTAATTAAAAAAGCATGTTAGGTATAGTTCACTTTGCTCCAAGAGCAAAGAACGCTGTAAAAATAAATACCCGCATGCAGCAGAGGCAGCTTTTTTCAAAAGCCGATTTCCTTTAGGACAGAACCTTTTCGATTTTTAGGAAATGTAAATGGAGTGAATATCTTAGGTCTGGCACTTCAAGGACCGTCCGTGTCTGCTGGATTGCAGATGTTGGCAGGGGCTGCTAAGCCGCCTGGAGTTCCGGAGGTCGCTTTCCCGGAAGCGGTTATGCCATTAGCACGGCCTAGCTCAGGTAAGAAACATTTTCTTCGCCTTAATTTTTTTTTAGGAAAAGAAACGAAAACTGCTGATTTTTTCTTTTTGTTTGCTTTCAGCCAACGAACCAATAGTACCGCTTCTTCCGCCTAGGATCATGATAGCTGCTCCTGCGTTGTCTACGGGGGTTACTCCTCTTCAAGCTCGACCTGCCACTATTAACAACCTTGATTTGCTATTTCCACTTCAGGTATTTTTTTTTGTTTTGTTTTTACAAAAAAAAAAAGAAAAATTAAATTTTTTTTTGCTTTTTGTTTTAGCCTCGCCTTTTATCTACTACTCTTCCTCCGACCAATCTGATCGAAGAAAATAAAAAATCATCTAAAGAGACGGAACTGGGGAAAGACTCAACAACGGAAGAAACGTCGGGTATACATCCCGCAACCGTCGGCGTTTTGCCGTCCGATAAACAAAATGATTGTGATCCAGCTCAGAGCGAAAAGAAAGAAAACGAAACCGCAAAAGAGAAAAGGAATCCGTCAAAAGGAGAATCTTCAAAAGACAGCCCGAACGCAAAATATTAAACTTCTTTTTTTTTTTTTTTTTTTTTCCTTTAATTTCCTCTCTTTTTGAGTCAATTCTGGTTGTTCATAAGAAAAAAAAGGCCTATTTATTATACAAAAACGATCCGGTGAATCGCTTTTTTCTTAGAAAATTTTTGCCAAAAAAATAATTCAATTTTTGTCAATTTGAAATTTTAAATAAAATTCTATTTTGTAAAAAAAAAAATAACTTTGCTTTTGTTCCCGAAAAAAAGTAAACAATTGAAGATACGGAAAAGAGACGTAAACAAACATAACCATGCCTCTTGAAATATCTTTATTATTTTTAATTTTCCTGGTAACAAAGTGTCATTTGTTTAAATACGAACCGTATGATTATTGCGATCCGAAATTAGAACTTTGTGAAAATCCAGCTGATCACGTTATGTGCCAATATCCTGTGAGTTAAAAATAAAATTTTTATTGCTGAAGGAAGCAAAAATAAGAAAGAAAAAAAAAAGTCAATAGACAAGAATTTATTTATTTATTCGATTTTTAGGAAGAAGGACTTTCGGTGCACTGCAATGGCACCTATCAGCCTCTGTCGGAAGAGGAAAAAGAAGCGATTTTAATTTTTCATAATAAAGTGAGGAATAAGACAGCGTTCGGGAATTTGACGACTTTGAAAGGGGAGACCCCGCCGGCTTCGAACATGAGGCAGTTGGTAATTTTGTATAATTATTTTTAAAAATATTTTAATTCTTTTTAATTTAATTAAAAAAATTTTTTTTTTTTATGTAGTATTGGGACGAAGAACTGGAGTTATTAGCCGAAAGATGGGCTAACCAGTGCAGTGATGCTAGCAGCGAAGAGGATCATGATTTATGTAGAAACACGAGGAGGTTTCGAATTTTTCAAAATACAGCAATTAACCAGGTTAAGACGGAGGATGCAAATGTGACGGGGAAATCATCGACGAAGCTTCCTTTTTTATGGGCTCGACAAATGGTGCATTTCGATCCCAACACAGTTGATAATTACACAGAGTAATTATTTTATTTTGATTTTTATTTTTATTTTGACGTTGGACTACGGCTTAGGGCGCACCGTGATGGTTTTGTCGTGTCCGGTTGTCTTGGTCTTTTGGACACCGAACACAAAAAACAGCGAATATTCAAAAGTTTTAGATAAATTTTTCAACAAAATTTTATCAAAAATCCTTGATGATCCTTGAAAATTTTAAAAAATTTTCAATGAAATTTATAATAAAATTTTAATTTTAAGAAAACGGGAAAATGTTTAGATTTTGATGATTTTTGATAAAATTTTATTGAAAAGGGGGCCACGTGGACTAACATTAGGGCTTGGAGGATTTAGGGGGATCATTAACATTTTTTGAAACGAACATTTCGATGATTTTTGATTAAGCTTACTAAAAAAATTTGATTGAAAAAAAAAAATTTTTTTAAAAACATATTTTGAATTTTATTAAAAATATTTGGTTAAAAATTCTTATAATTTTAATTTTTTATTAAAAATTTTGATAATGTTTTGTGGAAAAGGTCACCAGCATTTTTGAAACGAAGATTTTGTTGATTTTTGACAAAATTTTATTGAAAAAGGGGGCCACGTGGACTAATATCAGGGCTTGGAGGATTAGGGGCATCATTAACATTTTTTGAAACGAACATTGCGATGATGTTTGATTATTTAAAAAATTTATTTAAAATTTTCTTAAAAAAACATTTTTTGAATTTTATTAAAAATTTTTGGTAAAAATTCTTCAAATTTTAATTTTTTATTAAAAATTTTGATTATGTTTTGTGAAAACGGTCATCTAAATTTTTTGAAACGAAGATTTTGATGATTTTTGATAAAAGTTTTATTGAAAAAGGGGGCCACGTGGACTGATATCAAGGCTTGGAGGATTTAGGAAGATCATTGACAGTTTTTGAAACGAAAATTTCGATGATTAAAATTATTTGATGATTTAAATTAAATTAAAACCATTTCCATTCCCAACTCGTACTTTCGGCCCCAACCAAAAATTCTAGACGTAGTCCTACGTAGGGATATGCCTGATATCCCCTGTCTGTTTTTTATTATTATTATTTTTTTTTATTTATTTCTTCTCCTCAGCCTCTTATTTAAAAGCGTGCATTCAAATATGTCGTCAGAAGGTTACGTGGGGAGGGGGTCCGAATTCAGGGCTGCAATTCCGATTCATTTTTATTCGAAATCAGAATCGAAATCTGCCAATTCAAAAATTGTTGGAATCGGAGTCGGAATCCATGCTTTTTTTATTCGAATAAAAATTCGCTGCTTAATTTTTTTTTTTTTTTTTTTTTTCAGACATGAACAGGATGAAGAGATGGACGAAGACGAAACTGCCGAAGATTTTACAGGGATGATTTGGGCCGACACCTATCTTATAGGTTGCGCCAGAATTATTTTTAATCAGGAAATACCCGACGAGGTAATCGATTAATTTATAACTCGTAAAAAAAAAATCAGTCTAATAATTGCTGGTGTCGCGGGGGAAAAAAAAATCAAGGACGAAGATGATGAAGCCTATGAATACTATTACGATGATTACGATGACCAAGACGAAGGGGACGAAGGCGAAAACCAAATCGAAAATTATGATGAACCGGAACTGGAAGGTCAGAAGAGAAATAAAAGACAAGTAAACGAAACTGAAATTGAAAGTAAATCCCTGTGGACTTTCGAGAGATTGGTTTGCAATTATGGCCCCGGAGGAAATGTAGCGGGAAGACCCGTTTTCAAAAGAGGAATTGCGTGTGGGGAATGCCCAGAAAATACAAGTTGTAGCAAAGAGTTTATTGGATTATGTTCTAAAATCGGTAAGATTTTTTGTAAATGAAGATTGAAATTTTTTCGTCTGTTTTTTCAATTAAATCAGTTTTACTTTTCGTTTTACTGCTGAAATAGAGTCGGAAACGAGATCGATGGAGCCAGCAGTTGGGGAAGATCCGAAATTAAAAAATACTTCCAAAGTCCCGGAAGATTTTTCAGGTTAGATTTATTTAATTGATTAGTGATTTATTAACGTAGTAATGTTCGATTAAAGTAATTATTTTAATGAAATAAACTTGTTGAAACAGGAATCAAACCAGAGGGAACTCCCGAAAAGGAATCGAAAACCTTGAATTCAGAGAGTGTTATTCAGAGAGTTTTAGGTGTGAGTTTTTTTTACTGGAAGTTTTTTAGCTTTCAAAACGTATTGTAGTGACGATTTTTTTTTTTTTTGTTTTAGGATAATCTTGAATCTCCCGAAGCTCCTGTCACTCCAGGCAAAACCGGGTCTGTGTTCAAAGAAACTCAACCGATTGTATCGCCCGAGAAGACAGAGCCCTTTCAGAATAAAACGGAACTTCTTACTCGGAATGGGACGGAATCCGTGAAAAACAAAACTCAGCCACTTGCGAAAATCTCTTCGGCCAAAAATGAAAGTCGGTCATCAGATCTTCCTAAAGATGGACACTCCGATATTAAATCTGCCGCTTTACCTGGAGAAAGCTCTAAAGAAAATGAACAAAAACCAGAAGTAACCTCGATTAAAAATGAAAGCCACGATTCTGATGTTGCTGGAAAGCTAGGATCGGATGTTAAATCTTCCATTTCACGTAAACATTTTCCCGAAAAAGAAAACGAAACGAAATCTCTTCCGGAAGTATCCCCAGCCAAAAATGAAAGCAGATTTTACGATGTTCCTGAAAAATCAATTCCCGATAGCGGGTCTCCTTTTCCATTTGAAAAAATTTCCAGAGAAAATGAAATGAAATCTGTTCCAAAGCCACATTTAGCCAAAAATCAGACCGGTACTTCTGATTCCCCCAAAAAAGTAGTTTCCGATATTGAACCTTTCGTTCCATCTAAAAACGTTTCACCAGAAAACGGAACTCAACCTCTTGCAGAAGCATCCCCAGTCAAAAACGAAAGTCAGTCTTTCGAACGTCCTAAGGAAGCAGTTTTCGATCACAAGCCTCCTGGTCCACCGGACAACATCCAAGGAAAAGAAAACGAGACCAAATCCGTTTCAGAAGTACCTTCAATTAAAAATCAGACTCAGCTTTCTGATCCAAAAAAAGTAGTTTCCAATATTGAATCTCCTATTCCACCTGAAGAAATCCCCAAAAAAGTAAACGAAACCAAACCTCTTCCAGAATTATTTTCTACCAAAAATCAAACTTCCGGTCTCCCGGCAGTAACGTCTTCAAATAACAAAACTCCTCCTGCTTCATTTAAAAAAATTAGCAAAAATGGAAATAAAACAAAACCTCTGACGAAAATATTAACCCAAAATCAAAGCAAACCTGCTGATCTTCCAGAGAAAGCAGTTTCCGATACCGAATCTTCTATCCCGCCGAAAAACGTTTCCAGGGAAAATAAGACCGAATTTTCCAAATTACCGGAAAAAATTCCTGAAAATGAAAAAGAATCTCCCGGTTTTCGGGAAGGGTCGTCAACGGTAAAAACCGGGATAGAGTCCTCTGCTACCACTCCTGACACGATCCCTCAAACTGAAGATGACATCATTCTAAGTAAACTCACAAAACTCTTTGTTATGGAAAAAAATGTGAATTATATTGTTAACAAAGGCAAATATTATGACGGACTTTGCGTCTTGTTTAAATTTGGTACGTTTTTTTTAAAATATTGATTGATTGTCGTTAACAAGAATTGCAGTAGTGGTGGGCAATTTTTTAAAAAAATCAAAAAATCGATTTTTATTATTTGTCGATTTTTCAAAATCAAATAATCGATTAATCGATTTTTATTATTTGTCGATTTTTAAAATCGATTAATTGATTAATCGATTGATCGATTTTTATTATTTGTTGATTTTTCAAAATCGATTAATCGATTTATCGATTTTTATTATTTATCGATATTTTAAAATTTATTAATCGCAAAAAATTGAGAAAATCGATTAAAACCGATTTTTTAAATTTGATTTTTTTGGTCGGTTTCTATTGTTTTTTAACAACAATAAAAACACGCATTCTTAAAAGAAAAGTCTTAAGAAGAGTTGATGTTTTTACCCTCCGATTAATCGAATCGAATCGAATCGTCGCCCACCCCTAGACAGCAATAGGTGAACTAATCAGATGGCGCTGATAGTCACAAAAATATTCCACGTCCATGTTAAAAAATGAATTTTAACAAAAAAAAAAAAAAGAATCGTGTTTTTGAAAGCTTAGTGTGCAATAATTAAAAATTACTCATTAAGTGAGTGCAAAAATATAGGGAAGGGAAAAAAATTCGAATTTTTCTGGATTAAAAATTTGAATTAAATCACTCATTTGTAAAAAATCGATTTTATCGATTATTATAAATCGATTTTATTATTAAAAATCGATTTTTCACCCTGCGATTGATCGAATCGAATAATCGCCCACCTTAGACTGCAATAGGTTAACCAACCAGATGAATTTGAATTAAATCACTCGTTTAATGAGTGATTTAATTCAAATTTTGAACCCAGAAAAAATCAGGAGAATTTTTTTAAAAATAAAAAGTCGTTTCCTCGCCTTCCCTATATTTTTGCATTCGAAAGTATATTTTTATGACTTGCAGCGCTGCGGCGGAAAAAGTTTGCGTTAATAATCCTCCATGCTTTTAATTTTATTTCAGACAGGAGGAAAGACATGGTTGTGGTTCACGAAGATGACGCTTACGAATGGTTGGGGAGGAATGGATCCGCGAAAAAAAGACGGCCGAGATCCAAAGACGGAGACGCTTGTTACTGTGTGAGAAGGAGTGTCGGCTTTAAGATTCATCCCGATAATATTATTTTTTTAATCAGTATCTTGTTTGCACATTTTTATCACTTGAATACACACGGTACTTGAGATTTTTCAATTTTTCAGTTGTGATAAAAAAATTTAGGAAGGTGAAAAACGTTTTGATCTGAAATGAGATATAATCACTCCCGCCGTTTTTTGCAGAAAAAGAAAAATAATAGTAGGCCTAATTTTGATAAAATATAGAATTAATGTTTATTCAAACTAATTTGGATAATGACAATGATAATAAACAGTTTTTGGTGTTTTAGGTTTATCAGTTATATAATACGGATTATATAAAGTCATGAGTGGATAAAGGAGGTCGTAAAATTTCAGACATGTTTTAGGCTCCATTTTGATTCCAATAGTAAAACGAAACAAATCGTAAAAAATTATTGTGATAGGGATTAATCGTTGATAAATCAGAGCTTTAAAAACAGAAAACCGGTGAAAAGAAAAACCAGTAATTTTGGTTTTTGAGTTTGAAGTAGAAAAATTTTAAAATAAGGAGAAAAAAAAAAAAAAATTAAAGCGGAGCCCTTTTTTCGATTTTTATTTGTTGTCTAAAGCCTGAACGACCTCCTTCATCCAGTCATGTCTTCAAATAATTAAGATATCTGTAAACTTAAATAAGTTAATTG
Organism: Liposcelis bostrychophila; assembly: GCA_037577465.1. Taxonomy (NCBI): domain Eukaryota; kingdom Metazoa; phylum Arthropoda; class Insecta; order Psocodea; family Liposcelididae; genus Liposcelis; species Liposcelis bostrychophila. The sequence continues at coordinate 29,147,115 of CM075213.1, forward strand.
TTATACAGTTTTTACTGCCCTAGGGTTTTTCGCTTATTGAAAATTAATAGACAAGTCACATGTTTTGAGATTTTCGCTGAAAACTAATGTATAGTATGCTCTTAACTAAACACTAGTATTTAAACGGGAAAATTTTTCATCAAATTAAAAAAAAAAAAAAGTTTGGAAAAGTTTTTGTCACGTGATCACTCCTTGCACGATTTTCTATTGGTGTGACGTCATCTGTCTGTATCGAAGCGAGACATCGAATTTGAAGTGAAACACGTCTTGTTTGTAAACATGCTTGTAAACATTACGCATCGATGCCGTTCAGAGTTTCAGAAATGAACACAATTACTTTTAGGCGGATGACGTCACGTTCCTTCACGTTCCGTTTTGGCGGGCATTCAAATTCAAATTTTTGGTTTTTCTCTTTTCGGGAGCTAATAGTTTTTTTTACTGAGTCAAAATTACGCTTTTTGTCATATCTCCCCTAGCACAATTAAACGATGGAGTCATCTCAAAACATGTGACTTCTCTATTAATCAAGTAGCAGATTAATCTGAACCTTGAGTTGATGAAGCTCTAGAAGTTTTCATTTTTCTTTTTTTTTTTTTTTTTTCAGTATTTGAGATAATTTAAAATCTAGTCAAGTGCTCAAGTTCTGAAAAAAAAGTGGGTTTTGACACTGAAGGTGGAGAAAACACTTTATAATCACACTTTCCGTATATTTTAAAGAGCAAATGTGGACGTCCACATAAAAACCTGCCTTCTGGGGAATAGCGGAAAAAACGTTTTGTTTGTAAACAATGTGTTTCTTTATAAGTTAAACTTCCACAGCCTTTCTAAGTACCATTCCCCAGAAAGCAGGTTTTCATGTGGACGTCCACAAATGGCCCCGCAATTTATTAAATTTTGAATATTTATTTTGCGATTAGTGGCCAAATGCTTGCTATGGTTTACCCCACCTCCTGTGTTAATACCAGCTGTAAAATATTTATTAGAATTGAGAAATATTGCCCACTAGGTAAGGGACTTAATTACGTCATAATTTTTAAGGGGGGGGGAGGGGGTTCGTTAGACTAGTGATGCTAATGTTAATTGAAGAATAGCTTATTTTTGGGAATTAAAAATCGGTGAAAAAATGATGACTTAATTAATGGACTATCCTCGATGTGCTTGTCACGGCTAGCATTATTGAGTAAATAAATGGCTTCTATTTTTTTGGTCAGTAAATTTATTTCGTTGGCCGGTAATTTTTAATTTCTTTTGTAGAAATTTTAAATTAAATTTCTGCCGTGGTAAGCGATTTGGGCGTATGTCCATCTTGGAATTGAATCTTTGTTTACATAAGTTAAAAATAGAAGACAAGTGACAACTTAAGAATGGACATACGCCCATTTCACTTACCACAGCAGATTTGTCAGTGTTTTTCGGCGGTAAATTTATTCGAACGGTCAGTAATTAATTTATTTTGATCAGTATTTAAATAATTTTAAGCAGTATTTAAATTATTTTTGGGCAGTAATTAAATGATTTTGGACAGTACATTCCTAACTTTGGCAATGACACTTGATATTATGATCTTCAACATATACAGATGAAGACATCAGTGGAAAAAGGGGGCCGTTCAGAAAGAACGAAATTTGTTTTGTATTTATTTACATGGCGTTTTTCTTTTGTGTCTTGAACGGCCTCCTTTTTCCACTGATGTCTTCAGATATAAATTTATTTTTATTGATAAAGAAGAGCCTTCAACGCCTTCTTTGGACGTTCACGTTTGCGCTTTTCTCCTATTGGAATGTTGTAAGCAGCTGGCGGTACTTTGGTGAATTGCTATTCCGATACTGTGCTTGCAAAGGTAGACCTTAAAAAACTGGGGACAGGTACAGGTTGCATCAAGCCAGTTTTTATTTGTACCTGCTGCAACAGGTACAATCTTACTCTCTATACTACATTGTTTAATAAAATTTGCAGCACAAGGGGTGCCCAGTTGTATTGCCATTTAATAAGTATCGTTTATTTCCTTAATCTTTTTTTTTTTTTTTTTCACTTCACTTTTCTTTAAATTTCTTTTTTTTTGCCCAAAAAAATTGGTTTTTTTTATAAATACCGGTCAAGAAATTTTATTACTGGAAAAAATATTTAAATACTGGCAAAATAAATATTTTACTGGCCATAAAATTACTGATATCATTATTCACTAAAGTTTATTTAAATAATTTACTGCGACCAAAATAAAAATACTGAGAAACGATTAAAAAATTACTGCCCCAAAAAAATATAAATGTTTTTTAAACCGGGAAAATAAATTTACCAGAATTTCGGTTGGTCAGATCTCTATAATTTTCCGGTTAAAAACTGTAATTTATTTTACGGGAAAAGATTGGCGAATTTTTACTGTAATCTAAAGACTGTCCATGACAGGTCCTATGCAGTTAATCTAGACTAGATGTAGATAGCAATGTTTGTCATTAATTCTACAGAATAACAAAACTCCTCAGAAAAAAAAAAAAAAAAAAAATGAAAAGGGTAAAAAATGCCTCTAATGACTTCGGGCCTATGCTAATGTTTTCTGTGTAACTATTGTGCTGCCATCTATCAGAAAAAGGGCAGATTCTGATTAAGCATAGGGATCTAAGCCTATTAATCTAGCATAAGTTACAAAATAGTTAAATCATAATACTTAAAAAACCACTCATGCATATAATTTAAAATATTTTTATTTTTAATTCGACGAAGTACATTCCACAATCCTATTTCGTTTTGGATTCCCCCTGTCGTTAAGTATTATGAAGATACACATGTGGACTATAACTCATTTGCATTTGAAATAAACTATGGGCACCCCTGATTTGATGCGTACGCATCTAGGCTTTTACTATTCATGTATCAAACTGCATTCGATCAGTGGATCAACTTGATTTGAGTCGTTCAAGTCGCTCTTTTTGGCCTTGAATGGTTTTTTTTTTTTTTAATTTCAATCCGCGTCGTGGAATGTGCTTCGTCTGTAAATCGATAACTTAATTAATCATCACAAGTCTTTATTTGATTTTTTTTTTTTTTTTTTTTTTTTTCTGTAATTAACAACAATGCCGTCTGGGATTTCAAATATACCGAAAACACGTGTCGAGTTACACGTTCACCTAGACGGATCGATTAGACACGAGACAATATGGGAACTTATGAAAGAAAAAAAATTACCCCTTCCGGGGAACGGAACTTTTAGGGATTTAAGAAAGGCGTTGATCGTTACCGATCCGATTGATTTGGGTCATTTTTTAGCTCCTTTCGGAATTTTTATGCCTGCCGTTCAAAACGATTTTAAAGCGATCGAGAGGATCGCTTACGAATTTTGCGAAGACAAATCTAACAATCACGTCCTTTATGTGGAAGCGCGCTATTCCCCTCACGGATTTTTAACAGCTGAAAACACGAATTTAGATAATTTAGGGGAAGTCATCGCGTCCGTTCAAAGAGGGTTCCAAAGAGGGGAAAACGATTTCGGGATAAAAGTCAGGCATATTTTATGCACGTTGATCGGAAATAACACCGCCGAAGAAACTTTGAAACTTTGCCAGTTGCACGCGGACAAAGGAGTCGTGGCAATAGACACAGCAGGAACTTTCACGGATACGGACAATCAAGATGAAGTTCCGTTGAACACCGCCGAAGCCACCGCTTTTCAAGAAGCCGCCAAATTAGGGATTCACAGGACGGTTCACGCGGGGGAGCGAGGACCTGCCGAAATGGTCAGGAGAGCCGTGGAAGTGTACAACGCGGAGCGAATAGGCCACGGCTACCACGTTGTGGAAGATGAAAATATTTATAAAAATTGTTTGTCTAAGAATATCCATTTCGAATGTTGCCCTTGGTCGAGTTTTTTGACTGGTGCTGTACCGCTTGGAGTTCAAAAACATCCGATTGAGGTTTTTGCCGATGACAAAGCAAATTTTTCATTAAATACCGATGACACCACAATTACCGGAAACGAATTATCAGATGATTACAAGCTAGTTCAGGGATGGTCGTTTACGGAAGCGAATTTTATACAAACCAACATCAATGCAGCCAAGTCTTGCTTTTTGCCGAGCGACGAAAAAGAAGCGTTAATTAAACAGATTAAGAGTAATTTAGGACTGGATTAATTATAAGGAACTGCTTCTCAACCTTTTTTTTTTCTTTTGTGAAAATTTATATGGTAAAATATATATTTTTTTATAATAAATTTTTTTATATACTTTTCTTTTTGTATTTTTTGCTGGCAAAGAATTTTTTTATAAAAGTTTTTTGCTGCAATTAGCTGGTGAGAATCTTCGTTGCAATCGACTAAAATTTCAAATTCAATTTTAAAAAAAATTCGATCCCAGACGTCAGAGCTCGTTTTCTTGATCGGCTGAAATTAATATTTACTCTTTTACCTTCCTCATCCTAAATTTCTTCACTGTGTTTACGACCTATAATTGGGGGCAATCCAAGGAATCTGGGGTCAGAATTCTGTGCAGCAAATTTTTAAAAAGTAAGTAAACATTTTCTAGAAACTTGAGGGCAGTTTTTAAACTGCTTAGTTCAGACATTTCTAAAGGTTCTAGTTCCTTTACATAACCGGCCGGTTAGCCGGGCGGTAAATTTTTTTAACAATAAAAAAAGTTTAATTTTTTTTTAACAATAAAAAACGTTAAATTTTTTTTTATTCGGTTTTTACACATAAAAATGAGATCGGATTGCACCGAAACCAGTGCCAAAACGTTTTGTTATGTTTAAAAGGTAAAGATTCGTTTTTGAAAATGTATGAAAAAAGCTTTATGGTTCCTAAATTTGAATTTTTTTTAAAAAATGTTTTAGAAATAAAAAAGTAAGACGCCATTTTTCTTTTTGTTGTTGAAATACTTCGCGGTTTCACCGCTAGGGTGCTGTACTAGTCTCTCGGAAATAACTTTTTTTTTTCAGGCATTCTTTGAAAATTAAAATCTAGGAACGAAAATGACCTAATTACATTAATTAATCACACGCAGTTTTTTGCTTTACGTTTGAAAGACGTCAAGCGTTAGAACTTCAAAATCAAAAAATTGTGCGAATCGCATTGTCATAAAAAATGCTACCCTTTTAGGGGTCATGTACATATTACGTAAGCATGATAAGGGGGGGGAGGGGGTCTCGCAAATGCTTACGACACCTTACCAAAGGGAGGGGGGGGTTTCACACTTTCTTACGTAAGCTTTTTTCTACTCTGACCAGTAATTTTTCAAAATAAAATAAATAATTAATTAAATAATTTCATCTTTTTTAAAAATATTGTAAATGTTGCGGCGAGCTAATATTTCATTATTTTGTTACCGTCTAAATAAAGGTAACCTTCTCTTTAATTTTTCTTAATATAGGTGTTTACATTGGTTTATTGCAGTTCCATGAATTATGGGGAAAATTACCGAAGTCGAGTGCCGTTGGTTCCATTAAAAAAAAAAAAAAAAAAAAAAAAAAAAAAAACTTACGTAATATGGAGGGGGGGGGTGCCCAAAATCTTACTCATGCTTACAACGGGGGGGGAGGGGGTTGAAAATGGCAAAAAAAATGCTTACGTAATATGTACATGACCCCTTAAATTGCTAAGTTTCTATTTTTTCTTTTCATCAAGATTTTTTTTTTCTTGCATTCTTAACCATTTCTTATTGAATTTAGTAATGCAAGCGAACGTGCTAAAATTTTCATGTAAATGAGAAAGAAAATAAAAACGGTTGATCGAAATAAAGAAAAAGACGAGCAGTAGTGACATCTATCGGGTTTTTTGACCAATCAGTCAGGTGTCGTGTCACTAGCTTCGCGGTTAAATGGCGGTTTAGCCGGGTTTCGTTTAGCCGAGCTTTTTGTTTAATATGTAATTGCTGTTTTGTGCTTTTCTCGTACGTGCATTCCGTTTGTGCTTGTGCTTTTTTCCGGTGTTCGGGTTGGTTCCGTATGTGTACTTCGTTTCATGCTGAAAGTTTCGTTTTATTTGTGCTCTATAATGGCGTTTATACCGTTAAAAAATTTTACGTGCAACGAAACATCCCAGGTGGCAAGGATATGCTCCACCAGATGCAATGATCAACATGGGATGCAGTTGTGGTAGGATGAATATGGTAAGCGTCTTAAAAACCATTTTTAACTGCATGATGATAACCAAAGTATTCTGAAAATACTGTTTGTGTATTTCACATTCATGTATGGCTTTGACACAAAATGAAAAATGCAGCTACTATGCTTCACCATAATAGTAATAATAACATAGTATAATTTCAATAAACTATTTTTATAAAATCAACAAAAGTAAATTAGTATAAACAAGTAGATAGAAAAAATAAACTGTACGAACAAGTTTAAAAACATCAGGACAAATTTTTATTTGGCCACACAATATTCAACCAAAAATTGGTTTTCATGAAACTGTAATTGTTATTAAGCATTTGAGCTTAATAATAATACATAAGGTAAAGATGCAATTCACTGCATTTGGATGGCATTAAAAAAAAATCTGTAGTGTCGTTTTAAAAATGATGAACCAGATTTCACTCTGGCCACCTCCATATCGGTATAAAAGGTAATTTACAAAGAGCATCATGAATTGGAAATGATGATACTCCTGCAAATACTATTCCAAATGTATCTGCAACACTGGCGATACTTAACGCAAAAAGTCTTTGGTCTTTTTGCACCATGTATGACATATTATAAAATGTATTGACGTAAGCTGCTCCACCAAGTAGACCTTCCCAGAAGATTAAAGCAAACATAAACCAAACGTTCGGGATGAAGCCGTAAATTGCTTCACATGTAAAAATTATAACATTTAAAGCCTGGAATGCAAACATAAAATATGTTAAATTTTGTAATTTTTAATTAGGAATATCGTTCATTTTTTCATACTTGTAAAACAGACATGACCCATATTCGTTTGAAATGAACCCATGTAACAGATGAACGAGAAACAAAGACTCCAACTTGGTACATTGCATTGTACCATCGAAACTGACTTGCTTTCGTCATGCTTGTATTTGTAAAAACTATTTTATCAAACTAGAAATTTAAAAAGAAAAAAAAATTAGATTTTGAGTTTAAAATGTGTTTAAGGGAAGGTTCCATGTTTTTGGATAAAAGCTTTGGAAGCGGTTACAGGTTTTTTTTTTAAAATGTTATACTTACTAATCCACTATTAATCAGGTACTCGAAATAATAAACCAGACCCACTGGGATCATAAATGGAAATATCACAGGTATGAAGCATATTTTGTCTTTTAATGTTTTACGAAGGCCAACCCTGAGAATTGGAAAAAAAAATTGGTTAAAATTTTAACTATAAATTATTTTGATGGTATGATGAATCATGCATTAAAAAGTTTGTACAGGGTAAGGGGTTTAAAATTTTTAAATAAGAAAAAAAAAAAAAAGGGAGGTACCATGCAATAAAATTTAAAAATTTTTTTATGCTGGAAGTAAATAATTTGTGACAAAATTTATTCTGTGCTGACTGATAAATTTTGCCTGACAGTAGCTAAATGTTTTTTTTTTTTTTTTTTTTTTCCAAATAAAAAATCTATAATTAAGGGAATGAAATATACCAGGAAGCAATAATTTAAAAATAAATAAATAATGTAAACCAAGTTCAAAAGCTAAAAAAACAAATTAAATGAAGAGGACGGAAAACGCCAAAATACAAAATTCTTGACAAAACGACGTCCAATTGAATTAATTTTATAATTTTTACCTTTTACACAAGCGCGAATACCGCTGCTGTGCTTTTATTCTCAGGTCGAGAGCAGGTTCGATTAACAGACCGCTTTGGCTGTCTGAAGAACCCTCCTCTGTTTCACTGAGTTCCTCAATTATTTCATCTTCGATACTGGCCTCATAAATTAAAGAGTCATTCAATTTGGTTCTTTACATTCGTTTAAAATTAATTTTCAAAGAAAAGCAATAGAAATTGCGGGGCGAGCCGTTTTTCATTAAAATACTCAGCATATGTTTCTGATTAATGACGTAATTAAAAAGGGACGGACAAAGCGATGGGAATTTCTTTATAAAAAATAGCAATAAATGCTGAATCGATGAGATCAACTTTAAAGAATTTTTATGGAAATCATTATTTATGCTGATTTAGGGAATATTATTGCGCAATTATACGATACTTACAGAGTGATTCGCGTTTCGGAAGGGTTCAATGAATCGCCTGACGAAAAGAAACTTTTTTCTTTTTCTGGATGCTTTAAAATTATCCAAAATCTGAAATCGTAAAAAAATTTTAAATGGTTTTAAAATTTAAAACAAAACTAAAAAATAAATTATTTTCATGCGTCGGAGGTGAACTAACATATCTCCATCGTAAATATGATTGGAGATAGCCTGTTTCGACATTTCGTGGAAGTGTCACGTGACCAGAAGTTTACACCAACAGGAGCGTGCAAACTTGTAGTCACATGATTTTCACAAACAATCGAAACACACCATCTCCAATTGTATTTACGATGGAGATACGTTAGTTCACCTCCGACGCACGAATTTTTGAAAGACTTACGCCACAGCCATTAAAACAGGAACGCTGATACTAATGTAAAGAGCCATCGGAGGCGATAGGCCACCTTCAGTCATTCCCGCATATGCAAAAGAACCGGCTAAGCCAGCTCCTCCGGTTCCAGACGACCAACCAGCGATCGCATGTCTGAAATTTAAAAAAATAGTATTTTCAAGCAAAAAAAGCAGAAGAAACGTAAATTATCCCAAATTGATTGCAAAATGTATTAAATATAAGGCAAAGCTGAACCCTTTTACAGTGGCGCTATACGGTGGGCAAACTGTGAACTAAATCAGGAATATAGTCGCGATTTAAGCTACTGTTGATTCATAAGTTAAGCATAAGCGGAAATATTGAGTAGTGGCAGTAGACAGGTGACTCATGCGAACTGTCGAGGGTAGGGCGGGGTAACAAACCTTTTTAGAAATGGTTGCGCCTATATATAAGCATAGGGAAAATTATTTCCCAGGGAAACAATGCCCCCTTTGCTTCCTCCCCTTGTGGTTATACCTCTGAATGATGTTTTTTTTTTTTTTTTTTTTTTTTTTTTTTTGAAAATTAAATTAAATTCAGATATGTTTTTTTTTTATTTCAGAAGGGGAGGGGGTAATTTATATTGATATTTTAATGAAGAATGGCAAGAGCAAACCTCATCCATGATTAATTTTCACCGTTCCCGACCATTTTTCCTAATCCTTTTTTCCTTAAAAAATTAATTTCTAATTCATTTTTCCGAAAAATTGTTGTTCCTAAAATTTTTTTCATAACCACTTTTTTCCTAATTTTCAATTTTCCTAAAATTTTTTGATTCCTAAAATAAAATTTCCTAAAATTAATGTTTTTCCTAATTTTTTAAATCCCTAAAGGTATTCTAGGAAATTTAATCTTAGGGATTTAGGAAATTTTATTTTAGGGATTTTAGGAATTTAAAGAAATTTTATTTTAGAATCAAATATTTTAGGAAATTTAAAAATTAGGAAAAAAAAATAGTTTGGAAAACAATTTTAGGGACCAAAAATTTTAGGAAAAATCCCTCTCCTCCGAACGAATTAAAACACTATTCTTTCCCGTATTAGTGATATTTTATACCAAAATCAGCACATATGATGTAGTTCCATCAACTTCAGATGTGCCTGTTTACAAAACCGTATTCAATACCGTAAACTGGGGTGAGATTGACCGCCCGGGGCGAGATTGACCGGCCTAAAAGAAGGTAGTTCTGGCTGAATTTTTTAAAATCTGATTGTTAGAGGGGAAAGAAAGGGAAATCCTCTAGTAATTTTATTTAAAGAAAACATAATTTAACCGTGGTTACTAACTTTTTTTAGGCCGGTCAATCTCGCCCCGGGCGGTCAATCTCACCCCAGTTTACGGTACCGAATTTAGCGTATATTCTTGCAAATAACTTGCTCGGAGGAGATGTAAACAAAATTTTTTAAAATGGGAAAATGGCGACATAAAAAATCCCGTTTTGGTGAAAACTGCCCAACTAATATGTGATTAATTATTTTTTCAATCTGTGATTATTTAATTAGTTGTTTTTCAAAAAACATGTATCAATACTCAGCACTGATGATTATAAAATATAGAATAAATAAATAAATTTATTTTTATCCTTTTCAGAATTCAGAATTCTTTTAATTCGGGCGGGAAAAAATTATTTTATTATTTTCGGAATTCTTTAATTTTCGGAATTCGGAATTCGGAATTCGGAGTTCGGAATTAAAATATTCGGAATTCGGAATTCGGAATAAAATTTTTCGGAGTTAATTCATCCATTCAAAATGGATTAGTAATTTAATTTTTTAGGAGAAACGGATTAGGAATTTGTTTTTTAGGTAAAGTGAATTAGAAATTTTTTTTTTTTTTTTTAGAAAAAATGGATTAGGAATTTTTAAATTTTTTTTAGGAAAAATAGATTAGGAATTTATTTATTTATTTATTTATTTATTTTTTTAGGAAAAATGGATTAGGAATTCGGTTTTTTTTTTTTTTTGGAAAAATGGATTAGGAATTTATTTTTTTAGGAAAAACGGATTAGGGATTTGTTTTTTTTTTTTTTAGAAAAAATGGATTAGAAATTTTTAATTTTTTTTTTTTTTTTTTTTTTAAATAAAAATTAGGAATTTAGGAACTTATTTATTTATTTATTTATTATTTATTTATTTATTTATTTATTTATTTATTTATTTATTTATTTATTTTTTTGGAAAAATGTACTAGGAATTTATTTTTTTTTTTTTTAGGAAAATGGATTAGGAACTTATTTTTTTAGGAAAAATGGTAGGGAATCCTATTTTCATGTATGCGAGGCAGTGTAAAATTGATTTTAAAGATTAATGCCCAAAAAATGGCAAAATAAAAGCCTCTTGTTATTAAGAAAAATCAATTGACTTTTAAAAATCGTACTCACAAAACAAAATTTGTTGAATAAGCTAATAACGTAATTTCCCCTAGTCCCGAGTTAAAGGACGCGAAGCAGACGCCAACAATTGCCATTGTGATTGATTCGGATGTTGCTACTAAAACGAGGGCTAAAATCCCTGTCACTATTGCGACGACAAGCCGAAAACTGAAAAAAAGAAAAATTCAATTTTGAGAAAATCCGTTGGTATGCTAGAGTGCCTTGCATGTTGCAGAAATGTTAATAAGTAAAACGCAACTATCGCGCACTCAGAAAAAGGAAATGTTTTGATCAAGTTTTGTCTTGCAAAAAAAAATGCATATGTTTTGTAGCAAAGCAAAAATTCTTACGGGCGGGTTGCTTCCTGACAAGATATTTTTTTTTATTGTTTTTGCGTGATTTTTGAGAAAATGTTTTGTCACAAGGAATTTTTTGCTTTCGCATTTAGCCATTTTTTTTTCTGAGTGGGAAATATGAAATTTAGAACTTACTGAACGTAAAACGGCAAAAATGGGCACAATAATTTTACCACTAGTGTTGGTATAATGTCTGCCAAAAGTATAGCTCCAGCGGTTAAGGACGTGCAATCTCTTCCCTTGACGCTTGGAGCAGGCGTCGTCGTAACATTATGACTTTCTTCTTGCTGGAAAAATTTTTAAACAATAATTATTTATTTACTTTGTTAAATGATCTGAAGTATATGCCATTTTTCGGAACTTTAAGCTCAAGTCGCCGCGCTTTCCTGTCGAGTAAAAAATTAAAAAAAAAAATTCGGATTTATCAGCACACCAAGTCGAACCATTTTCGAGGGTAAGCGATTTGAAATTTGAAAATTGCCAAAATAAGGGACACCCTAGTATATGTATACAGTGACTACAGTATATAGCATGTACATGTATACATAATTTTCCTTAGTTCTGGGAGCAGCCGTAAATATTTTCCACAAAAAAAATTCTTTTACTTACATCCTTTTCCACTTTTGTGATGATATCATGAGCCGCACTTAACATAATTACGTAAATATAATTATTGCACATCCCCAATATCCAAAACGCGACCACGATTCGCGCCAAAAGAAACCCTTTGACTGTTTCTGTCGCATTTCCCTCGGCATCTTGCGTTGCTATTTTATCCAATTGTATTTGATTTCTATTATCGTCGTGCATTTTATTTTTTATATTTCTAAAGATTCAATCGAACCTGTTGCCTGGAAAATAAAACCAAACCAAACAAAAAGAAAACGTTAAAATCCATTTTTTTTTTTTTTTTGAAAATGTTTACAAACAACCATGGCTGAAACACTAAGAAAAAAAAATTATACCATTCACGTATAGAACAAAGTATAGTGATAAGGTTGAAAAAATAAAATCGATTTCCTGTCAATTTTTTGGCACTTAAAAATGTTCGTATTATGTCGGTATTATTAATACTGTTGCAATCTCTGTATAAAGAAATCAGTTATCTTATATTGCTTCGCATTTAAATGGAAAAATTTTCACGCGTAAGGCAATTTTTATTGGTCGGGTCATCGATAGCGATAAGGATTCCATTTTTTTGTCTCCTTTTCGGTAATATTTTTGGAATTAAAATATTGCTTAATAAGAAGGAGGAAATGTGTCGAGACCTTAAGACAGTTATCATCAATTAATTGCAATATTTTTAGAATAGGCCTAGGAGGCTTCAGTGAATGCAGGAAGGAATGGCTGTTCTGTCTAATACTCGATTTACGAGGAAAAAATTGAAATTTTAAGTATCTGACGAACTCCTTTGGTGTGTCCTGGAATTTTTAATACAAGTTTCAACTGGTTTCAAGTAAATACGAACTTGGAAAACAAAATCTAAGGTTTTTTGACTACAAATTTTTTTGATATTATGTTGCGGTTCCATTTACAATTCCGGACAAGTTAAAACTTGCTCTAAAAATTCCCAGGTACACCAAAGGAGTTTGTCAGATACTTAAAATTTAGATTTTTTTCTCCTTAAATCGATCTAAAAAAAATTGCGGTCGAAAAACTTTGATTTCATTTTCCTGGTTTTTGTGTGCTTGGAACAAGTTGAAACTTGTACCGAAAATAAAAGAAAAAGTCATCAGTCGAAGTCAAAATTTAGATTTGCTGTATCTGTTTTTTAACTCTCTATAAGCTAAGCATGCAAAATAATTTTGAGGTTGATAAAAAGAAATGTGTTTTTGACTGGGTATTAAATACTTCCCAGCACATAAAATATTATGGGAAACATTTCTAGGAAAACTTTGACTCCACGCTCGCGAACTTTCGGGTCCTGGTTCGGAGCTTGGATGATTAGCCATGATTTATTATATTTTTTTTCTGCATCGCAGATCCCCCCCCCAAGAAAAAGTGTGTTATAAAATTGAGTTGTTAAAAACTTAAACTTCGTTATAAAATTTTATAACCCGCGAAAAAAGACATCTATGTATAATTCGCTATAAAATTTTATAGGCCTAACAAAAATTATTTTCAGTTTATTTTTCTAAGTTTTTTTATTTTTAAAGATTTATCGATCCTATTTTAATTGATTGATTTTTTTTTTCTTCTAACATTTCCGAATTTTTCAGTTTCTGTTTTTCTTTATTTTTGAGCCTTTGTCAATTAAAAATACAAGAAATAAACCGAAAATTCGGGAAAATCTGGAAAATGTGATAAGTCAAAATAATTGGCCACTTAAGAACCACATTGCCGCATTTAAAAATCAGTAGAAAAGTGGTGTAGTGGATAAAGGCGGTTGGTATTGGTAATTCGACTCCAAGGCTCGGGTTCTATTCCAAAAAATTGTCATTTTTTTTTTTCGCTTTTTTTCTTATGAAAAATGTTTAAAAAAGATCCTATAAAGTCCCCATATGCTAAATATAGTGCAATTCAAGCATAAAATTAATATATTGCTCAGTTAAAAATTTTAATTATGAAAATCTATAAATCGTTATAAAATTTTATAACCCGCGAAAAAAGACATCTATGTATAATTCGCTATAAAATTTTATAGGCCTAACAAAAATTATTTTCAGTTTATTTTTCTAAGTTTTTTTATTTTTAAAGATTTATCGATCCTATTTTAATTGATTGATTTTTTTTTTCTTCTAACATTTCCCGAATTTTTCAGTTTCTGTTTTTCTTTATTTTTGAGCCTTTGTCAAATTAAAAATACAAGAAATAAACCGAAAATTCGGGAAAATCTGGAAAATGTGATAAGTCAAAATAATTGGCCACTTAAGAACCACATTGCCGCATTTAAAAATCAGTAGAAAAGTGGTGTAGTGGATAAAGGCGGTTGGTATTGGTAATTCGACTCCAAGGCTCGGGTTCTATTCCAAAAAATTGTCATTTTTTTTTTTCGCTTTTTTTCTTATGAAAAATGTTTAAAAAAGATCCTATAAAGTCCCCATATGCTAAATATAGTGCAATTCAAGCATAAAATTAATATATTGCTCAGTTAAAAATTTTAATTATGAAAATCTATAAATAGTTATAAAATTTTATAATCGGCCAAAGCGACCGCTAGCGGCCTAGTGGTCGGATCACATATAATTAACATCCAGGGAAACGACGAATTTTAAACACAGGAGTTACATCTCTATTCTTCCTTGCTCTGTGGAAAAATGAAATGTTTTGCACAAGTTCTGACTTGCAAAAAAACCGGAATGTTTCGTAGCAAAGCAAAAATTCTTCTAGTTGTTTCTTGACAAGATATTTTTTTTATTGTTTTCGCATCATTTTCAAGTAAATTTTTTGTCACAAGCCATTTTTCGCTTTCGCACTAGCCATTTTTTTTTCTGAGGGAAACCGAGATAAATCGGAAAACGAAAGTACTGTACTATGCCATCGGTACTGATAATTAATCAGCTATTTTCCTATATCGTTTCCTCCCTTTCTGTGTTAAGGGGAAAGATTAAATTTTAAAATGGTTAAAGTCAGAAATTCCGAAGGGATTTTCAGAGGTGACTTAAAAGTCCGCCAGGGAAATTTTTAGAGAGGTCGAATTAATCCAGTTTTATATTTTAGTCGTTAGAAATAGATTCTTTCGAAATTTAAGTATGCGGGATCTCATTTTTAACTCTCCATAAGCTAAGTATGTAAAAAATTTTGATAAAAAACATGTGTATGTCTAATCATAGTTGCTTTTTAGGTTTTTTGGCCACTTTTTTGCAGGGTTCCGAAGCCGGCGTTGGCGCTGGCGCCGACGCCGACGCCGGCCGCGGCCGGTAAAAATCACTGCTGGCGCTGGCGCCGGCGCCAGATGATTTCTTTGCATTTTGGCGCTGGCGCTGGCGCCAGCACCGGTATTTTACGTACGGTGTGACGCCGGCGTCGACGCCAGCGCCGGCGTTTCAAAACTTTTTTAAAAAATAATTTTTAGATTTTTAGAATTTGATGAATTTTTTTAACATAACCTCTTTCCGTTCAATTTTCTTTCTCAGGGGTCCGAAACCGGTAAAAATTAAGCAATTTTGGAAGATTTTATTGACATTTAAAATGGAAAACTTATATTTTTTTTTTTTACTTAAGGTTAATTACACAGTAAAAAATTTTGTTCAGGATAGGGAATTAGTTCAATACTCGGTATTCACTGATTCATAATTTTTGATTTTCAAAATGTTTATCTCAATAATTAAATTTTAAAGTTTTTCCTTTCAGCTTTTGCTCTTAAGAAATAAATAAATTTTTTAAAGTGCAAAACGTAATTTTTTTAAACTGATGTAACGCTTTCTTGCTTTTTTTTGCAAAAATAAAATAAATTAAAAATTTTCCCCGGCGCCGGCTTCGACGCCAGCGCCGACGCCGAGGCCGGCGCTGGCGCCAATTTTTTTGCAATCGTGGCGCTGGTGCTGGCGCCGATTTTATTTTTTGAAATTTTTGGTGCCGGCGCTGGCGCCGGCGCCTTTTAATTTTTGCCGGCTTCGGAACCCTGCTTTTTTGTAATAGAAAAAAAAATTTTTAGCGCATTTTTTCGACTACTTTACAGATACGAAACTTTAATTTAGAAATCATGTTTAAATTTGAATTACAATTAACACCTGAGTAATTAAGAGGAGGCTTCACGGATGCCTGAAGGAATAACTGCTTTCTCTAATACTCGATTTACGATGAAAAAATCCAAATTTCAGGTATCCAACGAGCACCTCTGGTATATCCTGGAATTTTTAGTGCAAGTTTCAACTTGTCTGAAATGTATGGGTGGAGGGAAAATAATTTCAAAAAAAATTGCGATCGAAAAACTTATTTGATTTTGTTTTCCTGGTTTTGTTTGCTGGAAACAAGTTGAAACTTGTACCAAAAATACAAAAAAGAAAGTCAAAGGAGTTCGTTAGATACCTAAAATTTGATTCCCCCCCGTAAATCGAGTGTTAGACAAAACTTCTGTTCCTTCCGGTATTCTGTGAAGTCTCCTCTTAGCACTAGAAAAAAGGAGAAAAATAAATGTTTCGCTAAAATTGCTTTAGCGCCAGGCCAAATGATCTGTAAGGCCTGATATCGGGAATCTCCGGTAACGGATATAGCTGAAGTTCTATAAATAAAATGTAGCGTCCATGACCTGACACTGACCGATGCACTGATTAAATTGTATTAGCCTAATCGCTTTTTTATTTGTTTATATTTTTGCAAAAGAAATACTTTTTACAAACGAAGCCTGGAGTGAAACACCCCTTTTCGGATAATAAACAGATAAGAAGGCAACGAATTAAAAAAAATTTTAAGGGTAGGAATGCTGTTCCTGGTGGTTTGCCTAATTCGAGGCACCCGCGGTAGGATTGAAAATCAAGAAATAACGAAAAATTAATTTCAGGAAACAAATATTTTTAAAACGTATAAAAAACGGTTACCTTCACTGGCTGGTTTTGGTTCAACAAACGTAACGATTCATTGAGAAAATATTTAATAATTGAAACAAAATATGGAAATGGCCGATTCCCCGCATCGAGTACCGAATACTTTTCAAACCTTGACTTTTCATTTCTTTTTCCGACCTCAAATTGACAATCGTCCAACGATAAACTTTTTTTTATTGTTTGCGTGTTTTGCATACTTTTACCGTCAATAAAAACTTTCTTTGTAATTTTTTTTTTTTTTTTTTTGAAATTTAATTTTTAATTTTCCCGCCAAAATATAAAAATGCGTCCCATTTTAACGATCGCGACTGAGTCACCAGATCTCGATTGAACTCTGTTACGACTTCTTTGCTGTTTACATTTAAAGATAAAAAAAAAAGATTCAATGTTAAAAAAAGACAGATATTAACAAACCTTTAATTAGATCGATTGATCATATGGGTCAAACGGAGCGCACGCTGTTTAAAATGTGACAAAAAGTTTTTTCTTTTTTTTTTGATATACAGGATGGTCCAAACGTCAGTCTGAACCAATAGTTAAAGATAAGCATCGCCTTGATATTTTAAAACAATGCTTTAATTTTTTTTTATTGTGAAAAAAATAACATGTTGTTTCCTGCCTTTTAGATTTTCGTCGGTGATAATTTAATATATTAGGTGACATTGATTACATCGTGTGAAGAGTGACGAAATCTTTACGGAATTCAAGGTTCATACAGTTAAGATGGTACTTGAAAACGGTTTCCACTCGGAAAAAGGAAAACGTTTTAAACAAGTTCTGTCTTGCAACAAAACCGGATGTTTCAAGCAAAAGCAAAGGAAGCCCTGAAAAGTCAAGTATCTATGTTTTTTTTTTTAAGGAGGTTCTGCAGGTGAATTTGAAATTCTTAATTGATCGTTCTCGTGCAACTTAAACATAGGCGAAACTTTGTTTATTTTTCTAAAAAAGTTTTCCTCCTACAAAATTTTAATTGGAATCGAATAATTTTTTTAAAATTATGGGAATATTCCTCTTAACATTCTGCACAACTTTTGTGACATGAAATTTGGATCCCTTTAAACATTTGTAGTGTTTTTGTGGGATTTTCCCCCAAAAAAATCCAATGTATATAAACAAACCATTAGCATGTTTACAATTTTTGAAGATTATTTTTGTAAATAGTTTAAAAACATTTTAGTTTTTAATAAAAGCGAATTTTCGTGTCACAAAAGTTGTGTAGAATGTTAAGAGGAATATTCCCATAATTTCAAAAAAATTATTCGATTCCAATTAAAATTTTGTAGGCGGAAAAACCTTTCTACAAAAATAAACAAAGTTTCGCCTATGTTTAAGTTGCACGAGAACGATCAATTAAGACTTTCAAATTCACCTGTAGAACCTCCTTAAATCGTTTGTTCCGGAACAAACATTGCCTGTTCCGGAACTGACACATTTTGGGATCATGTACATATTACGTAAGCATTTTTTTTGCCATTTTCAACCCCCTCCCCCCCCCCGTTGTAAGCATGAGTAAGATTTGGCAATCCCCCCCCCCCTCCATATTACGTAAGTTTTTTTTTTTTTTTTTTTTTAATGGAACTGAAATAAACCAATATAAACACCTATATTGAGAAAAATTAAAGAGAAGGTTACCTTTATTTAGACGGTAACAAAATAATGTAATATTAGCTCGCCGCAACATTTACAATATTTTAAAAAAACATGAAATTAATTAATTAATTATTTATTTTATTTTCAAAAATTCCTGGACAGAGTAGAAAAAAGCTTACGTAAGAAAGTGTGAGACCCCCCCCTCCCCTTGGTAAGGTGTCGTAAGCATTTACGAGACCCCCTCCCCCCCCTTAACATGCTTACGTAATATGTACATGACCCCTTTGGTTCATTGAACAAGCCAATGTCTGTTCCGGAACAAACAACGTTTACTAAGTAAATTGCCTGTTCTGGAACTGACATTTTTCAATTTATTGTCTATTCCGGAATAGAGATCCTAAAAGAGATTAGCCATACCTGTAATTCCGGTTCTTCGATATTTTTCTCCTGAAAATTATTGGTTCATTAAAAATTTTTTTGGAAAATTAAGAACGTAAATAGAAACAGTCAGGAACCATTTTGTAAACTTAAAAAAATTAATATTTCAGACAGAAATTTATTTTTCGAATTTATCGAAAAACCGGAAATGGCTGAATGGCTAATCTCTTTTAGGATCTCTATTCCGGAAGACAATGAATCAAAAATTGTCTGTTCCGGAACAAAAAATTTAATTACATTAAATTGTATTAAAATTTAATACATTAAAGTTTAATGTATTAAACGCTGTCAGTTCCAGAACAGAAATTTCTTGTTCCGGA
Source organism: Liposcelis bostrychophila (assembly GCA_037577465.1). NCBI lineage: Eukaryota > Metazoa > Arthropoda > Insecta > Psocodea > Liposcelididae > Liposcelis > Liposcelis bostrychophila. The sequence continues at coordinate 29,166,233 of CM075213.1, forward strand.
ACGAAAACGATGAATAAAACATTGTCTGCTCCGGAACAAGCAGAGTTTGTTCCGGAACTGACAGCGTTTAATGATTAAAGTGTTTGTTTCGGAACAGACAATGAACCAAAACGTGTCTGTTCCGGAACAAGCAAGGTTTAATTGTTCGATTGTTCTGGAACTGAAAATTTTAAATTCATTTTCTGTTCCGGAAGACCATGATTAAAAAATTATCTGCTCCGGAACAAACAATTTAATTATTAAAAGCTGTCAGTTCCAGTTCAAACATTGCTTGTTCTGGAACATGACAACTGAACGTTCCGAACAAGCTAGACAATGGATAAAAAATTGTCTGTTTCAGAACAAGAAATGTTTGTTCTGGAACTGACAATGAATTTAAAATTGTCAGTTCCGAACGGGCTATTTACTTATTAATCGTTGTTTGTTCCGGAGCAAGTAATGAACCAAACCGTGTAGGTTCCGGAACAAACAAACAAAAAAAAAACATAAGATATTTGACCCTTCAGGGCTTCCCTAATAAATTCTCCGCGACAACGGACATGTCGTTTCTTGACAAAATATTTTTTGTTGTTTTCGTATGATTTTCAAGAAAATATTTTGTCCCAAGACATTTTTGCTTTCGCATTAGCCCTTTTTTTCTGAGTGTGAAAGATTAAAAAATAATTTTAAAAAATTAAAATTAATTAATTAATTGGAAAAAAGCTAAGGCCGTGTTTACATATACGCGAAAATTTTATTTCGAAAACAAACAGACGATTTTATTCCGAAAACCCGGTTACATTGTTCGGAAGGTTTCCGAAGATATTCCAAACATTTTTTTTTATTTTTAAAGGATTTTCGGGCAGCATTATTGAGTCGGACCTTTTTTGATATTCCGTATAACTTTTTTTGTATGTACAAACATTTTATTTGATTCCATTTTATTTTCCGCATAGCTTTTCCCGTTTAATTCAGTTATTTAAGCCCACAAATGAGGGACTTGGAATTTTTTCGACTGTTTTATTCTTATCACTTTTTCATGTGGAAGAAGAAAAAATTTCAAAAAACGAAGGGCAGAACAGCCAAAGCTCTTGAATCGTAGATTACGATTTTGCCTATATTCTTGTCCCCATTTCAGTTACATGGTGCGAAAATTTTAAAAAACGTAAAGTATAACTTCTAAAAAAAAATTATACTAAAAATGACTAAATAACTTCTGGAATAACTTCTAAAAATTTAGATTCACACAATATAATTTTTTTTAGAAATTCTACTTTACGTTTTTTGAAATTTTCGCACCTTGTACCTGAAATGGGGACAAGAATATTGGCAAAATCGTAATCTACGATTCAATAGCTTTGGCAGTTCTGCCCTTCGTTTTTTGAAATTTTTTCTTCTTCCACATGAAAAAGTGATAAGAATAAAACAGTCGAAAAAATTCCAAGTCCCTCATTTGTGGGCTTGAATGATCGAATTTAACGGTGTGCTCTTTAATCGGCGAAACACATACAAAACAAAAATCAGTATTCGTTGTTCCTAATAGTCGGGAAAACCTATATAGAAAATACAATGGAATCAAATAAAATGTTCATAAATACGAAAAAAGTTATAAGGGATATTAAAAATTGTCCAACTCAATAATGCTGGCCGAAAACCCTTTAAAAATGCAAAAAAAAAAGTTTGGAATATCTTCGGAAACCTTCCGAACAATGTAACCGGGTTTTCGAAGTAAAATCGTCTGTTTGTTTGCGAACTTAAATTTTCGCGTGCCTATGTAAACACGGCCTAAATCTCGTTAAGGAAAAAATGAATAAGGAAAAGGTTTCATAATTCCTGCTTGACTAGTTGTAAATGCATTATACCGCTCTTCTGAGAATCAGGGGGTTAACATGTTTGATCTTTTATTATTATTTTTTTACAGAATTTCCCGAGGGAAAAAAAAATGAGTGATAAATTTTCAAGTCGTTATGCATCGTTAATAACAGTTTGCGAAGTGACAGGCAGTTCTCGTAGACTTTCAATTTTATGGTTTTCATGTTTGAGGGGTTGATTTTCCGAGCTGACATCCAGTCCAAGGAATAAATTACCACACAGTAAAAAGTTTATGTCAAAATCAACATAAATCAACATAAGCAGGTCCACATAATTTTTATGTTGTTTTTGTTTTATGTTTGCCTTATGGGAGAAACAACATAAAAAATTTATGTGGACCTCTTAGAACATATCTACATAATATTTTTTACTGTGCAGGACTATCGAAAAAACCTTTCTAGTACATTAAGTTGTTAAAATTGTGGGGTAGGCCGTGGGATCGTAATGTATACTTTTCGCATCTGAATTAAAGTCTGGGGCTGCAGGACATTTGAGAAAATCCCCTATTTAACTAGTGGTCATTTGAGAAAATGTCAGGTAGAAGTGAAGATTTTTAAAATGGACATTTGAGAAAACGGAGAGATTAAAAATTTGGACGTTTGAGAAAAGATACCTGTTGCCTTATAATATAAAAATAAGGTGATAGACCAGTTATAAGTTAAGTCTGACGGTGTTTTAATTTTCAATCTTTCAGTTTGTACTGAATGTCTTACATACATGTCACTGTTATCAGGTTTGTGAACATAAACTCTTAAACCAATGTTTAGCTTTTGAAACGTAGAATTATTATTGAACCGCTTGCCTTTAGAAGCTAAACATAAATATTACAAATCAATCTTCTCAGCTTTGGTTAATAGTTTTTGAAGTACAGCATCAGACTACTTTTTCTCGATGTTTCAACAGGTATTATGTGCACTACATACTGTGCTACAAGCAATCTGTTTGACAAATAGTTGCTGAATTAGGTGGTTTTATTTATAATAATAACAATAATTGCCGAGTTATGTAGTTAAAACGATTGCTGTAGTTTTATATCATTATCTCAAATGACCACTTTTAAAAACGGTGGATTTTCTCAAACGTCCAAAAAAAAAGGTTGACAATTTTTAACCACTTTTCTCAAACGTCCATTTTGCCTCATTAAAGAACAATAGGATTTTCTCAAACGGGGTGCTCCGAAGTCTGGGGGAGGAAAAATGGCTGGGGGAGCACGACGTTTTTGTGAATAGCCGAATATTGAGAAATCCTCAAATTTTCATGTAATTTCCAATATGGCGAATCAAATTACAAAAAGCGAACCAATCCGATTTATCTATGAATTCGCCAGTCTCTTTTTATATAGGGTCTCTAGTCCAAAATATTTTTGTAACATACTTTGGTTATCAGTAATTATTAATTCCCCCCCCCCGCAAGTTGAGGTTATTTCAATAGGTGTTGGCACCGGAGATTTTCCAAAATTCAAGATGGAGGTTTTAAGGTGGCTACTTAAATATTTAAAAATAAACTCTTAGAGACCAAATCGGTATACTTTTGATTTCATGAAACAGGCATCGCATTCATCATGATTAACGCCGATAACCTTTCCGTACCGATTGTGGTCCCTAAGAGATTACTTTTAAATTTTTAAACAGCCACCTTGAAGCCGCCATGTTGAATTTTGGAAAACTAACATCTAATTCATAATCAACGACACTGAAAAACTCTTTCGGTTGACCCCAACCAAAATGTTAGTAAAGCGAATATCATACCAAAAATTTTGGTTAGGACAACCAATTTTTTGGTTCAGCCAATCAAATTTGGTCAGCTGAACCAAAAAATTGGTTGCCCTAACCAAAATTTTTGGGGTAATAATTGCTTTAGTATCATTTTGGGGTACCTATTTTGAACCCCTTGAGTTAATATTTTAAATTTTCTGCCGCCATTTTGCAGTCGCCATTTTAAATTTTTAAAAAGTGTTGTTAAATTGGGAATCAGGGGCTGTTAAAACGGTATAAAACTTGCGTATTTAATGTGAAAGCAATTTTAAGTGAGTGCACCGGCGAAACATGGGGGGCATGGGTCCTTTTACATAAATACACCCCCCCCCCCCTCCCGGAGTTATTTTAATAACTAGATGTGACTTAATATTTAGGCTAGGCGATCATTTTAATCGTCGGAAAATGGCAATAAATTATTACTGAAATACCCAGCATTAATTCCGTAGATTCATTTAAAAATACATCTTAAAAAATAATTACCCTCATTAGTCTATCTTCATCACTTTGTAATTATGATTATTTCAGATATAAATCATGTGAGAGATTATTCCTTTCTTTTTCCAAAATTAAATTTTCCCATTTGTAGAAAATTAAAACAATTTTTTTTTTTTTTTTTTAAAGAGAAAAACAACAAATTAACGTTTGAAAATTCAGGACGAAAATAATTAAGGTAATAGCGATTTTAAAAGGAATCACTATTACCTAATCTACCGAAGCCTGACGCGATTATTAATTTTCCTCATTTTTTTTTATCTGTCGCTCAGTTTGTTTCTTTGATAATATCCATTGTAGAATTTTTTTTTTTTTTACTAGAACAACTTAAAAACTTCAAATAGGCCTATCACGAAAAAGGAACATGAAGATTTTGTATGCATATTGCAACAGAGAATTTATATTTATATTTCAAAAAAAAAATTCTTGGTCGAATCGCCTGCTATTTTTAGACTTATCTAAGAAGCAATTACGAAAACCGAACCTTATTTACTTTTATTTTTTTTTTTTTTATCGAAAGTTAATATCTGTCGCAATTTGATAACAAATAAAGTAAAAAAAAAAACAGTTTAAATTTATCGCCCGTGAAAATCAATCAAACTTAAATATAGAAACATACCGTACCTTTTTTTAAAAAAAATTAGCTTAAAAAAATGAACTTAAAAAAATTTCCAACTAAGGCCAAATGGCTAACCGGCGTTTAAATTTAATATTAATTTATTTGCAATAAAAAAACCCGGCAAATTTGAAATGATAAAACCGCAACTACCCGGCTTGTTAGGAACCTCGTCAACACCATAACGTAAAGAATCTGCGACACGACATTCCTCAAAAAAAAAAGAATTGAAAGTAGTCAAACAATTCAGTGTTGGAGTGAAACGTGTTTCGAACTAAACTGCACGGCCTATTTAGAAGTGCAAAAAAATATTCTCCGCTTGCAATAAATATTGTCAGTTCATCATTTTCTTAAATTAAAACCATACAGTGCTTTAACCCGTGGCTCCTTAATTTATTTAATTTTCAAATATTTTTCATTTTTTTGCAAACTTTATTAAAAAAAAAAAAAAATTCTTAAATTTTTTTTTCAAATATGACATTTGGCAAAAGATATCAATTTTAATCAACGGAAACGAATTTCGATTGGCTTATAAATTTCATGAATACATTTACAAGATCGTTCAACCCATAGAAGGTCCCCCGAGGGGAAATTCGCAAAAAAAAAAAAAAAAAGCAAAATATATCCCCGTTTCGTCCGTGTACCTTTCGGTTTAGGGGAATACCATATTCGCAAAACCAGTAGCAATGACCAACTTGGCGATTTGCCACGAGAAAAGAAAAGAAAAGATAATCTATCCTGAAGGCGAAACCTTTATTGAAGAAGTGTAAGAAACAGAAGGGCCTTGAAATTAAATTAAATTAAATTTCGCGTGTGCGCAATTTTTTTTTTTTTTCGTGAAAAAGTAATTTTTTTTAAATTGGAAAATCATTTGATTGCTGAGGCGAAATGATTTATTCCGTATATTATCAATTGAAAAGAATTATGATTAATGGATGTAATAAAATCTGCACAACAGTGTCGGATTCGTTGTAAAAGCAAATCGCCAAAAAAAAAAAAAAAAAAAAAAAAAAATTGTGTAAGAGTTGTGCTAAATACCTTCCAAGCTTATCTTGAGGAAAATTTCGCTTCAAAGGAAAGTATGGACTAATTATTTTTTTGCGTCATGTAAAAAAAAAAAAAAAGGCTCCTTATCGACGTTGTGTTAGTTGCAACTTTGTTGGGGGTTACCTAATATTAGTTAATTAATATACAGTCATTTTTTTTCAAAAGAGAAATCAAACGAAATTTGAAAATTTGGTATGTCGATTTTTCATATTCGCAGTTGCAAAATTTCGAAACGAAGATAATCAATTTAAGTTTTTTCTGAAAAATGAAAATTTTAAATAAAATACTTTTTTTTTACAATTCACCTGAAAAGGGGAGAGTAGATGAAAGGAAAACAGTTGATACGGTTTCTAACCCCCCCCCCCCCCTTTAACTTCGCTGATATGGCTGTAACGTTCCTGTATACGAACATGACACGACGTTCAGAAATGCCATTGCTGCTTGCCATTTTTGCTTTTATCAGGTCATAGACAGTATACAGCGTGTGATCGGACCACTATTCAGAAAATGTAAATATCTTAAACAAGTTTTCTCTTGCAATGAAGTCGGAATCTTTCAGCAAAACTAAAATCACGGCCGAATATAGACAGGTCCGGAAATTCCTATCCCTTAGATCTTGTCACGTTTAACTTCGCGGAAATTAGTTCTTCCTTTCTACCACCGTAAGCGCTGCTTATACGGGAGACGCTTTTTGATTGGTCGTTGAGATTTGTCAACAATAGATTTGATAACTATAGATGTGCAAGCGTGACGTCACCCATATATTTTGCCTATAAGAATCTTCCATGTTAATATGGCCGCTACAGGATCTTATGACTGCCAAGTTAATAGCATAACCATATTGTAGAAAGCGGCTGGCACAGCATATACTGCTGTGGTCCCAACTTAAACGATTCGGCATATGTTGCGTCTCTCAAGATCGCAGCGCCATCGATGGCCCGTTTTAGAACTAAAATGTGCGTAGTCAAGCGGGATATGAACGGCACGGGAAGTTTCCGGACCTGTCTATACGGCCGTGAGTAAAATGCTTCGTGACAACGGACAGGTTGTTTCTTGACTGAGGTTGCATGCGCTGCTTACTTTCTGCTAGCAAGGGAAGGGAAGTGGGTAAAAATTGTCAGTTTTATGCTGTTGCAAAATTTGAATATCCACTTACAAACATCAGCTTTTGAGGATTTAGTTCGTTGTAAAAATCCTCATTACTTAAATTGGTTGGGATACATTCAAATATCACATCCCCATTTTGGGGGGGGGGGGGGTCTTTAATTGTTGACAAACGCTAGCGAAGGGGAAATGGAAATTTGCAGAGTGTTGATGTCATCATTTTAAGGACCACTAAAGTACTAAGTAAAACTAATTTAGGATCATTTTTAAAAACACCTGCCTTGTCCTCCTCCTCCTTAGTAACACAAAATGTTTAAATTTTTTTAAAAAAATGGACATTTAACATTGAAGTAAGATTTAGGGGACTTCACCCCCCGTTTATTTTAGGTGATTCTACGTAAGAAAGTTCTCTTCCACTAAATAAATAAACAATTAACGAAAAATTTTAAAAATTGGGGGGATATTTTTTTGATTTTAAAAAATAATCGGTTTTTTTTTAAATTTTACAGTTTTGGAATCATTTTGTTATATATGATAATTTAGTTTTTAAGCGGTCTCGCTGTTGTGCTAATGTTGATGACTAAAGATCAGCGGTAAGAAAAAGGGTCAAAAATAGCTAGAACAAATAATGAATAAACATTTGAATTCCCTTTTGTAGCTAAAACTTAGTTAGATATCGGTATTAAGCCTTTAAAAGGCGCAATCTAATTTTGCAAAAGAAGTTTTTGACGCTGCTCGGTAAAAACTTTTATGTAAAAAATAACATAATTCACTAGTTTAAAAAAAGGGCTACTTAGAATTTGTGTTAATGTTTAGGTTAAATTAACATGAAAATAGGCCTACGTTGATTTAACACGATTTTATGTAACAGGTTATTATACAAAATAATTTAAATTTTACATGTTGACATTTTTTTACAATAACATTTTTTTTTAACCGTGGGTATTTAAAAAAATAATTTACAGCAAACATCCTTGTTCTTTGTCTATTTTGCGTTTAAACTTTTATTGTAAAAAAATGTCATCATAAAAAACTAAGAAAGGTTCATCTCCAGATTCACACTGGGATTTAAAACCCCAAATTTGAGGAAGTAAAGCTACAAAGACCTTACAGTAACCGAACTTTTCCAAAAGCCGACTGTACCGCATTTTAATCCCTTTTCAAGCGTTAATATTAAAGGATTTTCACTGCCATCTACGCAAAATACCATGAACTTTGATTTTCTAAACAATGGGAAAACTTTTAATTTTATTGCGATATTAGAGTAGTGAATCAGTGTTAATTTGTGATAAGCAAATACATTGTTTTCCTTTTTTGTTTTCACGTAAATGAAGTTTTTACACTTACTCGTTTGATATTTCTCTCTGTCTTAAGTGTGTTCTTAAAATCCAACTTCGATACTATACATATTTATTTATTTATTTATTTTAATTTTTTTGATTTTTTTTTAGTTAAGGCCAATTATTTTTCAATTTTTTTTTTTAAACCCGAAACCAGTGCTAACCCCATTATCACATTACATTCTATTTGCATTTTATAACGGCATTAAAAAAAAAAAATCACAAATGGAAATTTTTAAAGATCCTATTTCAAGCACAAATACGATTTTTACAGTTCGTTAGATAAAAACACTTAAAAAATTACAATCTCCTTCAGAAGGGAAAATAATTGAAAGTTTTACAAATGTTTACATTAGCACTCACGTAGGCAGATAAAATAAAAAAGCATGACAAGATTGACATCTAGGTGCATTTGCAGGAAATTACATGCCTACAGGAAAAAAAGAAAAAAAAAAATTGTTGCCATCCTTAAGAATGGAGATCTTTTGACCAAGATTTTTTTTCATTCGTAAAATTAACTTTAAAAAAAAATAAAACTTACTGTTTTCTAGCGTTTCATTTTGTCTTGCCTTCACCTTGGGTACCTTGCTCTTGTTAAACGCTCTTGAAATATATTCAAATATCCAGTTATGTGTTACGCTGTAATTTTACCCGGTATCTTATCGAAAAAAGAATTTTTTGCAACGATAAATCGGAATACAATACCTTGCCTCCTTTAGTTCTTTATCTCTAATAGAATATTGTCCTGATCCCATCAGGGAAAATCGGTGTCAGATTACGAAAATGCTTAAACTGGAAATATTCATTTATTTTATTTTTTTTTTTTTTCTGTACAAAACTTTTTTTTTTTTGGAAATATTTTGGAAATATTTTGAACATTTTTAAGCTCATACTGGCTTTAAAAACTAAAGATTGTTATGCTGTCCTTAAATTTTCCTATGGCATGATTTTTCACGAAAGTAAAAATCTTTTCAGCTATCTGTCTTCCAGGCCAGTTCTTGTTGTAATTATAATTGTTGAATTCTTCGCTACGAGGCATACCCGTCCTTGATTTTTTTAACTGTAAAAAATAATTTAAAGTTTAAAAATGAAAAAATTAATTATTTAATTTTTTAGCAATAATACTTACAGAGTGTAACGTAATTTTAGGGCGTTCAGTAGGGAAATCCAAAGGAATGTCGATTTTCAAAACGCAATAAAAACCATTTGATTCAAGCAAAAATGAAACTCGTTGATACATAAGTGTATCAGCATTAAGCACAGCTGGTTCAAAATACTGAATCAAATATGAGTATAAAATCTGCCTTTGAGAAACTCCATAATTTATCTGATCGACCTGAAATCATTCATTTTTGTTTTGAAAAAGAAAATTCGATGTCATTTTTGTAAATAACTCATTCAAAATTAATTTTACCTTTTTTTGCAACGAGTCCTGCATCATTGGGACATAATCAATTAATGACATGTCAGGCGGTAAATCAGGTATTTCAATAGGACCTCCTAAAGTCTCCTCAAGCTCATGCCTCTTGTAAATTTGAATTTGATTTCTAGCATTGTCCTTGAATTCAATCACTAAAATTGCTAAATTTCTACTGTCAGGTAAAATAGCAGGTAAACTTGAGAAGTCAACATTAAGACGGATTACAAAAAAAATAGATATGCCTCTGAAAAAAATGAAGTACATTAAAAGAGTTATTTTTGAGTGTATAAAAAATTCCCACAAAGCTTGTTTGCCTTCCCTTACCGATTATTATTATATTGAAGACATACTTCTACGTCTGCTGGCGGAATTTGAAGCATTTGCATTAAAGTTTGATATTCAAAGCAATACCTTTGAAAAGCCTGGTTCCTCTCCAAAATAGTTAACTGAAAATTTTTTAAAACATTTTTTTAAGCTTAACAATTGAAAAAAAAAAAAAAATTTTGGGACAGCAAAACATTATGAACACAATGTCTTACCATTTCATTTAAACATATCACATTAAGATTATTCACTAAATGATTTAAAATTAAATATTCAAGATCTCCATTCTTGTGAAAAAACTTATTTTTAGAAATAACAGAAAAAAAAAATGTATACCTGCCACTCTTTGTACACTTCCAACAATTCTAATACTACATTCAGCAAACATTTTACATTTGTCGGAGACCAGTTGGCCAAGCTAGGAACTTTAGTTTTCATAAACTGTGCATCTACAGTACATAAAAAATGATCTTCTGTTATAAAATCTGGTGGGCAGAACAAATCATTTCCATTCATAAGGACCTGCCAATACAAATCTTTTTTACAAAAATGTATCTTGAAATAAAATCTATCTGCTTTGTAATCATCTTTAGCAACAATGCTGCCAGAATCGACATTTTCTAAACTTGCTGTTTTACCCAACAGACCTAAAAAAAAAAAAAAAAAAAAAATTAAATAAATGGAATAACTTTACATTTCTTATTAATGCAGACATAATAAATTATCCAAGACATTTTTATTAGATCAATAATCTGTTGATTATTAATGAAACAGACTTCAGTTTTTTTAAGAAATTGCAGCATTGTTGCACATAGTCTAAGATTTTATTCATCATGTGTTCAATCAACACAGCTATAGCAACATTTAACAGCTCAGACATTCAGTACAACAATTTTACATAGGGAACAATGCGTGGGAAGATTTGAAGCCGAATGAAGTCAACTTACCGAATTCGTGCTTTAGCAAAGCTTTTACGTACGGTCGAAGTTTAGGATGTACAGCCTCCATTAGGTCGTTATTATCAATATCTCCCATTATTATTACAATTTTTGATCATAACCATGAAAGTAGATAAATTAAAATAAAAGAAAATAAAAATGAATTAAAAATTACGTTTAAGTTTCTTTTTGGTTATCAACACAAGAAACTTCATAACATAAAAAGAATAAAATTACAAATTGTAAATATACGGTATATTTTTAACGGTATAAGTATACCGTGTAATAAGCTAAACATATATATATACGTGTCTCTCGAAATAAATATGGTAAATGTTAAAATGTATCTGGAAATTTTTTACTCTATGTCGTCAATGGCGCCATTAGGATCCTTTTATCAAACTTAATTTTAGTTAGTCATGGTTTCTATTGGTTCATGATTTTCTATGCTTTGCTTATGCGCCATTTTAATTTTATCTGATAATTTTCGCTGTTTGTCGCATTGGTCGTACTTAGGGCCACCATTGTTTTTTTTTGTTGTTTAGTCGTTTTGTTTGTCAGAAAAATGGTGAGAATTTTTTCTTCAACCAAATAGGTTATTTCATAAAATTGTTTTGAATTATTTTTTAATATCGTGTGTCGTATAATTTGCCTGAATGTTTGTTAAGGGTTGACGATCTAGAGGGCTGACTTTTTCATATAAACAAAGATCAGGTTAATATTTTCTTTATTTTTGTTATTTTACATTTTATGTGAGTAATTATTGATTACATGACTATTTTCCTGTCTCCTGTAAAGTTTTTGTGTGCAAGAATATTTATTATTACAAAAATATAGTTCTAAAAGGTTATCTTTTGAAATGTTGCCACATGGGGTAGTTTAATTGTAATCAAACTGTTTGTCTCTAAAATAAACTAAGCCTTGTTTTGGACCTCACACAATAATTTTTTTTTAAATATGGGGCAAATTGAAAAGAGATTTTTTTTCTTTCGAACTGCCATAAATGTGCAATTATACTTTCAGCTATTCCTACATTTGCTTTTGAAATTGTATTAATTAAGCTGGCAAGATTAACAATTGGTATTTTAATAGGATTGGTTAAGAAAATAATTGTTTAATGTTATCATATTTTTCTTTACAATATTCAATGTTAATACTGTAGTATTAGAAGTTTTCTAATTGTTGCATTTAAACATAGTGTATATATTTTTAAAAATAAAGTTTATTGTTAAATTATAAGATTATCTTTTTTTTAAAAGCTAAACCTATATCATTCCGTTTATTTAACATTTTCAGTGTAATCACCATAATTTTTTAAAGAAATCTCCACAAACATTGTGAGTGAAATCTTTTTATCTTACATAAAAAATTCTTTATGTATCTTATTGATTCTCTTTTTTTTTTTTAGGAATATCACTGTGGCACTTCCTACTTGTACTGTTTCTATTCAGACAGAAAAGCCACAAGGAAGGAAGCAACTTGATAGGAGAAAAAGAGAAAAGTCAGAGTTGAAAACTGAGGAATCCGCTGCAAATTCATCAAAGACTACAACTCAGGATAAATTAGAAGACTGTGTTTATTGTGGTAAATCCTTTCCTCATAAAATAATGATAAAACACAAAGCGGAAGAAGAAAAAATCTTAAAATGCAGATACTGTGATAAGGATTTTGAAACGCTTCAACTTTTCAGGCGTCACACTTACAGATATCATAAATTTTATACTTGCAAATTTTGTAATTTAAGATTTTTAAAAGGTGCTTACGAATATCACATGAGTTCGGTTCATAGGAATAGACCTGAATGTAAAATTTGCAACAAAACTTTCGCCACGAAATTAAGTTTAGTCGCTCACGAAAAGAAAATTCATCAAGGTCAAAGGGACGATCGATTCCAGTGCCATGTTTGCGAATATAAAGCTCCTGATAAGTTTCAGTTTAAAGTACATTTGGCCAGGCATAACAAAGCCCCTTCTTTAGTTTGCGATCACTGCGGAGCAGGTCATTACACGAAAAGCGAGCTTAACAAACACATTCAAGCCGATCATTGCGGCGGATACCCTTGCGACATTTGTCATAAATCGTTTAGAAGCCCGGAATATTTGAAACGGCATAAAGTTGTGCACGAGCCTGGTTATGACCCTTCCAAAGTTAATTTTACATGCGAGGAATGCGGCAAAGGTTTTTTAAACGAATTTAGATTTAAAAGACACTTATTAAGACATAAAGGGCAATTACCGACGTATAATTGCGATTCGTGCGGGAAATCGATAACGTCCAAAGCGTCGTTTGAGACCCACATAAGGATGCATATGGGTTCCAAGCCGTTTGTGTGCGATGACTGTGGAAAAGCATTTTCCGATAAAAAATATTTGACGGAGCATAGGAGGCATCACACGGGTGAAAAACCGTTCGGTTGTAATGTTTGTGGGCAGAGATTCACGCAATACGGGTCGCTTTCCGCTCATAAAAAAACTCATTTGAAAGCTCAAAGTTAAAAAGACAAAAATGTTGCCAAAAAAAAAAGACGTGAAGTATTGCTGCTTTTAGTATAATTTAATTTTGTTATGGAAAACTTTTTGCTTAATTGCTATAAATTTCGAATGAAAGTATTCAGTAGAAATGATTACTTTCGTTGTGATCATTTTTTTCTATTTTTAAGTTCTGATGCATATTTTTTAAGTATAAAAATTCAAGTATTATTTTCGGCGCATAGTACTTGGCCTTAAATAACAATAAGGCAAATCTTTCTACCTGCCACCGATTATGTCATGGCCATATTGCAAATTGTCCAAAACTGGTTTGGAACATTTGCAAAAGATCCAAATTGCAAATGTTTCAAAACATATTCGGATCATTTGCAAATGTTCCAAACAGTTCTTGCAAATGATCCAAACATTTTGGAACATTTGCAATATGTAATTAAATTAATTTTTAAAAAAATGAATATCTTTTTTAAATTGCAAAAGATCCAAAAATATTTGGATTGTTTGCAATTTAGATCATTTGCAAATTCATTTGCAATATAGTTTTTGCAAATGATCCAAAAATTTTGAAACACTTGAAATATGTAATCCAAATTACTTAAATTGCAAAAGATCCAAAAATATTTGGATCGTTTGCAATTTAGATTATTTGCAAATTCACTGCATTGCAAATGATCCTTTGTTAGGAACATTTGCAATATGTAATCCAAAGTATTTAAAAAAATATAAATACTTTTTTTAAATTGCAAAAGATCCGAAAACGTTTGGATCGTTGGCAATTTAGATCATTTGCAAATTCATTTGCAATATAGTTCTTGCAAATGATTCAAAAATTTTGGAACACTTGAAATATGTAATCCAAATTATTTAAAAAGGTATTGATATATTTTTTTAAATTGCAAAAGATCCAAAAATATTTGGATCGTTTTGCAATTTAGATCATTTGCAAATTCACTGCATTGTAAATGATCCAAATTTGTTTTGGAACATTTCCAAAAGGTCAGAATTGCAAATGTTTCAAAACATAGTCGGATCATTTGCAATATAGCTCTTGCAAATGATCCAAAAAATTTGGAACATTTAAAATATGTAATCCAAATTATTTAAAAAGGTATTTAAACGATCCAAATATTTTTGGATCATTTGCAAATTCACTGCATTGCAAATGATTCTTTGTTTTGGAACATTTGCAGAAGGTCCAAATTGCAAATGTTTCAAAACATATTCGGATCATTTGCAATATAGCTCTCGCAAATGATCCAAAAATTTTGGAACACTTGAAATATGTAATCCAAATTATTCAAAAAGATATATAAATACCTTTTTTAAATGGCTAAAGATTCAAAAATATTTTGATCGTTTGCTATTTAGATCATTTACAAATTCACTGCACTGTAAATGATCCAGATTTGTTTGGAAAATTTGCAATTTGGACCTTTCGCAAAACGTTGTTCCTAACCAAGTCTAGACCGTTTGCAATATAGGCGATTTTTTATAATAGCAAAAGGCCCCGTATTGAGCCCTTAGCTTATATGAGAAATGGACATAAAAATTTAGTGAACAACAGATCTTGTAAAACCGCAGGAATGTTGTCAGACAATCACACATCACGTGATGTGATTTCACAGGCTAAAACCTGAATTATTTGCTGAGACACTAAATTTTTGGATATGAAAATTTTTTTTTATCTAAGTAAAAAAAAAATATAATTTTTATTGCCAAACTTTTGCAACATGTCTTCTCGAATTTTGACTGGATTATTTTTTATAGTGCACGGATCATGTCTCAACTTGTTTCTTTATCTAGTATCCAGTAAAAAATTGTACTTAAATGTTCGCCATATCCATCATTCTGTCGGCTTAATAAATATTTTTTGTCTTTATTTTTCTTTTTAATAAAAATTATTATTCATAAAATTGGAAAGTTTATTTTGATAATTTTTTTTTATTTTTTAAAAATTTGGTTCCATCATTTGATTCATCGGTATTTATTTAAAAAATAAGGTGCGTTCAAAACTTCAAAATTTGTTGTTTTTGAAAAAAGAAAAAAAATTAAATCGACTAATTCAAGTCTTTTCTTTTTTTATTTTAGATCTCAAAAGCACGAAACCCCAGGAATACTGAACAACTTAAATATATTTACTTGTGCCATATGCCCGAAAGTTTTCAACTCCGAGCCTTTGTATCTAAATCACAAAAGCATTTTTCACGGGGAGGACATGATTTGCAAAAAGTGCAACGCATCCTTCAAACGTTTTAAACCATATCACAAACACACGAATTCGTCACGATGTAAAGCAACGTTCAAGTGCAACGATTGCTCCAATTTTTTTAAAAAAGAATCCGAGTATTGTTTGCACATTTTCAGCAGTCACAACAAACCGATCCCGTGTAAAAAATGCGAGAGAACTTTTAAAACTTTCAAATCGTATTTGCAACACAAGCGGAGGGATCATTCCTTGTCTCTGTATATTTGCGAGGTTTGCGGTTATAAAACGTCCAGGAGGTTCGGCATTAAAAACCACAAGAAAAGACATTTCAAACAGTACGAATTCACATGCAGCGAATGTTTGAGAGGTTTTTACGGTAAACAGGAGTTTCAACTTCACATGAATCAGCACACGGGGAATATGCCGTTTCAGTGCGACGTCTGCGGGAAAAGCTACGGTTTAGGATCTTCTTTGAGGAAGCACCGAATGCGTTTCCATCCGGAATTGTACCCTCAACTTTATAAATGCGAGATTTGTCTGAAGATTATCGCGAAAAAAAACACTTACGAAAAGCATATGAAATCTCACGAGGATAACTTGAGTAAATACGTTTGCGATCTCTGTGGGAAAGAGGTGTCTAGCAGAACGGTGTTAAACAATCACAGAAGGATCCATACCGGGGAAATGCCCTTTCAGTGCGATATCTGCAAAAGGAAATTCAGCGCTAAAAAATATTTAAAAAGTCATTCCAGAATTCACACCGGGGAAAAACCGTACTCCTGTCGTTTTTGCCAGAAGATGTTCGCGCAAAGAACTAGTTTAACGGGACATCAGAAAAAATGTCCGATGAAGACTGATGTTGTAGAGTATGATAATAGCTAATTATTATTCTTGTCAGCTTAATTAATTATATGTAGTATTAATTTTTTATAAAATGTAGTTCGACTAAGGAAATGAAAATAAATGAAAAAATTTGGGCTGAAAGTCATCTTATCACATGTAATCAATAATTATTCAATTACAGAGCTCGAACTCAGGGCCCAGGGCCTTTTAAGAGTACACAGACTTCAGTGAATACCACCGGAAAGAAGGACTGATTTGTCTAATTTTTTATTTACATAGAAAAAAATCCAAATTTTAGATATCGGACGAACTCCTTTGCTGTATCCTGGAATTTTTAGTGCAAGTTTCAACTTGTCTGAATTGTGTATGTAGCCCACAAAAAGATTTCAATAAAATTTGCGGTCGAGAAGCTTTAATTTTATTTTACTTTAAACAAGTTGAAACCTGTAGTGAAAATATAAAGAAGTTCGTTGGATATCTACTGGCTTTTGACTGGAAGAGGTTGTCTTAATTCACTCCCAATTCCGTACCATTTTACCTTAAAAAAAAAAAAAAAAAATTCGTGATCCATTTTTTTTAAAAAGAAAAAAATTCCTAATTTATTTTTCTTTTCAAATAAATTCCTGATCCATTTTTCCTAAAGAAAAAAAAAAAAAAAGGAATTTCTAATCCATTTTTTTTAAAAAGAAAAAAATTCCAAATCCATTTTCCTAAAAAAATAAATTCCTAATCCATTTTTTTTTAAAAAAAAGAAAAGATCCTAATCCATTTTTCTGAAAAAGAAAAAAATTCCTAATTAATTTTCCTACAAAAATAAAATCCTAATCCATTTTTTCTAAAAAAAATAAATTCCTAATCCATTTTTCTTAAAATGAAAAAATTCCTAATCCATTTTCCTAAAATAAAATAAATTCCTAGTCCATTTTTCCTAAACAAAATAAATTCCTAATCCATTTTTCTTGAAAAGAAAAAAATTCCTAATCCATTTTTTCTAAAAAAAATAAATTGTTAATCCATTTTTTCTTAAAAAAAATAAATTCCTAATCCATTTTTCTTGAAAAAAAAAAAAAAAAAAAAAATCCTACTCTATTTTTCCTTAAAAAAAAATTAATTCTTAATCAATTTTTCTTTTAAAATAAATCCTAATCCATTTTTTCTAAAAAAAAAAAAAAAAATTAATTTTATCCATTTTTCCTTAAAAAAAATCCTAATCCATTTTTCCCAAAAAACATGAATTCCTAATCCATTTTTTCTAAAGCTTTTGGTTTCGAAATTTGTTTTCCTAACTATTTTTTTTCTAATTTTTAATTTTCCTAAACTTGTTTGATTCCTAAAATTAAATTTCCTAAAATCCCTAAAATTAAATTTCTTTAAAAAGTTAGGAAAAATATTCATTTTAGGAAATTTTATTTTAGGAATCAAACAAGTTTAGGGAAATGGAAAATTTTAAAAAAAGTGGTTAAAAAAAATTTTAGGAATCAAAATTTTTAGGAAAAAATGGTCGGGAACGTTCATTCCCAGCAAAAAGGTGACCTCATGTGGCGCGTTACATTTTGGTCATTTGGTCATTTGGTCATTTTCAAAGACTTTTTGTCATATTGACGTCACCTCGATTTTGAAATGCTAATGTCATTTCTTTTAGACGTCAATAAGACATCTTTTTGATGTCATCCATTGACATCATAATATTTGGTCATTCTTAAAGACGCCATTTTGACGTGGAAAAATCTCGTAAAATTGTTTTGGAATATGACCATGCTTTACGACGTCTTTATGACGTCTAAAGTACGTCGCATTTTTCGCTGGGTTTATTTAGAGGCAAGAGTTCGAGCCCTGTTCTTATCCCATTTTAAAATTCTGATACTGTAAAAAAAAATTTTGATTTTTCATTAACTCTTCAGATAAACTGAAGCTGGATTTCGAATGGAAGAGACCAAGAATTTCCACGCAAGATGAAGAAACCGAAATGCACGAACCCAGAAACTTATAGTTAATGAATTCAAGTGAGCCGTGCTTAAAGGTCGAAAACCGAAACGAATTATCAGGACGTAACGATAATTCGTCGGAATTAACAAGCAAATACAGCGGAAATGATGATTCCTCGGACGACGATTTACCCCTCGCTCACCGATTTCCGAACCCGAAAATTAACCCCGGCGACGAATGCGAAATCCAGGAGGACGATAATCAGTTATGCCAAAAAAAGGAGAAAAGTAACGTGAGAAAATTCCGCAAAAGGAAATCGGAAATAAATTCGAAAGCCGTCAAATCGGAATGTCATTTGTGCGGGGAAAAATATTTCGATTTGAAAGCTCACTTGGATAAGCATTCTAGAAAACCTTCGTACGATTGCGAGGTTTGCAACAAATCGTTTACTTTCAAAGGGAAATTATTGGATCATAAAAAATTCGAGCATGGGATCGATTTCGCTTGCGAAATTTGCAAGAAAAAGTTCAACACGAAAGACAGCATCAGGATACACATGTCCGTACACGCGACCGAAAGCAAATTCGTTTGTCAGATATGCGGTTTTTCCTCGAAAAGGAAAAACGGATTGGAAATCCACATGAGGAGACACGAAGACAAATGGGTTTGTCGATGTTCCGTTTGCAACAAAGGATTTTTTTCCTACACGAAGCTATCCGAGCACATGAACAATCACACCGGAGAACGTCCGTTCACTTGCGATCAATGCGGTTGCAGCTATGCGAGTTCCAACACGCTCTGGAGCCACGCAAGGAAAATGCATCCTCAACTCTTTAACAACTTACATACCTGCAAGTATTGCAACAAAATATTCATGAAAAGTAAATCTTTGGAAGCTCACGTAGAGGCTTTACATTCGAAAGGAGACCATTTCGAATGTGACGTCTGCACTAAAACTTTCACAATGGAAACTTCTTTGATTTTCCATCGAAGGACTCACACGAACGAAAGGCCGTTCGTTTGTAATATTTGCGGGGGTGCCTTCACGGCTAATAAATTTTTGAGGAAGCACAGGAGTATACACAGCGAAAGGAAGTTTAAGTGTAGGTTTTGTTATAAAAGATTCGTGCACGAAAAATTTTTAATATGCCACGAAAAAAAACATTCTGAAGTTAAGGCGACTTTTTGAGGGTTAATTGTAAAAAAAAAAAAAATTGTGCACTGGTTAAGGGAGCAAATTTTTGCTATTTTTGATCTCGTTTCCCCGTGTGAGGATGAAATAGGTCTTTTATTCTGAAGGTTCAACATTGCGTAAGATTTTTATGGATTTTCCCATTCCTCCAAACATGAGGATTTTTACGGCAAACTAAATCCGCTAGGGGGCTTTCGGCTGCTGTCATGGTAAAATGGCGGCCGGCTTCGGATTGGTTAATAAATATTCCCTTCTGGTATTAAAGTCATTTATTCCCTTCTCATCACGGTTGTATAGACAGGTCCGGAAACTCCTATTCCTTATACATGGGAGACCATGTCCCGCTTAACTACGCATAAATTAGTTCCTCCTTTCTGCCACCGTAAGCGCTACTTGTTAGAGAGACGCTTTATGGTTGGTCGTTGGTATTTGTAACCAACGATGGCGACTACTTTCTCGCTGTTTTGTTGTTCGCATAGTCATATAAACAGGTCTAGCAACTCCTTGTTGATTACCATGGAAACTATGTCCCCAACTTTGAATCCATTTTTAATTCCCGAAATAACCATTTCGGCGCTAAGATGCTAAGATGCATTTTCTTATATTTTTGTTTTGTTTTCACCGAAAAAAAAGTTAGGAATACTGTATGATGTTTTAAATATATATTATAAAATAAAAAACCAACAAAAATATGAAAATATGTATGATTTCCACAGACAGTTAAATACATACCCGTTTGCTCTTCAGTATATAAAATTCAATCGAAAAACGTTTCATTTGCTCTCTGTATTCTGTAGTATTACCTTATACTATAAAATCAATCTTGTAAATACACCATCATTTTTATTAGCATCCCTTTTTTCATATTAATATAGTATATTTCTATACAAGGGATGCTAACGACAAAATTGCCCGTCGAGACCCAGTTTTAAGCCCGAGCCGAAGGCGAGGGCCTTAAATAGGTCGAGACGGGCAAGTCGTTTGCATTCCTTGTATTGAAAGATATTTTTCATCACAAAGTACAGCGTAAAATAGTCTGTAAATACTTCCATTTATCCGCACTAGGGCGGATAAGTGGATTTATCTGCCCTGTGTGATGAAAAACTCTTTTACTTTAACAAAACATTTTTAAACCCCGTAAACAAACTCACAATTTTATTCGATTACGTGATTGGTTAACGACATCTTACACCTAGCGAAACAAGCGGCGAAAAAATGAACTATTTTATGCCTCACTTTCAAGGACAGTTCTTCACCCCTGAGTTTCTAGACCTGTTTATATGACTATGTAGAGATTCTAAACGAGATTAGCCATACAGCCATTTCCGCTTTTTCCATAAATCCGAAAAACAAATTCCCGTCTGAAATATTAAAATTTTTAAGTTTGCAAAATGGTTCCTGACTGTTTATATTTACGTTCTTAATTTTCCAAAAAATTTTTTAATGGACCAATAATGTTCAGAAGAAAAATATCGAAGAACCGGAATTACAAGTATGGCTAATCTCTTCTAGCATCTCTAGCAGCCGACAGCCCCTAGTGGATTTAGTTTGCAGTAAAACTCCTCATTTGCGTTCGACCCCGTCCGCATATAACGTAAGCATGTAAAATATGCTCGTTTAAGCTTAGATATTACCAGTGTTTTTATTTTAAAAAATTTAAACGCTCTACGATATATAGCGTTAGGACTGAAGTGAAACTTCACTTTGGGTCAATTATTTAAATTAAAATAAAGTTTTCTTTTTTTAATTTTCATGAAATTTGCCTCTAAAATTATAAACTAATTTTTATATGAGTTTTTTATCAAATTTTCTTTAAATGAAATTTAAATTTTGTAAATTGAAATTTTTAATTTTTTCCTTTACACTAGCCTCGATTAATTTCAAAAGCTATGTCTCCATTAGTGAATTAATTACATGATGTAATTAATTACAGAATGCAATTAAACGGTTTACAAAGGTGTTAATTTTTTTTTTCAAATCTTTGGTGCTCAATATCCTTTTTTATAATGTAGATCTAACCAGCAAGATCGAAAACAACGATTTAGGACCTTCGAAAATCATTTAATTACATCCTGTAATTAATTACATCATGTAATTAATTCACCAATGGAGACATACCTAAACTCAATGAAAGTATTACAAATATTATCAATTTTATTTTCGAATATTTCTCTGTTTATCTTAAAAAAGATGAAACATAAGTTTTAGCAAGAAATTTTAATGTAAATTTTAGTATCAAAATTCCATTTTGATTTTAAAATTTTTGAAAGATAAATTCCATTTACCTTTGAAATTGTAATTAAATTTTTATGCTTTTTATTAAATTAAACATTTCATTTTATCGCGTTTCTTTAAATGAAATCTAAATTTTCTGGAAATTTCCTTTTTAAAAACTAATAAAAAAAATTTTCTTTAAATAAAATTTAAATTTTTTAAATTTTTTATTTAAATAATATTAAAATGTTTTTTTCTATTTTATCATTTTTGAAATTTAGCTTTTAAACTCAATAAAAATATTTATATGCTTTTTATGAAATTAAAAATTTTATTTAAATTAATATTATAATGTTTTTCTTAATTTTATCGCGTTATGTACACACTCAAGGCCCGCCATAAGAAGTTTCACTTCAAAAATGAAAAATGAGTAAGCTTATTAAAAATATTTTATGCCGCAAAAACGATGACTTTTACAGGTTTTCTGCTCGATGATGCTAAAGCGTATTTATTATGCTTTCCCACTGTTTTCTCATAAACTTTACAATTACGCGATGACTAAATGTTTTAAAAAAAGATTAAGAGTAATCTTCAGTGAATACAGGAAGGAACTGCTGTTTTGCCTAATGTTCGATTTACGAGAAAAAATCGAGATTTTAGGTGTCTGACAAACTCCTTTGATGTATCCTAGAATTTTTAAAATAAGTTTCAAGTAAATACAAACTTCGAAAACAAAATTTAAGCTTTTCGACTACAAATTTTTTTAAAATTATTTTCCGGTTGCATTCACAATTCAGACAAGTTGAAAATTGCCCGAAAAATTCCAGAGCACAGCAAAGAAGTTCATCAGATACCTAAAATTTTAATTTTTTCCCCTTTTCTTAAAGTAACTATAAATTATTAGGATACTTCCATTCATAAATAATAATACTCTTTTTAATTTTTATACTTTGAATTTCATTTTATTTGTTAGTATAAATCTTCATAACTGATTTGATCAACAGTCGTTAAAAATATAAATTTCACAATCCTTTTTAAATATTAAAGCAATAATATATAAATTTTTTCTGCAATCCCCTAAAATTTTTTAAGTAATGAATTATTTTCTAATTGATATAACGATTAAAAAAGATCTTTCTTTTTTGGATAGATTATTAGATTTTTCAAATGAGTTAAAATTGAATATATATTTTTCTAAACATAAATTACTTTTTTTTTAATTTAAAGGCATCTAAGACACGATTTGTACTTCTTTAAAAAAAAAAAAGGCACAAGACTTAGCTAATTTTAATAAATTAATAGAAGTTATACTGATTTAAAAATTTTTTTTGTCTGTTAATAAAATGTTAATTTACGTCAATACTGATTTTTTACTTGGAGAATTCATGGGCTTTTCGTAAACGTTTCCTCAATTCGGTAGGGAATTTTTCGTAACATTTTTTACAAACCGGTTTCAAATCATATTCGTAAAATTTTGTTTTCTGATTCATTTTTTGGTCGCATATTGAACATGCGAAATGGTGGACACACCATGCTTTGTTGAAGGCCGTAAAAACTGCAAAAAAAAAAGGAACAAGAAATGAGGTTTTGTTTATGAAAAATATTTTCAAAACAACTTACCGTCACCTGCGATGACTTGGTTACAAACAAAACAAAGATTTCCGAAGAGTTGGTGATAATGAGTCTCGCAATAAGCCAAACCTTTCTTCTCGTAATGCCTGTGACCTAAAAACGGTTTTTCGCATTTCGCGCAGACGAAATGTTCGACGTGCCAGTGTTTCCCCAATGCGGTGACGACTCTCTCTTCTATGGGACGTCGGCAGGCTCCGCAAATGGGAATTCCCATTTTGTCGTGACAACGGAGGCAGTACAATTCGTTCATGTCGTTGGCAGTGTAACCGGGACGATGTTTGACTTCTCTCGCGTCTGAATTTAATTCGGAATTGCAAGAGGTGCAGTTGAAATGGTATGGGTGGTAAACTTCTCCCCGGAATCGTAACGGCTTGTCATCAATGATGCCACTGAGAAAAAAAAAAAAGAAATCAGAAACGGTTTCGGGGAAAAAATAAAAAGAATCGGCTCGGTGCTTACTGGCATTTGTGGCAAATGTACTTCCCAGAACCGTGGGCCTTTGCTTTGGAATTGCATTCATGGCAAAGAGCTCTGCCTGCGTTGCGGAAAAAGCCTAGGTCAGCTAATTCCTTATCGCACATACCGCAACGGAAGCATTTAGGATGCCAGTTTGAGTTCATTGCTTTGATGACTCTTCCGACGATAAATTCCCCACATTTACCGCAACACGGAGCGAAAAGTACGTGGAAGTCGTGCTCGCAGTATTTTCGCCCTTCGAATTCGTAATAAATTCCTTCGGGAAACGGCCGGAAACACTGTGCACAGCTGAAAAGAAAATCCAAACGAGAATTAAATCAGTTTTATACTTTGTGGTGAGTTGAAATTTTTCGGAATTGTCATTTTTTCCGACTTTTCACACACTTACACGAAACATTGTAGATGCCATAATTCGCCCTTTGAATTTACTATTTTCTCATGAGGTTCAAACCCGTCTCCGCAACGCGAGCAAGTCATGTTGCCCACCGGCATGGTTACACTGTAAAAAAAAAAAAAATCCATAAAAAACATCCTGCCCAAAGTGATAAGGTTCGAAAAATACCTTGGCAAATCTTTTTCATTATGTTTTTCATTTTTTTCACTCTTCCCTTTTTCCATATTATCACCTCGACAAAAGTCATAATCATAATTTTCATCATCCTCCTTTTTTTCAAATGTAAAAGGGTTATCATCATCCAAATTATTTTCTTTAGATAACTTTCTTCTCCTGTACAGATCATTTTGACTAAGATCCTTTAAAGGTAAAACTATCGGACTCAAATCCTTCCATTCTAAATTAAATGAATCCCCGCTCATTTTGTATCCGTTATAACCGAACGACTAACGCGAATTTTATCAACAAAAACGAGGAAAAAAAAAAAAAAAAAAAAAAGAAAGAAGGAAGAGATAAGAGTTGCATTTACAACTCACGATTTGCTTCACACTGCAAACATCACACTTTCAACTGTATACCTTCTCAAAAAAAACTATTTTGGCTTCTAGCCAAAAAGAGATAAGAATCTTGTAAAGGCAACAATT
The DNA here is from genome assembly GCA_037577465.1 of Liposcelis bostrychophila. Lineage (NCBI taxonomy): Eukaryota > Metazoa > Arthropoda > Insecta > Psocodea > Liposcelididae > Liposcelis > Liposcelis bostrychophila. The sequence goes on from CM075213.1 coordinate 29,191,136, forward strand.
TAATAACTCCATAATAAGTCATGCTTTATAAATTTTTGTGATGTTTGTATTTGTCTTATTGTATGTTGAACTAATGAAAAAAAAGGTCTAATGGTCATTTTGATTTAAATAATAATGGTCAAGGTTAGCATGTGAACTATCAACATGCAATTAATTTTCTCCTGCTGATACGTACCCAGGCATTTATACGGTGAAAAAGCTGCAGATGAACCTGTAACCAAAAATAAATTTAAATTATTTTAACTGTAATATTGATTAAAAGAAACAGGCTTCTATTTTTTTTTTCATTATTGAATCATGTTAATGGAACACTGGGGCACGGCCTTGGTAGGCAACAGGCTTTTTAGCGTATGATAATATTTTTGTCGATTTTGCCTTTTTAAGATGACAGAATTTGTTTACAACAGCACTGATATTAATCATAATAAAACAAAGAATAAAAATCCTAAATCAATTTTTTTTTTTTTGAAGAACTCCCCCACAAAATGTAAACACTCGACTTTTTTTGTTTGCTTAGTAAATACTCTATTTACTTTATAATCTTTTTCATACCAAATTATCTATACTGTATTAGTGTGTTACCGATAAATGTTATCACATATGTTTTTCATGCTGTCTCACCTAATTTTAAATGGGCGAAATTTATTTTCAATACGATTTAGGATTCACCAAATAAGGATTTCCATTCTTTGATGTTTAAAGAGCTCAATGTTGCCGTTAAGGTTGATTGTTAAAAATAAGCAATACGAATCTAGCATAAAAATGCAAGAATATCGACCAAGGCGGCAACACCACAGCGACTGCCACGCCATCTTTTTTGCCGTCGCACGTTTGCCGTTTTTCGTTTAGTCTTCTGCAAAAAATGACGAAATTAATGGAATAGTTGGTGTTTTATTTTTAAGTTTTTGGGCGTTTTTAGTGACTAAAAAAACAAGTCATCCACTGTTAGATTATTATTCGAATGTTATGTTATGTATTCCTGTTATTTTCGTAGGGATTTTTGGTGTATGTAAATTTTATTATGAGTAATAACGAGAGATGAATAAAGGGGTTGTGCTGATGTTTGTCAACAATCATTTTAGAGGGAAATAATAAAATTTGAAACTTGGAATTTGAGATTTGTTTCAATTTTTTTTTTTTTTTTAGATTTATGCAGTAACAGTAGTTTTGACGATATTTTATACATTTAACGACTGCGAAGATGCAGCAAAAGATAATATAATTACTTGCTTTCAGTTGTGTTTCTGGCAAATTGAAGAGGCCAAGAAAGGTTTAACAAAACGAGGATACCAATTTGATTTAAAAACATAATTTGGAACTAGAAAAATGAACTGGGAATGATTAGGTCAATTTTAAACAATTTTCTTTTGAAACTATTGAAAACGCTTATGAGTTTTACGAAAAATAATTGTTTTCCAGTAATTACAGATCGAATTAATATAAACTAAATTAAATCAAATCAATCAAAATAAATAAAAATTAATAAAAAAGTTAAAAGAAAGTTTAATTTCTTTCATAGAAAAGTTCAGAAAAATATTCTGATGCAGCCAATAAGCAGCAATATTGGTCACACCAGTTTAAGATGATTAAAAAGAGAACAAAAAAATCTAAGTGGCCTGGTTGCCTGGAAGTCTGGGCTAATTGACAGTAAATATCTGGAAAATAACCAATAAACGGAATAAGAATCTGGAGTAATTAAGCAGGTATAACCAGCCTTGTTTATATGGATTCGTTTATTTGGTTTGTCCCCTAAAATATCCCTTATAATCATTGTATGTAAAAGGAACAGCTTACAACTTCCAAATTTTTAAATGTTTTTACTTGGAAAAGGTATCTCCTAACAAGTTGAAATCAGCTTTTCTGAGCATATTGTTTCATGAATCCAAATTTTTAAGAGGCATCCTGCATAAAAAAAGTTCAGCTTGAGAACTTCAGGGTGGCTGCACCAAAAAAATTTGAATGACTGTTGCTTCTCAAAAATCGAATAGGCTAACTGAAAGCTTATTTTTTTAAGCAAAGCGTGTTTTCTAAGAGGTCAAGAATTTTAAAGAATGTTACGTATAATTTTAAAACTAAAAATCAGTAAATAAATCAGCGGGAAAACAAATCGACTGGTCGTAGCAGAAGAATCTAAAGCCACGTCCCGTAGTTGTTTGATTTTGATTTGACAGTTTCGGAAGATTTTTTTTTCCTTTTCAAACATTTCACAATAAAAAAAGATGTTTGCAATCGATTTTCACTTAAAAATCATATGACATACGTAAGTTTTAAAGAACTGTTGCCAATCAATATTGGGGCATTTAAAATTTTTCATTTCTTTTTAATTTTTTTTTTTTTTGTAGTCAGTAATCAATGAATAGAAACAACCGTTTAAATAATTCTACGTTAAGAAGGGGCCAGGCAGAATTAAATGCTCAAACGAGCTTTTCGTCACAGCTGAAGAGGACATGGCCGATAGCCTTAATAGGCATTTTAGGCCTAGTAGCAGGGGTGCTGGTGATTGTGTGGAACGAAGCCAGGGCCGTCGAAACAACGAAATCTTTAGAAGAAGCTATTTCATCAGTAACTGCTGTGTCTCCTGATTATCCGGTAGATAAAGCTCACATTGGTAAATTACTATATTTAACTGGGATCATTACAGTACAAGAACCATTAACGGAAGTGGACTATGGAGTTTCTGTACTGGCTGTGAAATTAAAGAGAAGAGTGCAAATGTACCAATGGGTCGAAGAAGAAACTCAAAATTTAAATTCTGAAGGCAATGTCATCGACAATAGCTATTATTATTACACCGAATGGAGAGATAAATTAATTGATTCAACCTCTTTTGCCATGTCAGCAGGTCATTGGAATCCTAAAGAATTTCCAATTAAAACCCAAACCCAAATCAATGAAAATGTGAAAGTTGGGAATTACATTTTGGGTTTAGAACTGAAAGAAAAATTTGCTGATTATGTAGAGATCACAAGCGATGAAAGACCGGAAAGAAAAGACATTAAACTTCATGCGGGTTTGTACTACCACAGTCACGATGTGTGGAATCCCGAAATCGGCGACGTTCGAATACAGTTTTCTTACGCCGGACAACACGGTCAAGTAGTTACTTTAGTAGCGATGCTCGACGATACCTTTAGTCTTGTACCGTTTAAATCGAAACACGGTCTTCAAATTTCTATTTTGAGATTAGGTTTTTTTTCTTTGGAGGACGTATTCGTTTTGGAACATGCACAAAATAAATTTGTAACTTGGCTGTATAGAGGAGGAGGTTGGGCCCTAATGTATTTAGGCTGTATTTGTTTAACTAATATTTTAAGGTCTTTGATAATTCGCTCAAGGTTATTGAGGGATTTGCTTCCTACCGGCCATACCTCCTTAAAAATGACTGTATCCATGTCTATGTCACTTTTCGTAACTGCTTTAGCCTGGATGTGGTACAGACCGATTCTAGGCGTATTTTTAATTATCGTGACAGTTTCTTTACTTTTTCTTACCAAATATTTCTCAGGCAATCATATTCATAATAATTATAACAGGTTGTAAGCCTTCCAAAAATAAAATAAAATAAAATAAAAAGACCAATACTCTAGTCTTTAACGTAGAAGGATGGTTGTGAATGTATGTACTGTAGCATAATAATTGTGATTTTAATATTATATATATTATATTTGTGTATTTATATAAAAAGTCCGTTTATATACAAAAAAAATAATAGGGAAACATTAATTTGAAGATTTGGCTGAAATCTCTTGGCATTTTTTAGTTGCTTCTTCGATGGCTCCGATTAAAGCTGCTCTTAGGCCGTTTTTTTCTAAAACATGTAACCCGGCCGCCGTCGATCCTGGCAGAAATTGAAAACGAATTCAAATTATGAGCAGAATAAGAAAACAAACAGTTTTTTTAAAGGGAGGTTTCATAAATACCGGGGAAAGGAACGGCTGTTTTGCCTAAAACTCGATTTACAGTGACAAAATTCAAATTTTACGTATCTTTTGGCTTATGCTCGAATTTTTAGTGCAAGTTTCAACTTGTCTAAAATTTATGAGCGGCGGAAAAATTATTTTAAAAAAAATTGCGGCAGAAAAACTTTGATTTCGTTTTCCTGTTATTAATCGGAACAAGTTGAAACTTGTACCGAAAATACAAGAAAAAGTCAAAAAAGTTCTTTGGATGCATAAAATTTGAATTTTTTCCACGTAAACCGAGTGTTACACATAACAGTCATTACTTTAAGTATCCCGTGAAGCCTCCTCTTAAAAATTGAATAATTTTATTAAAAAAATTCTTACCAGCCGGTGACGTAACGTCGTCCTTTAATTTTCCAGGGTGAGATGCAGTCTCCAGAACCATTTTACCGGCGCCTACGACTGTTTGGGCTGCTAAACGGTAAGCTAAATCCCTAGGGAGACCCATTTTAACCCCTCCATCGGCCAAAGCTTCAATTATCACGTATATCTAAAATTAAGAGTAATTTAAATCATTTTTCTTTTTAAATTTAAAATATCAAAACCATGGTCGTATAGACAGGTCCGGAAACTCCTATCCCTTATACATGGGAGATCATGTCCCGCTTACTACGCAAAAATTAGTTCTTCCTTTGTACCACTGTAAGCGCTAGTAGTATGCGAGACGCTTTTTGATTGGTCGTTGAGATTGTAAACAACGATGGAGGCACAAGGCCATATAGACGTTTATGGCCATAGTCCCAACTTATACGATTGGACATGTTGCGGCTCTCAAGATCGCAGCGCCGCCAGTGGCCCATTTTAGAAGTAAAATGTGCGTAGTCAAGCGGGACATGAACGGCATAGGAAATTTCCGGACCTGTGTATACGACCGTGATCAAAACTTTTTTACACTTACATAAGCCGGACCAGAACCACTGAGTGCTGTAACTGTATCGAGAAAGTATTCTGTCACTTCCTCGCAAGTCCCAACCGCTTGCAGCAATTTTTTGGCTAGGGATGAGTCTTCTTGAGTAGCTTTTTTGCCGGGAACAAAAACCGAGGCACCGGATCGAACCAGGCAGGGGGTGTTGGGCATGACTCTGATCACTCTACTCCCATCCGGCAAATTCTAAAATAAAATTCGAAATAAAGTCCGGGAATTTTTTTATTTGGGCGGTTTCCAGTAAAAAAAAATACCTTTTCTAATTCCTTCACGGTGACTCCCATTGCTACGGATAAAAATAAATGCCTATTTGTTACCAACGATTTGACATCGGCTAAAGCTTCAGGTACAACTTGAGGTTTGACAGCGATCCATATCACGTCCGATTTTTCGACGACGGGTTTGTTGTCGAAAGATGCGAATGCTCCCATTTCTTTGAAAGCGTCCACGCATGGCTGGTCTTGCGGGGCTGCACTTGCAGCAATTAATTCTCCTTTGGTTAGACCTAGAGTAATTTTTCGAAATATGAGTAATATGAGAATAATATGCCGTTTAATTTCTTGTAGGGGAAAGGTTCCATTTCATCTTCTGACTGATTTTCATTTTTGGCACGCTTATTATAAGCCGGACCAGAACCACTGAGGGCTGTAATTGTATCGAGAAAGTATTCTGTCACTTAAGACTACTACTATAAGAATAATGTCTAAATCATTTTCGATTAGGCAATTAATTCGCGTTGCCTAAGTGCGACTGGTAAGGTTGCCCAAGTGAGAAAAATATTTTTTTGGGCGATTGTTTTTTTTTTTTCTTTTTTTTTTTTTTTCCAATGATTCGAAATTGATGGTGACTATATACAGGTTGAGGCAAAACTCCCAACTGACTGCCTTTTGTGTGCCCCTCATCTTCCTTTTCCCCTCCACACTTTTCATTTGGCATCTCTTTCATATTATGAGGTACTAAGAACTCTGGGCCCAGAAAGTCTGCCCTCTTGAACCTTGCTATCTTGGGAAAAAAAAAAATCGTCCTTATTTCAAAGAAGCTCTTGCCCTGTCGGTTTTTTTAAATTACCCCAGTTACTTTGGGTAGTCAAGAAAAACATACGATAATAAAAAATCAATTTATTTGCTTTATTTTATTTTTAAAAACAATTTTATTAAGTAAACAGTATTAACTTTGTGAGCAAGATAAGCAGCAAAAACATAAACAAAATGGATTGCTTCTCTTTATTCCTCTCGATAGCTGTCGCCAATTATTTTTCTCCGTATCAGCGTTTATCACTAAAAACCTATTAACCTATTAGCAAAAATAAACTGATTTCCGTTAAATTAAATAATCCCTTTCTAAAAAAAAAAAAATAAAGACTTTAATGGAATTCCAAGAAAACTATCCAATCCATTTAATCGCACAGCATTTTTTTGACCTTCACCTCAATCATATACCTTTCAGCCTATAAAAAAGTTCCATCTTCATTTTTAATTTTTAGTTTATTTTCAATAGTTCATTTTTTTTCTTTTTCCACTTACCGGCAGCTATAAATCCTTTCGCCAGCGCCTGAGCCATTTTTCCGGCTCCCAAAAATCCTACTCGTAACATTTTAAATTTAATTTAATTTTTCTAGTTTAGAAAATGTCCAAAAAAAAAAAAATCCCGTCAGTTTCGTTCCATTCTTTCACATCAACAAAAGTTACAGAATTAGATGATAGTTAGCATCAAAAGGTCGCCTATCCTGATAACAATTTCATCTATCGCGTTCTTAATGATATATCATCGTAAATATGGGGATTATCAAAACATTTAAAGTTCGATCTTTTAATTTCATACTTAGCTTACGCAACCAAATATTGGCAAAATTAAAAAAAAATTGTATAAAACTATAATTGAACCGTTATTTTCCGTTACATGAAATCAGTCAACAACTAAAAAAGACTTTTAAAAAGAAAATAATTTTTTTTTTCAAAATAATTAAAGGTCGATCTTTATATTTGATTGTCTTATTAAATACATAATGGTTATTTAGTTATTGTAAGCGGTGATCTCTCCATTCAAAAATTGTATAAACAACACTAGGCCTATAATTACAGTATTTTAAAAAACTTTGGTTTTAACTCAAGCACTTCCTTGACAGAATGTAGGAATTTCCGTAAGTTATATAAATATTGCATCATTCAGCCCGGGAAAATTCAAATCAATTTACATCCACCGGAATTTATTTTATAAAGACCGTATAAGCTCATTTTTTACCAATTTCATTAGACTTGGAAGGTAATATGATGTTTAGTAGGAAAACAAATTAGAGGCCTGCCTTAGATAGAGGCTTTAAATAGTGGGATCGATAGCTGCATAAGAGTACGACACACGAGCTAAATCTACTTCAAGTCTCTATCAAGGGAATCCTCACATTTGATTAACATTTCATAAAATAAATAAAATATTAGAATTTTCCGATTTTAATTGATTGGTTTTCGATTTTGATAATTAAAAAAGTACGACGATTATAGAGAGACACGATGTTAAAAAAATGTGACTTGCTTTGCAGACACTTTTTTTTTTGTTGTTACATAAAAACGGTAAAACTCCGCTATTATTCAACAGGAACGGCCGAATTTTCATTTTTTAATTTATGTATGGATATCATTTCCGTTGAATTTTCGGTAACGACCGACCTTCTTTTACTTAAAGCTAGCAGTAACTGGGGAGATTCTTCTATTACGACTAATTGCTCTGATGACTGTTCGTCCTGGCAGTTTAATTCTTCTTGTTGTACTTCAACTTCCACGAATTGGAATTGCGGTTCCGCTAAATTAAAAAAAAAAAAAAACAATTAATTACATTTTGCCATTTAAAAAAAAAAAAAATTGTATTACCTTCGTTGGTTGTAGTTCGAGTAACGTTTTCAGTCGGAGTGTGGTGTTTTTTCCTATGAGCTAACATTGTACTTCGGGATACAAAAGTTTTATTGCACAAGTCGCATTCGTATGGTCTCTCCCCGGTGTGCAATCTTTTGTGGATAGCCATCGGGCTGAACTGAGTGAAGCTTTGACCGCAGAACTCGCATTTGTACGGACGCTCTCCAGTGTGCGACCTGCAAAAATAAATATTTTATCAGCAAAATAATTTTTTTTTTTTTTTTTTTTGAAAATCAGATATTTACCTTCTGTGGCACCTTAAAGCGTCTCGCCTCGCAAACGCTTTCCCGCACATTTCGCATACGAAACTTTTTTCTCCCGTATGCATCGTAGAGTGTATCCTGAGATCGACGCGAGTTAAAAATCCTTTCCCGCACACTTCACACATAAAAGGTTTTTCCCCCGTGTGAATCCTGAAATGAGTATTGAGGTACGACTTGCTAACGAATAATTTCCTGCATACATGACACGGATATTGACGGTTGTCGGTCCCCGAATGGACTTTCTGATGAGATTTACAAAGTCCTTTCGTTATAAAACCTCTTCCACATATATCACATAGGAAAGGTTTTACGCCTAAATGTCTGTTCATATGATCTAACAAACTTTGCTTTGTTTTAAACCTACGAGAACACTGTTTGCATATGAACGGCTTTAAATCACTGTGGACTCTTTGATGAACAACTAAATACGATTTGCACTGAAATCCTTTTCCGCAAGTGCTGCAAGAAAATTCAAACTGGCCTGAGTGATTAGCTTCATGCTGGGCTAATCCTATTTTCGATCTGCAAAAAAAATGCAAAATATTAAACCTCAAATAATGACACACGATAATAATTTTACACTAACCTAAATGCCTTATTGCAATCTGGGTACGAGCATGAAAATGGTTTTTCTCCTGTGTGCTTCCTCATATGTTCCTGCAGTTTGTAATTGGTCTGGTATTGCTTCCCACATTCTGGACAAACTTTCAGTTCGCTTTTTTTATCTTCCGCTTTGATTTTTTCACCCTTTTTTTGTTTTACTTTTTTGCGATGATTAGGATTTGATGGATGACATTCGCTAACATGCTGCCTTAGAGCTTCTTCGTTAATGCAATTCACCCCGCAAGGACAAGAATGGCAGTGTTCAGTGTTGTGCAAATCAAATGCGTCTTTATCAGCAAAAGTTTTGCTGCATATGTTGCAGAAGAACCAATCAAGGCTGGAACATTCATTTATTCCTTGGGGTGGCTCGTCTGGATTTAAAATGGAATCTACTTTTGTTTTTTCATCTCTGAAATAATAAATAAAAACGAAAAACTTAGCTGGAATGTTTCAAATTTGCTAATTTGAATCTTAAAATTTCTAGAATTTCTTATATTGTATTTTAAACTCATCATATTTGAGACAGGATTCCGAGAAATTATGAAGTATATTTTTTTTTGAAAATCACTTTTAAAAAAACTACATCAAAAAATAATTACACATACATACCTTAAAATATCTTTATTTGATAGACTGTTACTCAGTTCATTATCTTCAGAATGAAAATCTCCTAAATCAAGTGAATTGTCACAATTAAAAACTAATTTTTTATCATCAAAAGCTTCATTTCTTATTGTTGTAACTTTCTCATTCACTCGAATGGTATTTGGATGCATCACTTCCATTTTCCGTCTTTGACCTTTACTTCTTGATTTCCCTTTAGCTTTCCCACTTGATTTTTTTTCTTCAACTATTTCATTTTGAATTTCCTGAAGAGTATTTTCACTTGAGTTCGACACACTCTGATTTAATTCGTTCTCATATTCTCTGCTATCCTAAGAAAAAAAAAAACAGATTTATGCAATGGCAGCAAGAAAAAACCAATTAATGTCAAATTGTTTATAAATGCTTTAGTAATTTATCGCTCTTAACATTGTTTACACTTACTCCTTTATTTGTTATATCCTCGGATGATTGAATGAAATTGCTATTGAATACACTTGCTTCTGCTGTTTCTTTTTCACCTTCAATAATTACATTTTGCTCTGCATTCATAACGTTTCCCGAATTAACAGTAATCATATCGGAAAATAAATGAGCTGTCAAAATACTTCTCTCCCTGAAGTCAAACATTAAGTCAAGTTTACAAGCACATTCCACGCAGACCATTTTAGGGAAGCTGTCATCAGCAGATACCTACAAAACAAAGTTTGGGAAAGGTAAAATAATCCATTTAAAAATTTAAATCACACCGAAAGGATTTAAATTTACCTGGATTGGAAGGCACACACAAATTTTTTTAAAAATCTGCCTATTATCAGACGCAAAAATATTTAGACCCATCAAAACGTCAATTTTTCCGGCACACAAACGGCATAAATCTTCCAATGAATTAATCATTTCGACCATTTTCAGATATTTAATGCGATTATGAGATAATATCCAAATTTTGGGCGAAATAAATGAAAGAAAACAAATTAATCCGCCATATTGGATTGTTTGGAAAAATGGGAAAGATGAGAATGTTTGGTTTGTTGGAGGAATTTTAAAAATTACTTGGAAATCGCATAAGAGAACTCCACCAACAAAAAAAGATATGCTGCATCATATATTTTATATTAAAAGTCACTTTTCTCATTGGTGGAAAAGAAATATTAATGGCCAATCCGATTTCAACTCATAAAGGAGATATTCCTGAGATTTGAATATATTTTTAACATGAATTTTAAACTAAAAAATTTGATGAATGATTTGGAATTATTATTAAAATTAATTCATTTTATTAATTTTAATAATTTTAATTAATAAAATGCTTTTAAAATGATGAATAATGGATTTAAAAAAAATTAATGGCAGAGTTTTCTGGGATTAAGAAGGCGTTGATTAGTTGCTCAGCCAGACACCAGTCTTAAATTAGCGCTGTTCGCAGTCTTTGTTCGTCTTTTACCTCTTTAAAGTTGCGGCGTCAGAAGAGAAGAGAACAAAGAAGTGTATTAGTGATCTGCACCGATGTACGGGATTAGGAAAAAATTATGTCTTCTTTAAATTTTATGGAACTGTGTAGATTGTGTTTAGTAAAAGATAGAGTACAAATACCAATTTTCGAAGGAGAAGGTGATATAAGACAGATATTTCTGAAAATAGCCGCTTGTCTTCCAGTCAAGGTGAGTTGAAACGAATGTGGCGTCATGACGCCGTCGGTCGTTATATGTTTAATTAGGGTTATTGTCTTATCAGGTTGAGTTTTAAATTACTTTTGACCTTGAATCTAGTGATTATTGTTTATAATTGAAGAATTAAGTGCGATTTTTTTACATGGGGGTTGATACATTATTGATCCGTGATTCTCAACATGGAGGCTTGGGTGTGGTCTATGGCGTCTCTGTAATTTAGGGTTTTTTTAAGATCAGAAATTATAAGTTTCTTTTGTTTTTCTGTTGCAGGTTAAGAAAGATGACAAGCTACCTAAAAAAATCTGTGACGACTGTTTATATAAGCTCGAAATGTTATACCAATTCTGGAACACGACCGCGAACGCGGAAAAGCAGTTACTGGAATGGTTGGGAGAGGCCGCGGAGGATAAAAAGACTAATACAGAAGCTGTAAGTATTTTATAAGATGCAACATGGAACATGCGTAGCTGTTAATGCGATGAAATCTAATCAATTTTTTTTTCTTTGTTTTACAGCAAAACGTGAAACAAGAAAGCCTAGAGCAAGATCCTTGTTCAGAGTTAGCAAAAAGCCTTAGTCGTGTAGAAGCAGTATTAGCAGAAGCACGAGAGGCAGAGTCTGATAATGATCATTTTGCTAGTGGTAAAGCAGAGACTGATTCCGATGATGAGCCTCTAAGCTCTTTAGAACCTACTACATTTGTAAATGTCGGATTAGATGGCTCAGGGACAAATGAGTCCCGTTCTCAGGGAGAGTTCCTAGCGCCTGGTGCGCCCTCTACAAGTAAAACTAGTAATTCAACAAATGTGCAAACCGCCACTAGTGGGTAAGTGTATGAGTACTTTAAGAAAAGGGAAATAAGCGTTTTCAGAATTTAAAGTAAAACATTTAAGAGGAATTATCAACAACAAAAAGATTTTGAAAATGCTTATTGGAAAAGGTTCACATTCAAATGAGAGGATGTGAAATCTCAATTAATTTTTAATTAGGCATGTTAATACTAATGTATTGTACTTCACATTTTTTGGTGTATAAATTTAAACGAAGTACAGCCTGACATTTTTGGGAAGTACAATGCATTTTTTCATTTATCAAGATGATTAAATTGAATACTATGAAGGAAATTGGAATGAAACTTGATAAATGATACATAAGTGATAAAAGTGATGATTGAAATTATTCTCTAATTTAATGATATTTTGGCTCTTTGTATAGTGACAAAGTCAGGTAGGTTCGTCACCTCTGCAAAGAGCTGGTGATCTGAAAAAAAAAAAAAAAGTGCAATTAATCAATAAGTGATACTTATTCCTTTCAGAAATTAATTTTTCTTCGGAAGTAAGTTTTACCGGTGTCCAACTTCTTTTTTCTTCCCATCTAATTTTTTTTTTTTTTTTAATTTTTTTTATTTTTTTATTTTTTTTTAAAGCTTTTTTTATTTTTCCCCACCCAATCAAATCCATTTTTAATCAGAACTCCTTTTTTTTATTTTTTTTTCATTAATTTTTTTTTTTTTTTTTTTCTTTTGAATTTTTTTCCTGGCCCCTTTTATTTTAATTGTCATATAAACACGAAATAAAATTGATTTTGTGTTTGAATCAAGTTTAAATTTTTTTAGTCATTTCTTATTAAAAACGCGCCGTTTTTATTTTCGGGCCGAATATATGAAATTTAGTGCTCTATTTAAAATTTTTTTTTTTTGGGTAAGGTAAACTTGAAAAAATGGTAAGAAAGGTAAACAATGTGTAAGTATAACAAGTAAGTTGGTAAGTATGGTCAAATCTTTTTTTTTAAATCGGTGATTTACTTTTCTTTTTTTTTTACTTTTTTTTTTGAGTGACAATTTTTAAAAATAAATGAAACAATACAAAAAAAAATTCAAATTTGAACAAATTGATGGAAATGGATCATGACTTTTTGGTAAGTAGGTGAGTATTTTACAAAAACAAAAAAAAGTAACCCATGCTGATTGCGACTGTTAAATTTTTGTGGAAACATTGATTTTTCAATTTTATGATGTAACAATGAAAGCGAACATTATTTAGCATTGATAGGGAAAACATGTAGGTCTGATATTTTCAAATTATTTCCTTTAGGAAACATGTCCATCGCTTTTGAATTTCTCAGTTCATTTTAAAGTTTTTAACCACCTTTACAGTTGCAGATTTTTTTTTGAAATTTTGACCTTGCGATTTTGGAAATTTCATGGTTTCACTTCAAAGGGATTTAATGGTTTATGAAATTTTAATTAAAGGTGTACAGTATTTCAAGCTCAGCTATTAGAAGTTTCCTTACGCCTAGATTTTTATTTTAATCATCTAGTTGAATTCAAATCAATACAATTAAAACTTCATAGTCAGTTATTAAATTATTACAGTTTATGAACCCTTTATTTTTTTGTTAAAGAGAAGGATTTTTTATTTTTTTTTCTGTACAGGGCTCTAGCAAAGACCTTGTTTTAATAGGAAACAGTGTAATCAGCATGGGGAAAAGAAAAAAAAAAATATAAATTGATCTGGTGTATTTTATTTATCCTTTCCTAATTTGTAAAAAAGAAAAGCAGGGGTTAATTTCCAATACCCCCTTGAATTTTGTAGGCTGCTTTAGAAATTCTAAGAAACGTTACTATTTTCAAAGTTAGTCCACTAGTTACTTCTCAAGTTAGAGAAGTGGAAATGTTAAGCGTTTCAGCTGTTCAGGGGGCTAGGTTCTCAATAATTCTTCAAATCTGGAAGTCTTTAATAATTAATTCATAATAGATTTAACTAAATGTAGGATACATTAGGCCGAAATTTTGTTTTTAAGAAAGTCCCTGTTTATGCAAATTTAAGAGAAGAGAACGCATTAGAAGCGACATGTTGCTTCATGGCTCCAGATAAATTGAGTATTTACTTGCAGGTAAGAAATGTCCCGTGTAGGTTAGTTTTTAAGCTAAGTAGAAGTTCAGCTATAGGTTTCATTGTCTAGTAGAATTGTAGAAAAGCAGGCATATCGTGAGAACGAAAGCAGCTGTATATGTGTTATAAAATGCTCCATTTGTTAGGCAGTCAGCCATTTTTTTTTTCCCTCGCATTGTTTCTTTGCAAAGTTAGTACTTTTAATTGCATGAATTACGTAAATATGATTCGGAAGCTTTGTAGAGTTGAACCGATTGTAATAACGTATATATTATATTTCAATTCAAATAAATACGTAAATTTTTAATGGTTGTTTCAAGTTTTCTTGCAAGAAATTCCTATCCCGCCATTCGCCCTGCTCTTTAATTCGCAATTTATTTTACTTTTACTTTCGGGGGGGCTATTTTACTAAGCTTGGTAGGAGATTATTTTGAGGTATAGTTAAATTTTAATTTCAAATTTTAACGATTAGACTGCTTTTTATGTAAAAAAAGAAATTTTCCAAAAAATTTTTAACGAATATGCAACAGTTGGCAACAGTGTCGGTGTTACGAAAGAAAATGGAGTAATGTTTAGATTTAGTTCGGATTAATGACGCTTTTGTTTTGATATCGTTTCCGAGATTTATTTTAATTCACGTGCATAAATCGAAATAGCTTTTAAGTAAAAATAATTTTCAGAATAAATCGAAACCCGGTGGTGCGTTGTTTGTGATCATGTTTCGTTGACCAGTGGTAGTGTTTTTGTGTTGTTGTTTATGATCCATTAATTTAATGGTATATTTCATCTTTTTTCGGATATTTACTCTGCTGTTGGATTATTGTGATGCCGTCGTCGGTAAGGTAAGGTTTTTAGGGTTATTTTACGGTGATGGGAATTCATTTAGAAGGAATAAATAGATGCTGTTGTGTTCAGATGAGGTTATGAATGGAAAGTTATTTTCATCAATGCATTTTATATAAACAATTGATTGGACAGGATTGTTTTTTTGTATGATTCCTAACAAAATTTATCATAGGAAAGAAACAATTATATATTATATTATCAGAAAAAAGGAAAAACGGTTTATTGACATTGTATTTTGATGTATGATCATGTACTTTTTTTTTTTCTTACAAGTTGACGATTGTAACTTCAAACATTTGAAAATATATTTTTTTTTCCTGGTTTGTTTTATTTTTTATAACAATAATAATCTCCTTTCTGCTTCCTGCATATAGGTATAAGATTAATTGTTGTTAATGTTACCATTTTAATACGAGGGGATTGTTTTGTTGTAGAGAAACTTCAGAACACCAGTCATCAGTACTGAGTTCAACTGAAGGAGATGCAAAAACAGAAAAGAAAAAATACAGTCGTAGGAAAAAGTATATAGATAGAGGAGGACCTCGTAAATGTTCCAAATGTGATTACGTAGCAGTTCTCCATAGAATGATCATACATGAAAGGCGACACACAGGAGAAAGACCATTTAAGTGTAAAGTTTGCGGGAAAGCATTTATGGCAAACGGAACACTTACTAAACATTACTTAACTCATGTTGGAGGAACACCGTTTGAATGTGACATTTGTAAAAAAAGGTTCAAATTGAAAAATGCCTTGTACATACATAAACGAATGCATACTGTCGGGAAATGCTATACCTGTGAACTGTGTGGGTATGCCGCATATCAAAAATCAAATTTAGATTTACATAAAAGGAGACATTTCAGTGATTACAAATACAATTGCCAGGAGTGCAATAAAGGTTTTTACTTAAGGCATGAGTACGAAAATCATTTGAACACACACACAGGTGAAAAACCATTCAGATGTGACATTTGTGGCAAACGTTATCCGTTTCAGTCTAGCTTGCATTATCATATGAATTCCCATAATCCAGCGGCTAGGGTTAAAACTAAAAATTATCATTGCGATACGTGCTCCATGTCTTTTGCTTCTCCCAGTAGACTTAATAATCACAAACGAACCCATACGGGCGAAAGGCCGTTCGTGTGCGATTTTTGCGGAAAAGGGGTTTCCACGAAAGAATCTCTAAACGATCACATACGAATCCATACTGGGGAAAAACCTCACAAGTGCAGTTATTGTAATAAAGCTTTTATTAAAAGACGTTGCTGAAGGTTCACGAACGGACGCATACCGGTGAAAAACCCTATCACTGCGATGTTTGCGGTAAAGACTTCACTCAGCAGTCATCCTTGTCCATTCACATGAAAAGTCATGTGGAACAAAGACCTTATAAATGCGAGGAATGTACGTTGTGTTTCGTTTCCAAAACGCTTTATATCGCTCATCAAAAGAGTAGACATCCGACTCCTACAGCCAATCCCAATAATAACATGCAGCCTGTGTCCTCTTATCATGTACCAGTAGCGGTTCCCTATGTAATGCCTACTACGATGCCTTATTAGATTTAAGAAAAAAAAAATATTATAATCTATTTTTTTTTTTTTTTTTTTTTTTTTGAGGTATTTTATTCTTTGCATTACTTTTTGAAGAGTGTTTTTATTGTTACTTTGCATTAAATCTTAGTCTTTTTAATGAAACGATGTAAGGGAGAGCATAAAAATGAAGGACTAGGAAATTTTTTTTTGTTGACTGCAGGAAAATGAACTTTGCAAACAAATTATGTGTATAGTGTAAAAAGAAGCTTAAGCGGTACTATGAGAAAGTGTAATTTTATTTGCTCGAATTCTATTGATAAAAATAATGTCTGATTTTTTTCCATTAAAAAAAAAAATTTAATGAAGTTAGCTCTAGTAGATTAATAAATAAGGTGCAATAGCAGGTTCCTAAGCTTTAATTTGCCGTGTAAAATTCGTCTGCCTTTAATGAATCTCGTATGCAAAATATTTTGGGATACGATCTGTAGGAAGAAATGAGAAAAATAATTTTATTTTTAAAATTACAAATTTTTTACATTTTCTTTGCATTTTTTTTTTTTTTTTTTTTTTTTTTTTTTGTGATGTACAGGGACAATGGAAAATCAGGCCCAAAATCATCAAAGTCGTACTATTCAGAGGCGGTAAAAATAACTAAAATTGTCTAGTTTTTTTTTCCCGCAATAAATTAAAGCCGTCAGTCGCGACTGGCGTTACCTATTAAAATATTAAGAGTACATTCATGATGTAATTTTCAAATTTTTGTAAAAAAAAAAAAAAAAAAAAAAAAGTCATGGTGTCAAAATTTCTATTCGTTATTTTGCTCATTTATTTTGCTCATTTTATCGGGCATAAAATCAAAATGCCTCATGATGCATAATCTTTTGTAAATAAGGTAAAACCTTCTGGTCTTGGCTTATATTCGATTTTTTTTTTTGAATTTTTTGCGCTCATTTTATTGAATAATATTTATTTCTGTTTAACTCATTTTCTTTGTATTTAATTCTTTTTTTTTTTTTTTTTTTTTTGAATTTCTCGAGTGATTAAAAGTTGCAATACCTACTCAAAATCAAGATTATTTAATTATCAAGGTGCACGGAGTGCACCCAGCCAAGTTTTAAATGATTTATTTAACCGGCTTTCGCTTTTTTTTTTTTTTTTTTTTTTTCTTTTCGAACCTTAAATACCTTCTGGTCTGCTACAAAAGGAATAATGTATGGTTTTAGTGGATCTTGTAGCTGTAACAAGAAATCAGGAGGTACTTCGAACATTTAAGGGGAGATTCCAAAAAGCCCCCTAACTTGGTGGAAAAAAGAAATACAGATTAGAAAATTTTCCAGGGAGGACTTGGCCAAAATCGCCTAATCCCTCCCCTACTGATTATGGGTCCCGTGTTTTTCATAGCCTTCCATAAACTTGGCTTAGATTTTGTTCATTTTTTTTTTTTTTAATTTTTTGCACTCATTTTATCGAATAATACCTATTTCTGTTTAACTTATTTTCTTTGTATTTTATTTTTCTTTTTTTAACTTTTCAAGTGATTAAAAGTTGCAATACCTACTCAAAATCCAGATCATTTAATTATCAAGGTGCACGGTGTGCACCCAGCCAAGTTTTAATTGATTTATTTAACCGGTTTTCACTTCATTTTTTTTTTTTTTTTTTTTTTTTTCCAAACTTTAAATACCACGATGGATTTGTGTTTTTTGCGGTTATTTGCAATGTTTTTCTAATGGATAACCATAAAATTTGATCCACCGTGCCTCGGTCGAGAACTTTGGTAATAGGTTTGCTGTAAAAAAAACGTTTTCAAGTTTTAATTTTTATTTTACTCCAATTGGTAATTTCCAGTTCAAAGTTACTGTATTTCACCAGGAGCTGGTAACCAATCAAAGTTAGCGATTTTCTGAAGTGTTTAATCCTTATCGGTTACCGATAAGGATTAGACACGTATCGGTTACCGATAAGGACATGCAGCGTCCCTGGCGGTGTAATTCTTTGCGTCAAAAATCCCCATTTTTTTCCCCCTTCAAATTGAAAAAAATTTAAATTAAGTATATATTGTCAATTAAATTGCTATAATTTTATCGCAACGTTTTGATGTGCTTTTCAAATAATCAAGGTGCACGGAGTGCACAGAGTGCACCCGGCCAAGTTTTAAGTTAAACTTTTCCATAACATGCCATTCGTCACTTACAAAATAATGATGTAACCTGGTATGGTATGAAAAAAAAAAAATTAGAAAAACAGGTAAAAAGGGGTCACGTCAAGGGTGAAATCATTTTTACCCTTCCTTTTGGTTTATATTTGATGAAGAAAAACATTCAGGACTGTCATTTGGACTTGTTAATTAAACTGAAAATGTATAAATCGATGTATAATTTTATGTATTTTTTTTTGTTTGTAAAAAATTGGAAATATCTTAATGGTTTGCTTTAAAATGTCCATTGAACAGATTGGTTTTAAGAATATTTTTTTTGAGGGGCACAGAGTTCCCCTGGCCAAGTTATTATTATTATAATTTTTTTTGATTTTGCGCATGGCCTAAATTTTTACCTCCCACCTTTTACTTTCCTTAAAATGATATTTTGCAGAAGAGATTTTGATTTGAATGTTTTTTAATCCAGTGATCATTTAAATGATGTTATTATAATTTTTAGACATTAGCCTATACTTTGTAGTTTTGATCTGAAAACATTTTTTGTACTATCATTATAAGGTTTAAAAATATAATAAATGTATCCGCAATAATGTTCATTTATGATATAAGTCCTGTTGTTTTGTAATAAAATAAAATAAAATTGTTTTTAATCTGATTAGGTATTTGCTTTTTTAAATTTTAGATGCGGATTTTATATCGAGAGGAAAAAGCGATACTGCAAGACTGCGGCTTATCCTGGGAAAAAATTTTGCGTGGAACATGCCACTCCGGAGGAAAACGAAGAAAATCGACGGATCCCGTGTCCATACGATCCGAAGCACACTTGCTTTGTGGATAAGCTTAAAAAGCATTTGAAAAAATGTAACGCCCGACCGCAGGAATTGCCTGAGTACATCGTTCCGAAATTGAACGTGATGGACGCGGAGGAGGAGGAAGAACCGGAGGCGGCGGAAGATTACTCCATCGGAAACGTTCCGGACGACGTGTTGCTGAATTTAATCAAGAAAATCGAAAAAATTTACGAGAATTTACCGCGATGTGTTCAAAATTTCGCATCCCACGAAATCATGGCGGAGGCGTTAAGGGAGGAATCGGGGGCGAACGCGCGGAAGCATTTGATTCAAAATTCTTCTTTGCTCAAAAATTTGGAGGAAGACGGGTTGCTCCTGGAGGATAATATTACTTTTATCGAATTCGGTGCTGGGAGGGGGCTTTTGACTTATTGGATAAATCAAGCGGTGTCGGACAGGGAAAATTGTTCTTTGGTTTTGATCGACAAAGCGAGCACTCGGCATAAATCGGATAACAAATTAAAAGGCGTCACTAATTTTGACGTGTTGAGGATTCGAAGCGACATCGCCGATATCGATTTATCCAAAATCGATTTGCTGAAAAATTCCGGGAGTAAAATAGTCGGGGTTAGTAAACATTTATGCGGGACCGCGACGGATTTAGCTTTGAGGTGCATCGTGAACGGGAAGGGAACGGGGTTAAACATTTGCGGGATTTTGATGGCGTTTTGCTGTCATCACAGGTGCAATTGGAAAAGTTTCGTGGGGAAGGAATTCATTCAGGCTGTGGGATTCGATCCGAATCATTTTAAAGCGCTTTGTAGCATAAGTAGCTGGGCCACCTGCGGGTCGGGTAAACCCAGAGCCAAAATGACGACGATGCCAAATTCGGCGGATTTTAACAAAAACGATCGGTATAAAAATTTGGATTTGGATCAGGGGAAACGGGAGGAGATCGGGAGGAAATGCAAAATGATTTTGAATTATTCCAGGTTGAAATATTTGGAAAAATACGGTTTCCAAGGGAAATTGATTTATTATGTAGACCAAAATGTTTCCCCCGAAAATATTTGTTTGTTGGCTAAAAATTAAATATAAAATTATTTTTTTGAATTACAATGCGATTTTTTTTTTAAATATACTAAAAACAAAAGCACGAAACCAATTTAGTTTAGGTATGTAGCTGAGTTGTTTTTTTAAAAAATAATTTACTATTTTCGTACTAACATTTTCCATTTTTTTTTTTTTCAGGTACAGAAGAAAAGGAAAATTTAGAAAAAACGAACTTGTTAAATGCGAATACTGCGACTACAAAATATCCCCGTCGAGGATGAAAGCTCATTTAATGAAAGACCACAAAACATCGGTCGACTCTGTTTTCTGCGATCTTTGCTCAAAACAATGCGATGACGTCATGGACCTTAGCTCCCATTTGAAATTCGCTCATCCGAGCGATATAAAATACAGCTGTGATTCCTGCGGTGCTGCTTTCACCAAAAAACAAACTTGCAAACAGCACGTTTTGAAACACATGAAGTCCAAAGGAGGTCAACTCGAGGAAGACGGAGACGAAGACATGGGAACAATGGACGATTATGTGTACAAACGGGAAGCCAGGCACGTTTGCCTCCTTTGCAACATAAAATTTTTGTCGTTGGACTTGTTGAATCAACATCAGAACATCCACACCGGGGAGAGACCTTACAAATGTGATATGTGCGATAAGTCGTATCCTTTGAAATTGTCGTTGGGGAAACATAAAATAATCAAACACAATCCTGATTATAAGCCGAAGAAACCGATAAAGCATTTGCAATGCGAGGAATGCGGTAAACAGTTTGCGTATTCGCATTCGTTGAAAACGCACATGATGACGCATTCGGGCAGAAACCGTTCGTTTGCAATTTCTGCGGGAAATCCCTCACGAGCAGGCAAACGCTTTTCGAACACGTGAACGCCATTCACACCGGGAATAAACCGTTCGCCTGCGACCAGTGCGACAAATCTTTCGTGACCGCGAAAATTTTAAGACTTCACAAGAAAATCCATTTGAAGGAAAAACCTTTCGTTTGTAAAATGTGCCCGAAGGGTTTCACCCAAAGCACCGCTCTCCTGTTTCACATGAGGTATCATTTAGGTCAGAAACCGTTCATTTGTTCGCATTGCAAAAAAGGCTTCGTGTCGGTTTCTTTGATGAAGCGTCACGTGAAATTGACCCACGACGATTTAAACAAAGAGATTTTGCATTGCTCTCAATGTCCGGAGACTTTCGTGTCGAAGCTCATGCTGAAAAAACATAAAAAGGTTCACTGGCCGTCCGTGTATTCCTGTGAACCGTGTCAAAAGACGTTCGATTTGAGGAGCAAATACAACAGACACATGAGAGGGCATAATAAATCGGATTTGGTTTGCACGCACTGCGGCAAAATTTTGTCATCGAAATCTTCTTTGAAAAGACATTTAAAAACTCATGAAAATGAGAATAATCATAAGACCGTGGGTCCCAATCTGATTCTTCAGCCTTAAATTTGGTTTTTTTTATATCTAATTTTTTGGAATTATGTGTTGGAAATCATTTTGAGGCATGATTAGATGAATTTTTTGATTTCTAAAGTCTTGTTTTAGGATGTATGATTGATTTTAATTGTTTAGCAGTCAGGTGGTAGAAAAATGCAAAATTGAGAATGACATCAATTTTTTCGCTTATATGACCGACCTAATGATCTATTATCATTTTTGCAAATTAATTTAAGAAAAACCCCCCTAAAAGCAAAATATTTAGGGTCTAGCGCTCAAAAAGTGACGTAAAAAATCAGTATGGCCGCTGCCAAATCGTAATGCAAACAGCTTTAAATGATCATTGCACTTGAAATAAAAACCACGTTTCACAGCTACGAATCTAAATCTTGACATTTTGAGTCCGAGACCGTTTTCCGCACCTCGCTTTCCTCGGCGCGGCAAAATTGCTTAATTTTCTGAAGGCTTTTCCCAAACAAAAGAAAATCGAATAAAAATCTGAGTTTATAAATTTAAATTTCGTGTTTTGGCAAAACTGAGAATCTTCGAATTTTCAAATTTTCATTCAATTTCTAATATGGCCATCCATTATGGCTTCTAAAAAGCGAACCAATCCGATTTATCGGTGAGTTCGACAGTCTTTTTTTTATATAGGTCCTCTAGGGTGGTCTTGGCACAGTTCTCCTATGAGGTACAGATTTATTACTTGGGTCGTTCTAGCTTTTACCATCCTTTCGAAACTTTTAAATTTTCATCACCTGACTGCTCATGTCGAAAATTTGAAATACCATTTAAATTTTATTATTAATTTCTATTATATTTTCTGTCATATTAGATAAGGAATTTCCGCGAGGAACATTCCAAAAAAACATTCCAAAGCAGAGTATTTATTTTAAGAACATGCTTGAATTTCTGTGGAAATTTCATTGTACGATTGATGGGCGTGTACGAGATTATACCTCAATAATAACGCTTAAGAAAGAAAACCTCTACGCTTTTATGTTTTTTCTCTTTTTTTTTTAGTTTATAATAAGAGCTAAAACACTGCAGTTTAAAATATAATTTTTTTTTTCTTGAATTAAACACCATATCATTTTTCGAATTATTCGAAAATCATTAAAAAACCTTTAGAATTCGAAACCTTTAAATTTTCTGTAAAATCTAGTGAGTATACGAATAATTTTGTTTTCCGAGTTTTCCTTGATTTGTTTTCTAACATACTGACTTTTTTTTCAGGGACCGATGTCATATCAAACCCGAGTTATTAGACATGAAAGACGAGGAATTTGAAGAGGACGAGGAAACGACTGACGCCTCACCTCACAAATGCCTGATTTGCGGAAAAAAATACGCCAAGGAAATGTCGTTATACGCTCACATAACAAGCCATTCTCAAGACATTTTAAATTCTCAAAAAAATTCTGTAGCGAGCAAAAATAAAAAGCTTGGATACGTCGTCGACTTCAAAAACTCGAAATCAAGACTGTACAATTGTAAATCCTGCGACTTTTCCACGTCTCTTCTGAAAACCATCAAACTTCATTCGAGGAGTCATTTAGTGTCTACGAACAAAGAGAACAGAAGTCCGGAGGATTATTCAGTGTCTTTGAGGGGGGCTTCCAACGGGTCTAAATTAAAAAATCACAACGAAACGGAGGACACGGAATTCAAGTGCGAAGATTGCGAGGAAACTTTCACGTTGAAACAGGAATTAGAGTATCACAAAACGGACTGCTCGTCGGATGGTCGTTCCTATGAGTGTGACGTCTGCTGCAAGAAGTATCGGGATAAAAACGGGTTAAAATCTCACATAAAACTTCACCACGGATCGGATGACGGATTCGATGACGCTTCCGAGGAAAAATCGTTCGAATGCGATTTCTGCAAGAAGAGCTTTCCTTCCAAAAGGCACATTGCGCTTCATTTAAGGACTCACTCCGTCGGGAGGAAAAAGGGCAGGCCGAAGAAAGCGGAGGAAGTCAAAATGGAAAACGACGTGAAGATTCCGAAAAGGAAAAGGATGAGGATTCGAGTCGAAAAACCGTTTAAATGCGACGAAGAAAATTGCCAATACGCGACGAGTCAATATTCTTTGTTGAAAGCTCATAAATTTAAGCACAATCCTTTTTACAAATGCGTGACCTGCCAGGAAAAATTCCCGACGAGGTTGGAATTAAAAAATCACATGTCCTCCCACGGGGAAAGACCCTTTAAATGCGATCAGTGCAACAAATGTTACAAGGACAAGCACGGCCTTGGGTGGCATAAAAAGGTTCAGCACGATCCTTCCAGGTTGAAGTTCACTTGCGAACTGTGCGGGAAGACGTACCCGTTCGACAGCCTTTTAACTCAACACATTAATTTAAGTCACGCGACTGAGAAGCAAAGCGTTTGTGATATTTGCGGGAAAAACGTAAGCAAAACGTATTTGCCCATGCACAGGAGGACTCACGGAGAGAAACAATATTCGTGTGATATTTGCGAGAAGACCTTTTTGGAGAAAGCTTATTTGAAAAGGCATAAAATGGTTCACACGGGTGAGAAGCCGTATGTGTGTAGCGTTTGCGGGAATTCCTTCAGGCAGCATAGCACTTTGACAATTCACATGAGAACTCATACAGGAGACCGTCCATATAAATGTGTGTTGTGCGAAAATGCATACAAGACTCATCACAATTTGAAAAAGCATTACAAACGCAGTGGTCACAAATTGGTGTAAAATGATGACTGAATTTTTTTTTTTTTTTTGGCCATGTTTGATGTCACAAATAGTGAAAGGGGCCGTTCAGATATTACGTCATCATTTTAAGGGAAAGGGGGAAGATGTTCTCCAAATCCGTGCGTCGAAGGTGAACTAACGTATCTCCATCGCAAATATAATTGGAGATAGTGTGTTTGCGAAAATCATGTGACCACAAGTTTACATGCTCATGTTGGTGTAAACTTGCGATCACATGACACTTACACGAAATGTCGAAACAAGCTATCTCCAATCATATTTACGATGGAGATGCGTTAGTTCACCTCCGATGCACGGTCGGGTATTAGACAAAGCAGTCATTTCTTCCGTTATAAATGGCTGTGCCTGGAAAATGACTCTGCCTGATGACGTCTCATATATAATTCACGTCATTATGACGTTTAAAGTATGTCACCTTTTTCGGTAGGAATGTACGAGTAATATTTGAACGACCCCTAGGATAGAACTGCATCTTTTAAATATACAAATTATTTAAATATACTATAAAACTTTTGAGAACGACTGAAAAATAACCATGTTTTATCATTTTTCTAAAAATTTCAGAAGCATGAAAAGCCTAATTTTTTTTGGAGATGTCGTTGTAAGTATCTTTAACCGTGTAGGTTTTACAAGAACATCACCCCAGACAGCATAGACACGTGTATTACACGTGTAAAATACGTGTAAATTTGGTGGAGTACTCGTGTACAATACACGAGTATTCTACGTGTATTTTAAGATAATATCTACGTGTTGCGGTTCATATTTTTTTCATTAAAACAAAAAAAAAATTCTCTTCTTTTATGTTCAGCTAATTAGATCGAAAGTTACAAACCAATGAGAATAAGGAAAATACTACCTTATTATTTATTATTCTTCTCTGGTTTTTATGAAAAAAAAAAAAAAAAAAAAAAGGAAAAAAAACAACAAAAATGTGAAGAAACGAAACGACATTTATTTTCTCCAGCAGATTTTGGCAAAAATTTTAAGTGTCAATTTTAATGGCTCATAATGGGTTTTGGAGGTCGTTGGATTTAAATATGAGGTCCGTTTTTCGATCCGAGCAGTTTCCGAGTCTTGGGAGCCATTTTCTGATTCATCCAAAAATAATTCTTCTCGATTATTATTTGCTGCTCGGCAACTCATCCAATCGAAAAACCGACTTCACCACCGGATTTAGCAGGGTCAAAAACCTCTTGAAACACTGAGAAACCCTAGAAAAATCGATTTTTTTTTATTTTTTTTGGTCGAAAACGAAAAAAATACAAAGACCTTATGCGCCAATGCGACATGCCTTTGCATTTTTTTCGATTTTGACAAAAATGTTTAGGTGTCGATTTTATTGGCTCATAAGTTGTTTTCTGGACCGAACTAAACTTAAGGGGTTTTCCCCTTAAGCCAATAAAATCGACACCTAAAATTTTCGAGAAAATAAAATTGATAAAAATGAAAAGATCATATAGTGTTTTGACTTTTATCGATTTCGTCAGAAATTGTAGGTGTTGATTTTATTGACTCATAAGGAGTTTTCGAGGTCGCTGAATTCGAATATGACGTCATTTTTTTGATTCGAGCAGTTTCCCAGCCATGGGAGTCATTTTCTGATTCACCCAAAAAAGGTTTTGCTCGATTTTCCACTCAGCAAATCATCTAATCTAGTAACCGCGACAACACCGACATCACTTCACTTTATGTGGCTTTACCAATGTGGCAAATTTTTCATTTTTTGATTTTGTGCAAAAATAAATACGGGGTGTACATCGTGTATATTATCTTAAATTACACGTGTAATAGTGGTGTATCATACACGTGTAAAAGAGGTGTAAGAGACGTGTCTTGCTGTCTGGGACACTTAAATAATTAACTGTAATTTTGCTAATACGTCATTCATTTATTTCAGTTCATCTACCGATTCCGACTCGGAAGAAACGCACAAATCCAGAAAAAGGATTAAACTCTCTAAGCAGAAATCAAAGCACAAATGTCGTAATTGCACTTTAACCTTCAACCATCCGTTAGCGTTGCAAGCGCACGAGTCGACCCACACGGACGAACGCCCGTACAAGTGCCAAATTTGTCAGGAAACTTTTAAACTTGAGATTCTTCTGAAACTTCATTCCAATTCCCATTCCGATGGTAAAACGTACAAATGTAAGCGATGCGATTTTTCGTCGAATGACGTCGCCATTTATGCCGCCCACAAAAGGAAACACGTGGAAACGGATAAAAAATACGTGTGCAACGTTTGCACCAGGAGGTTCAAAACTCAAAATTTACTGGACGAACACGCGAACAAGCATCCGGAGATTTTGTTGTGCGAGCAGTGCGGATTTTCGACGAATCTGCAAAGCTCTTTGAGCGCCCATAAGAAAAAACACGCGGAAGGGGAACATAAGTGCGAGATTTGTGGGATTGCGTTCTTTTTAAAATCGGATTTGCTCGCACACGCGACCAAGCACAGCAGCTACAGACCGTTTAAGTGTAATCTTTGTCCTGCGACTTATAAAGCGAAAAGCGGCCTTTCTTATCATAAAGAATCCTATCATAGACAAGGGAATACGGATGTGATTTGTGAGTCTTGCGGGAAGACGTATCCCTGTAAAACTTTATTAAAACATCATATCAAACAAATGCATTTGAAGGACAGGGAAACGTGTGATATTTGCTCCAAGAGCGTGTCGAAAAAGGAGTTAGCGAATCACAAAAGTTCGCATTTCAAAGAGAAAATGTACGGTTGCGAACTTTGCCCAAAAGCTTTTTCAACCAAGGTTCATTTGTCTAGGCATGTAAGGGTTCATGATAACGATAATCCTTATGAATGCAGCTTTTGTGGTAAGGGGTATCGGCACCCTGTAACGTTGAGAGTGCATATGAGGAAACACGAAACGGAAGGGACTTAATGAGAATTCTTTCTTTCTTTTCGGCATAATCAGCCTATGACCCGGCGTCTATCTTTACCAAGTTAGGTTCGTCGTGTAAGGTTTAGGCGTTTCTACGTCGTACCCCTTAATGTGCCATCTAGTGACGAGCTCGAAGACGGGGCATTCATATCGCAAAGGTATTTTACAAATGAGTGGGAGCTTCTTCATTTAGACAGTAAATCCAAACCCTGTGACACATCAGTCTTCTTCACTTGACACACATATGAGTGACAGTGGTGAATGCTGGTGGAAAAAATCCTGACTGTAAATCAGGTTCGAACCAGGACTCCACACGATCATACGTTTCGAAGTCGAGCACACTCGTAACTCATGCTGTGTCTATACCTAGTGGTAAATACGATATCTACTACAGTCGTTCCATGTGTTTAGCTTATGGCAAAGTAGTTACTATCGACGATAGGAATTACTAAATGTAGACACAGCATCAGCCGACGCAATGTCTGACTGAGAATTATTTGGGTTTACTGAAATTAGTTTTGTTCCGTCCGGACACAGGGATTTTAAACACATACAGGGAGGTAATTGTGTAACATTTAGTTGCATCTTCTGCTCGAATAATTCTTGAACGAAATCAGATAAAATACAAGCAGACGACATAAATTAGCATTGAAACAAAGTATAACATACGAAATGCGACTCCATTTTGTAAATTCGGGTTTTAAGTGAGAAGTTACGTTGCTTGGATGTAGTGATCGGAACTAGCTGGCGAAAAGTATATATATGCAACCGCCTATGTTTAGCTTATGGGTATATATATACGAGCATTAAATATACCGTATATTTAACATCCCTACTTGGATGGACTTGGTTCAGTTCTACTCTGAAATATATTTTTTTAAAATTACTGGTGGTGACCTGACATTTAAAATTCTGTACTTCAGTGCAGAATTGAACCAAGTCCATTCAAGGGTTGCAACTTTTTATTTTAAACCCGTCTTTACAAAAGGTGTATAGGCTCAGCGGCTGGCAGTGCTGATTTCATGCCTTCTGCTAGCAAGTTTATTTTGTTAACAAAGCAGAAAATTTAACTCGCAGAAGACATTAATTTGAGTTGGCAACGCTTGTATATGCTTTGTAAAGTTGGGTTTGAATAAGAAATCGCAATCTTTGAATGGACTTGGTTCAGTTCTGCACTGAGGTACAGAATTACATTACACTTTTTTGACCAGGATACTGACAAACCAAATAAATATCCAAAACAAAACAAACCAAAAAACATTTCCTTATACATAGTCGACAATCCTCTAAAGTGCCTCCATGACCTGATGATTGCAACCCTTAACCTGCAACAATTAAAAACCTGGTCACGTGGTAACATTCATGTTTGAACGCGTGTTGGACTGTTTTTCAGTTCACACTAAAAAAATAATAATAATAATTATAGACTGGCTGTGATGGTACAAAAATCATTGTGCCTGGTTATTGTATGCCACAATTTTTTATACTCCAAATATATTTTCTATATTTTGTTATTATGTCTTATTCCTTTGATTAATTTCCGTCATACGTGCTTTTAAAATTTCTCTCTCTAAGTTTAGATTTCCTTTTACTAAAATTTTTCTTTTCGTTTTAGATTCGAAGATCCGTCTTTGGTTGGGTTGAGTTTTGAAAATACTTTACAGTATGAAATAGAATCTGACGATTTATTAAAGACTGATACAATAGAAATTTCGAAAAATAGCACTTGCGACTTTGGCCAGCAAACGGATTTGGACGGAGTGAAAAAGCCCAAACAGAGGATAACCAGGAGAACGTCCGTCAAACGAAAAAAAGACATGGAAAATAAAATCGTCGAAATATTCGAGAAAAAATTGGAGGAGAAGAAAAGATCGACGGAAGGCCTTCAAGAAGATAGATTAAACGGTTTTAGTATCTTGGAAGATTTTTCGGAGGGGAAGAACGAAAGGCAGCCGGATAACGCGGAAGATCAAACTCAGGGAAACGTTAGCGGGAAAAGAAAAACGGAAACGAGCGGAGGGAAGAAGAAGGGTAAAACGAAAAAAGTCATAACTTGTGAGTTTTGCGGTAAAAACTTTGAAAGGAACGGGAATTATTTGGAACATAGGCGTACCCATACGGGTGAAAAACCTTTTGAATGTGCCGTTTGTTTGATGAGGTTCGGATCTCACGCCGGTTTGAGTCGGCATAAGTTCGTTCATCAAGATTCAAGAACTTTCGTGTGCGATATTTGTAACAAAATATTCAAACATCAAATCCAACTGAAATATCATAAAGAAACGCACACTAACACGACCCCTTTGAATTGTGACATGTGCTCATATGCTACCCTTTCTAAACATTATTTAAATCTCCATCGAGCCACTCACTTAAATCGAGATAGATTCGTATGTGGTATTTGTAACAAAGGTTTCAACTCGAGAACTTATTTGTTAGAGCACATGAACAAACACTCAGGTGATAAGCCTTTCCTTTGTGATATATGCGGCAAGTCGTATCCTGCTCGATACAGCTTAGCCATTCATAAACAAATGAAACACGATCCAAATTACAAACCCCGCGGACGGGTACCTTGCCAGTTTTGCGGAAAGATGATCCTTAACCGAAAGCAAGATTTGGTTAGGCATAGGGGCATTCACACAGGCGAGAAGCCGTACGTCTGCCATTTTTGTGGGAAGGCCGTTACCAATAGGGAATCCCTTAAAACCCACGTTCGGTTGCATACGGGGGAGAAACCGTTTTCATGCGAGACCTGCGGGACTAATTTCGTTAGTAAAAACTTGCTTAGGGTTCATAAGCGGACTCACACCGGGGAGAAACCTTATTGCTGTAACGTTTGCGATAAATCCTTTACGCAACGTTCTAGTCTTGTGGTACATCAAAGAACTCACGCTTCCGATAGGCCCTTGGAATGTGAACACTGCAATAAAATATTCT
The DNA here is from genome assembly GCA_037577465.1 of Liposcelis bostrychophila. Lineage (NCBI taxonomy): Eukaryota > Metazoa > Arthropoda > Insecta > Psocodea > Liposcelididae > Liposcelis > Liposcelis bostrychophila. Next base: position 29,221,392 of record CM075213.1, read on the forward strand.
TAGGTGTGAACAATTTAAACGATCATCAAAAAACGCATACGAATAGTATTTTTGTGTATAGAGTGCTCACATAGTAGGGGTGTTTTAATTTTGTGATATTTTTTCAATTAGAAAGACAGATCCTTTTTAGTTTAGTTTTTGGTGCTCTTATAACTTATAACTGGTGACGTATTTAGATATGATTATAACAAAGGAGATGAAAGTCTTCCTCTTTAATAATGTTTTACGTAGCCTACGGTGAACTGGAAAAATTAGGGGCTAGTTCGAAATCGATTAAAATCGAGCCTTCGTGACTTTGCAATGAATGCTTATGTTTACCTAATGGTAATTGACTGTGCTTTCGCTGCCACCAATTTTTACAATGATTTGTAAAAAATTTATTGTAAAAGTTCCGGCAAAAAATTGTAGAGTCTATAGAGTTCGTACATAGTGACGCTATGAACCAGTATAGACAGGCCCGGAAACTTCCCATGCCGTTCATGTCCTCCTTAACCACGCACATTTTAGTTCTAAAACGGGCCATTGATGGCGCTACGATCTTGAGAGACGCGACATGTGCACATTCACGTACATGTACGTGCATATAAAAACCTCCCACTTGTACAATCCGGATAGCTTGTTTTGATTCGAAAAACTTATTTGTTTACAAAAGGTTTAAAAAACAAAACATACTATCCGGATTGTATAAGTGGGAGGTGTTCATATGCACGTACGCACATGTCTAATCGTTTAATTTGGGATTACGGCCATGCGCCGCCATTGTTGTTTACAAATCTCAATGACCAATCAAAAAGCGTCTCGCATACAAGTAGCGCTTACGGTGGCAGAAAGGAAGAGCTAATTTTTGCGTAGTTAAGCGGGACAAGACCTCCCATGTATAAAAGATAGGAGTTTCCCGACCTGTCTATACGGCCATGCCTGGAAATCATCGAAAGTTGATTGCAGTTGTATTCGAGACTGTTTCTGATTGGTCGTTACGATTTGTAAACAAACATATTTCAATATGGCGGCTGTATCATGCTTGATTGAATAACTAGATTTAAGACCGTCAATTTATCACGGCAATTAATTGTGCGACTTCAGTTAATGTTAAGGAAGCCCCTTCCCACAATGTTTTTCACTTTAAAGTCAGTTTTTATCTCAGGGGTATGTTAAATGGCGCGTGAGGTTTTTTTTGTAGTTTAAATGTAGCCTCTACGAAACTTAGGCCTTTGAATAATTATTTTTATTTAAGTTTTATTTGACGAAACCTTGTGGAATGATTTGAAAGGGGAGCGATGTATAAAATATTACGAATTCCTTATTAAATTTCCATAAGAAAAACCTGTTTTTTATGACGAAGAAGGAGAGGAGTCAAAAATTTTTGGTAGAATGATCCTCTTCTTCGGATTCCTCGCTATTTTCTAAATATGTCGCCAGTTATAAGTGGAACAAACTGAATTATTATTGCCAATTTTTTTCTGGCCGGAAAGTTTACGATATACTATTTAATCATTTTTTTTTCCTTTTATACAACGGTAACAAATTTTTTTATGTCTGATTTGTAAGATTTTCTATTTATATTAAAACGATTTTATATATGTATGTAGCAGTCAATTTTGTTGCTTTTTTGATAGGACTATCAGAATATAAAAAAATATAATCGAAAATGGTTTTAAATAATAAAAACAAAAATACCTGAAAACCAAATAATTAAAAATCCCTAAAATTACACCAAATGATCTTTTTTTTTTTTGTTCTCGTGATCAAACGTAAGTTTTTGTTTCATTTATTTTCTTTAACTTTTTTTCACTAATTCAGATTTGTTTTTCAGATCTTTATCATGGTATAACGCTCAAAATGAAATGATAAAAGAGGAAAAGAATATAATACTACAGGAAGAAGCGTTCGCATCCAACATAGAAGAAGATATAAGAAAATTCAAAGCACCAAACATTTTAAATATTCAAATAATTAACGACATTTCGGAAAGCAATCATGATCCTGAGGATAAACATGGAAAGTCGTACACTGTCACGGAATACATCATTCCTACCAAACCCGAATATAAGAAGAAAAAAACGAAATCTAAAACCGAGCGGAAAAAGAAACAGGCTCAAAGTAAGAAAATGCACCAGTGCGAGTTTTGCGAGAAAACTTTCATGTGGAAAAGCGTTTTAGACGAGCACAGACGAACCCACACCAAGGAAAAACCTCACAAATGTAACGTATGCGGGGTGGGTTTCGGATCCTACGCCGGTTTATGGAAACATAGAGTCGTTCACGTCGATAGCAAACCGTTCGAGTGTCAGGAATGTCATAAACGATTCAAAAGGTCGATCCAGTTGAAATACCATATGGAACTGCACACGGGGACAGAAACTTTGCAGTGCGAATTTTGCGAATACAAAACGGTCTCCAAAAGATGCATGCAACTCCACGGGGACACCCATAAAAATAAGTTGAAATTTAAATGCGAGATTTGTCACAAGGGCTTCAACGCTAAGACTTATTTGATCGAACATTTGAACAAACATTCCGGGAAAAGACCGTTTTTGTGTGATATTTGCGGGAAATCGTATCCCGCGAAAACTAGTCTTGCCATTCATTTTCAAATGAAACACGACCCTTCGTACAGGCCGTTGTCTCGTGTTCAGTGTAACATTTGCGGGAAAATGATACTTAACCGAACTCAGGATATATCCAGGCATGAAAAAACGCACAGAGGGACGAAAGAATACGTCTGTCATTTGTGCGGTCAGGAATTAGGCTCGGAAGATATTTTAAAAACTCACATTCGATTGCATACCGGGGAGAAACCGTTTTCTTGTGATGCTTGTGATTTATCTTTCGTTAGCAAATCTTTGTTGGCCTCCCATAAGAGGAGTCATTCCAAGAACGGAATTATATGCGGGAACTGTAATAAGAAATTTTATAAATTATCTACGTTCTCCGCTCACGCTCAGAATTGTTCGAAACTAATTGAAAAACAGGAAGTAATCGAACCTTTGGTGATATCCACGTCCGATACTTTTTCAAATCCTCAGGGGATTATATGTTTTAAAATTCAGAACGAAGTTCCTTTTGTATAAATAAATTTTTACATTGCAAAATTTGTTGTTTAAACTGCCCGAAGCTTATCATAGGAGTGGCATAAGCTTGTGTATTTCAACTCCTTTAACCTGGATTGTTAATAAGGAGAAAATGTGAGTTGCCACGATCGAGCCTTGAAGAATAAGCATCATTGCATAAGAAATCTGACATCTATCTGATATCCTTCGGACATCAATCTGATGCCAGTTCGTTGTTATGGTAACCGCTAATGTCAGACTGATATCCGAATGATATCAGATGGATATCAGATTTCTCTTGGGACATCAATCTGATATCAGTTCGTTCCTGTGGTAACTAGGGATGTTAAATATACGGTATATTTAATGCTTGTGTGTATATATACACCCATAAGCTAAACATAGGCGGTTGTATATATGTTCCTTTCGTCTGCTAGTTCTGGTTACTAATAGTAACCTCTAGGGTATCCTGAGAGGAGAGGGATACCAGATTTATTTTTTTCTGGGAAATCAATCTGATATCAGTTGGTTGCTATGGTAATCGCTATAGCATTTGATAGCAGATGGATACCAAATTTATTTTCTCCTGGGATGCTATGTGACTATCCGACTAGCCAACTTGAACTCGTATCAAGTCATTCAATTTCATGTGAATGAATCTCTTGTGAATGAGTGAACTGGGTTCGTATCCCCGTTCGACGATGCTGTGGTTCGAGACTCGTCCGAGGCAACTCTTGTTTTTTCCCTGATTAAAAATTTTTTGTTAATTGAAATTACGTCACATCCATAAGCTAAGCATTCTTTATTTTTTGGATTTCGCAATGTTTAGCTTATGCATGATGTAGTTTCGATTAACAACCCCGATTTCTTGTTTTATTAAAAAAAATATTATGACCGCCATTGTAATCTGATCGCTTTGATTAATACAGAACTTTTATTTTTCAGAAATAATTTCGCAGTATTAGATACGAACGATATCAAGATAAAACCAATTGTACAGCCTTCAGAGTATTGTTGTAAAATATGCGGTAAAAAATTTAAAGCCGCATCGAAATTGAATCGACATGCGATTGCTCATTCCAGCGAACGACCCTATTCTTGCGATTTCTGCGAGAAAACCTTTAAAAGGTTTCAAGAGCTCAAAAGCCATAAAAAACTTCACACGGAGGAAAAGTCGTACAAATGCGACATATGCCCAGCCAAATTTTTTTTGCCGTCGAGATTGAAAGTTCACATGAATCGACACCTTTCCGCATACCGCTTCAGTTGTAAAATTTGCAATAAAGGATTTCACACGACGACGGAGCTCAAAGCGCACAATAATTTACACCACGGCACCGGAGAACACGTTTGCAGCACTTGCGGGAAAACGTTTCCGTACAACTCGGCGTTGGTCAAACACGTCAAAACTCACGATCCGAATTTCATCGCGGAAATGCATAAATGCAATTTATGCGAGAAAACGTTCAATTATAAATCTTCGTTGAATTTACATTTAAAATCCCATGCGGACGAAAATAATTTCATCTGCGACGTATGCGGCCAGACTCTGAAAAGCAAAACGTCTTTGAGCTTGCACTTGTCTGCCCACAGCGGAAGGAAGCTGATCGAATGCGATATTTGCAGGAAAAAATTCGCAAAAAAAGCAAATTTGGATGTTCACAAAATGATACATAAAGGCGAAAAGCACCACGTTTGCGAAAAATGCGGGAGGAGCTTTTCACAAAGGTCTACTTTGAAAATACATCAAAGATATCATACGGGATCAAGACCTTACGTTTGTCAGCAGTGCAATAAAGGTTTCGTGTCCAGAACTCAAATGAATTCTCACATGAAAAGTTATCATGCGAATCAAAGTATTTCGGTTGTTTCGAAAGCTTATGAAGGTTTAGATTTATAATCCATTATAGCAGCGCCACGACCGTATAGACAGGTCCGGAAACTTCCCATGCCGTTCATGTCTCGCTTAACTTCGCACGTTTTAGTTCCAAAACGGGTCATTGATGGCGCTGCGATCTTCAAAAACGCAAAATGTAATCGTTTAAGTTGGGACCATGGACGCATAGACGTCTATGGGTGATTATCAAAAAAGTTGTAACTTTCAAAACACAACTTTTTTTCGAATAAAACTATTTTTATTTTCTAATGAAAGGTAAATCTCGCAAATGATGAAAGCTCGAGATATTTTACGTTACTTTTTCAATATTGTCAAATATTTTTTATAAACTGCCGAACAATCTAAACCAGGGAAAAAATTAAAATATTGGAAAAAATACTAAAAAAATGGATGTCCAGGAGACATTTTTCGTAATTTAAGTAACATTTTTGACCCTTATAGAGAACGAATGATTAAACGAAAACGTTAATATTTGTAAAATGCATAAAGAAACATGGGAAACCCAACATTACCTCGATTTATGACTTATCCTACTAGTATTAGGCCTTTAAATCCAAAGGACGGTTTTTTCTCGTTCCGCTAACTTTTTTTTCGAATGCATATTATTTCCAAAAATGAAATGTAATGAACAAAAATCTTAGCAAAACTTACTTTCCAACTTCTGAGCTGCAAATACATTGTTTGTTTACCTATTTATAAATAAGCAGAAACGATAAATTAAAGTTTTTTTATTTCGATCCGGAACGTGGCAAAAAAAATGTCCCCTAGATTCATTGGTTATTCCATGCTTTTAAAAACTTGATAACGTTTATTTACCATTTGAAATGAAAGATCGAAGAGTTATTTCTTATACTTAGCTTCATCCAGTTAATTAAATTCATCATTTTACGAGATTTTCATGATTATATCAACATTTTGGTTTTGTAAAATGTCCCCTAGATCATGACCATATTTGTCACTCGGTTATATCAATATTACGATAAATATGAGCATCCGATTTCGGCTTATTATCTTTCCAATTACCTATTAACTGTTTTTAAGCTAAAATAACTGCATTTTACTGATATTTGAGGTCCGATAGAATTATACATAATATATAAATATTCCGTTAGATATTGTATTTGGATGTGAAAGGGGCATTATCAGACGAAGAAAATCGTCTGCGTTACATTTAGCAAAATAGAGTCGTCTGCATCACTCAAAATTTTAAGGTCTGTTTACATGATTTTTTCTCTTTCAATATAATCTCGTTTATTCGATCAAATTGTAAATTTAAAGCTGCTTACGGACCTCATTCAAAACTAAATAAGATAACGATTAATTTGATACATCACAATCATAGTTTTGAGTGCAAAAATTTCTGTTTTGTTTTTTCCCAAAAGTTACAATTTTTTTGATATCCACCCCTATACGGCCATGTGCCGCCATCGTTGTTTACAAATCTCAACGACCAATCAAAAAGCGTCTCGCGTACAAGTAGCGCTTACGGTGGTAGAAAGGAAGAACTAATTTTTTCGTAGTTAAGCGGGGCGCAAGATCTTCCTTGTATAAGGGATAGGAGTTTCCGGACCTGTCTATACGGCCGTGCCGCGCAGAAACTGAGAATTATTACAAGTTGCTAAAAGCTTTTCTATGCCACAAAATTTATCAAAAAGCAAAAGGTGATAGTGATTTAAAACATTCGAAAACGTGTCTTTAAAAATGTTGATTAGATTTCCGAGTTGTCTAAAATTTGATTGCTCGAAAATCGGTTCAGCAATTTTAAGGCGATTTAGTGTTCAGGTAATACTTAAATGGACTCTTTTAGAAAATTTTTAGAGTCTCTTGAACTGGCTGCATACTCTTATCCTGTTGACGTCAGTTTACTAAATATGACAAAATAAACAGATTCGTTTAGCCATAACGATCATATGATCAAGGGCCCGGACAAATTCACTATTGTGATTTCACTGCCAAATAAGTTTCTCGTGGCAAAAGGAAATGCATTTCTAAATGATGAAGCGATATGTAAATAGTCTCAGTTTTTGCTCGTAGTATATTTTAGCTTGCTTGATTTTTATTCTGTATCTTAGAGCCGAAAATACCGAATTTGAAAAAATCAAAGTGACCGCTGTTTATTTTTCCATGAGGATCGATCACGTGACCAATTAAATTCGATGTTTCGGCTCTGAGGTGTAAATTTACAAAATATGAATGATGGAGAGTTTTGAGACTAAGCCCTAAAATCATTGTATTATTTTTTTTAATTTCTGAAGACGTAACTTTTTAAATACGTTTAGAATTATTTGACCGGATTTTGCTGGAGGGAATAAATCTGAACTGATGTTGTCATTTAAATTTACTCTAATTCTGTGCATCAGAGCACAACTCGATCAAGTCTCTAAAAATGTTTTGTAAGAAGAAGCGTCCTAACATGGTAATGTTACCATTAGAGCGGTTTTCTTACAGTGTAATTTTTACAGATTTTATCAAGTTCCACCCTGAACGTACAGGATTGATCCTACTGTTTTATTAAGAGCAAATCAAGTCAGTCAATCTGACAATTGAATGACTTGATTTCAATTAGGTCGATCAATTAGTGGGCGTGCGGAACAAGGATAAATGAATTAAAACCTTGATTTGGACCTGGATTTAAAACCTTGACTTGATTTCAGATCATTAAAAACTTTAAAAAAATGTTCGTAAGCTTCCGATTCGAATGCAATGGGGAGATACACATATTACATAAGCGTACGTTTTATGATTTTTTAACCGCCTCCTTCTTTTCCGCATAAGCAAAAAAAAAGCGTTTTCTAATGAAGATTCCCTCTTCGCATACATGCTTACGTAATATTTGTACGACCCAATCAATACCCCCTAGTATTTTCTTTAAGTATAACATCAAATGATGCTCTCTAGTTTGTAAAAACTCCGATTCTATGTATTTTTTTTAAAGAAACTGACTTACAAGCTCCCACTTATTTTATTATAATCGTTCCTTGTATGCCTCCAGTATCGAAGCTTGTAAGTCAGCCTCTTAATTTATGATCTCTGTTCAATCATTTTAAAGTGCCTTATATTTGATAAATAGTATTTATTCAATGCAGTAACTAATGATTTTTATGTGGCCTTTATTTGAAACGGGTAGTGCATATATTTAGTTTAGTCTTTCAGTGTGGAACAAATTTTGATTGCCCATCGAGTTAAAATTGTTTCATATATTTTTTTTGTATTCCAAAGATTTGGTTTTTATTTTTTTAAATTCCCCTCTTTAAAAAAAAAAAAAAAATGCGAATACCGATTTTAATAGATTTTTTTATTAATCAGCTCATTTCTGTAATTTCAGAAGCGTGGAGCAATATATATTCGAAGAGCCCAATTGGAACGGTTTGATATCATTCCCTAAGGATCCTAACTTATCGCCATACGAAATAGCCAAAGCAAAGGACGAAATAATTCACCTGCAGGAAGGAGAAGGGATAACTAATAATTACGATCTGGCAAATTTAGAAAATGAAGGAGCAAACTTGTTAGTACTTAAAACGAAGAATTCCAAACAAACGAAACCGAAACGGAGAAGTCGGAAAAAATCGGATCGGGTTTCTTGTAAAAATTGCGATTTGACATTCACGGATCAATCTCAGTTAAAAAAACACGAAGATACTCATAAAGTTTTTCACTGTGATATATGCGATAAGGATTATCAACCCAGGGAGAATTATAATCGTCACATGAAGAATGTACACAACGAGGGGGGGAATCTCCCTCGAGTGACTTGCAACATTTGCCATAGGACTCTGAAAAACAAGTATTTTTTAAAAACACATTTGAAAATTCACGCTCCGGACACGGATTATAAATGTCCGCATTGCGATTATAAAAACAACAATTTGTTTTACATGAAGATCCACATCAACCGCCACATCAAGCAGCCGACGTATCAGTGCGAGATTTGCGGGGAGAAATTTTACGAGAAACCCATCCTTCAGACTCACATTCAAGTGAAGCACGGGAGGGGTTTCGAATGTAAAATTTGTTTCCGGTCTTACGGGACGAAGCAAAGATTGAAGGAACACGAGAAAACTCACGATCCGAATTACATACACGTCAACAAATATCAATGCGACGAGTGCGGGCAAACGTACAAGTATCGAGCCCAGCTGAAAAAACACATCCTGAAACACAAAGGACTCGATGTGAAATACGATTGTTCCATTTGCGGGAAAGTGGTGACAACGAAAAAATCTTTCACGAATCACATGAAAATTCATACGGGGGAAAAATCCAGTGTCTGTGATATTTGCGGGAAGGCGTTTACGGTTGAGAAATACTTGATCGTACATCGTCGGACGCATACCGGAGAGAAACCGTATTCCTGTGATGTTTGCGGAAAGACATTCACCCAAAGGGTGTCGTTGGTCGTGCATAATAGGTATCATACGGGGGAGCGACCGTATCGCTGTCAAGTTTGTAATAAAGGTTTTGTGACGAATACGCTTTTATCCGCACATTTGAAAACTCATGTTTTACAAACTTACGCTTCTTAGCAGGTTATTTTTGTTAGATATTCAATAATCAGTTCCTATTTTTATTAAAATTATTTTGTTGGAGTTTTTTTGACATTGATTTAAACAGCTAATGAGGCAAATTTTGGTATGTGAAATTCATAGGTTATGAGAGCTCTAAAGACTGATGTTGATTGTCAGTTATTGACACTTTTGTTACCAGCCACTGATATAATCCACATTCAGGGCTTTTTTAAAGATCCTGCACAAGGGCTTGTCCTCAAGCTTTTTGTCGACGAGAATCCATAAACTAAGAATAAAATTGTTACTTTTACTTGGACAAGCTCACCACCATAAATCCGGCTATTCCCGTCGCGTTCCTATTGGCTGAAATCGTTTGTAAGGGAAATATATTCTGACCGCCACCATGTTGGTTTCTGGCATGATCATGCAAACAGGTCTGGAATCTTGTATACCGTTTATATGAGCGCTTGTGTCCTCCTTATTGACGCTGTATTTACATTTGAACTTCAATCAATAGATGGCAGGAACTGTATGCAGTCAGGTCATTTGACTTAACTTCCATTTTGAAACCAGTGCCTTATAGGACACAAAAGTGTTTTTTATAATTGTTGTTCATAAGTTTGAAAATGCTTATGTTCCCAACATTACTTATCTCCCTTTTTTTTTTTTTTTTTTTTTTTTTTTTTTTTTTTTTTTTAAATAAAGAACCTAATCTTGTTCTTTATTTCATATAGGCTCCGAGCGACTTTGACTGCAGCGCCACCGTTAAAATTATGTTTAGCTTATATAAGAGCAATATTCCCCCGAACTAATTGCGTGATGGAAATATATACGCTTCTATAAGTTAAACAAGTATATTTAAGTGTATATTTATTAGGGTGTCCGTTATTTTACGAACTTTCGATTTTTAAAGTTCTCACCCCCTCATTTTTTTATAGCTCGGGAGGGAAGATCACCTGAATTTTTTCGAATTTTTTCAAGGTCATTTAGAGGTCGCGCAGAGGGCCCCCATTTTGACTATAGAACTTAAATAGGGCCAAGTTCCACTGGTCGGGTTCTTGCATTATTCGTTTTCTAAAATTAACGAAAATATTGTTCCTTACGTATTTTGACCTGAGAAACTCAAATCTGCAATCGAAATTTTAATAGCTTTTACCGTTTTTGATTTATTCAAGTGCTAATTTTTTGGCCAAAATTTTGCTCAGCTAAACTTTAATTTAATTCTTAAAAAATTTTAAAGTTGATATCCTGGTCCTATTATACATCTTTTCTGATCAATTTTCGACGTTGAATCATCTAAGAGCACTTAAAATCTCCTATCTACTTTTGTTTTTATAATATAAACCAAAAATCAAAAAATTTGAATATTTTTCTTTAATTTTCATAAAAATTATTATTTTTTTCAAAAATAGTAAGCATTAAAAGGTTTTCGCTCTCAGCTCTGGATTCAGCGTCGAAAATTGATCAGAAAAGATGTATAATAGGACCAGGATATCAACTTTAAAATTTTTTAAGAATTAAATTAAAGTTTAGCTGAGCAAAATTTTGGCCAAAAAATTAGCACTTGAATAAATCAAAAACGGTAAAAGCTATTAAAATTTCGATTGCAGATTTGAGTTTCTCAGGTCAAAATACGTAAGGAACAATATTTTCGTTAATTTTAGAAAACGAATAATGCAAGAACCCGACCAGTGGAACTTGGCCCTATTTAAGTTCTATAGTCAAAATGGGGGCCCTCTGCGCGACCTCTAAATGACCTTGAAAAAATTCGAAAAAATTCAGGTGATCTTCCCTCCCGAGCTATAAAAAAATGAGGGGGTGAGAACTTTAAAAATCGAAAGTTCGTAAAATAACGGACACCCTAATTTATACAAAAAAAAGTCGCTCGGAGCCTATTTATTTTGTTGTTAACCGCCATGTTATTATTGATGGTCATATGATCTGACTACAAGCAGAAGGCGTCATCTATTAATCAAATTACAGATTTCAATAAAGAAGGCACTTTTTTTACTCCCCAGTTTCTGGATCTGTTTGCATGATCGTAAATATATCTGACCGCCGCCATGTTGGTTTCTGATTAAATTTTTAATCTCTTTCTCATTTGAAATAGGGATCTTTCAGAAGCTTAAGTTGATTCATTTCTTTAAATATGGCGGTAGGCATTTTCCATAATAAACAATAAGGAAAACACTAGCGTCAGCGTCATCTGTCATGAAATAGAGAAACTAGCTCTTCTAAAAAATCCCTATAGGATCCAAATATGGCGGCGATGCAATGTGTCAGACCTCTAAGTATCCTTATAAACACATGCATCTAATTTAAATTTTTTTTTTTTTTTTTTTTTTTCAGAAAATGAATTTCACATAACAGAATTTGTTACTTTCATGTTCATTACACCTTCTAATAATATTTCTCTACCTCAGGAGTTAACTTGACTAAGTCCATAGAAATCCTAGAGTTTATTTACAGTGACGTTTCAGTCCCAGAACGGTTTGGGGAAGATTTTAAAATCCTTTGGAGTCGTACAAGGACATCGCATACAAATTAAACATGGCGGCCATGTTTAATCGACTTCAGATGTTTTCAAGGATGGTTCCACTCGCATGATGCTTTATGGTTTATTCACTGTAAATAAGCTCTATTGTAAGAAGACTGCTTTTCACGATATGATTAACATTATAACGTTCTTCTTACTAAAAAATGGTCTTGGTCCAGTTCCTCTACGAAGTACAGAAATCTGTACATCAGGATAGAACTCGATCAAGTCCATAAATTTACTTTGTAAGAAGAAGCTTCTTAGCATAGTATAGTCACTAATAGAGCTGTTTTCTTAAATTGGAATTTTTATGAATTTAGTCGAGCTCTACTCTGACGTACAGAATTTTTCGAAGACAACTTTAATAACATTTTGATTTTATTTTTAGGTGCATTGAGAAAAAGAAAGGGAATGACGGACGAAAAAAATTTCATTGTCACGAATGTAAAAAAGATTACAGACCGAAAGAAAATTTCACAAGGCACATGAGACAAGTTCATAACGTCGGAAATGCGTTACCAAGAGTGACATGCACCATATGCAATAAAACGCTCAAGGATAAATACGTGTTGAAAGTTCACATGAAAATACATAAAAACGACTTCGAGCACAAATGCCCGTTTTGCGATTACTCCAACAACAGTTTGTTTTACATGAAAGTACATATTAGCCGGCATAAAAAGGATCCGTCGTTTATTTGCGAGCTTTGCGGGGAAAAATTCTACCAGAAGCACATATTGCAAGCTCACACTCAAGTTAAACACGGACAGGGTTATAAATGTTCGGTTTGCGGAAAGTCCTATCACGATAAACGATATTTGAAAGCTCACGAGAATTTGCATAATCCGAATTATGTTCTGCCCACAAGGCATCAATGCGAGGAATGTGGACAAACTTTCAAATTACGTACTCGTTTAATGTATCACGTTAATAAACACAGAGGACTCATTAAAACGTTCCAATGTAACGTGTGTGGGAAGAACGTAACGACGAAAACGTCGTATAATAATCACATGAAGATTCATACGGGGGAGAAGAGTTGCGTTTGCGACGTTTGCGGAAAAGCATTTTCAGTACAAAAATATTTAGCCATTCACAGAAGATCTCACACTGGAGAAAAGCCGTATTCCTGTTCTGAATGCGGAAAATGTTTTACTCAGCAATCTACTCTGGTTATACATAAACGATATCATTCCGGCGAAAGACCGTTTCCATGCTCTGTTTGCAGTAAAGCATTCGTAACAAGAACTTTGTTAACTGCTCATAGAAAAACCCATGAGGTTTTTTAGAAATTCTGTGCCAATGTTTTTTTTTTTTTTTGTGAGAAGTATAGTTTTATAGTGGAGAAAACGAAACATTCCATATTGTAGGAACCAGTTCTAGTCGGTGAAAATTCTGAACTGCCAAATTGATTCTAGTCGAATAGAGTTAGGACTGTAAACAGTATTGTTTTATCTAGTCATATTTCATTGCCAGAAAAAAGTTAGTTTTTGATGTTTTGCTCCAGATTTTTTTTTTTTTTTTACTTTTTTTTTATGGGTAGAAATAAGAAAGGGAGGCCGGAAGAAATTATTATACACTATGGACAGTAAGGAGGTAGAAGCGAAATGATTAGAGTAATTCGTAGTGATTTTTCAAGTACAGAATGTTTTTCGAAGGAAAGATCGGGAAATGATTTGGAGTCTTACAAACGTAGTCCATAAGTGAAGCATAGCGGCCATATTTATTTGTACGGCTTTAACTGCTTTCCCAAGACTCTCCCGCTCCCATAATGCTTTGCGATTTGTTTACTGTCTGTGAATAAACTCTACAGGCTCCGAGTGACTTATTTTTGCATAAATATACACTTAAATAAATATACCTGTTTACCTTATAGAAACGTATATATTTCGCATCACGCGGGAAATATTGCTTTTTTATACGCTAAACATGATTTTAATGATGGCGCTGCAATCAAAGTCACTCGGAGCCTATATCTTTTGTTGACGACTATGTAGTGCACAGTCATAGAGACAAGTCTGGAATTTTTTACCTCCAATACAATGGAGGTGACGTCCCATTTTGGGATGTTAAATATACGGTGTATTACACAATGGCCTGTGTATTAGGGTGGTTCGGAAATCAACTTTTATGGAATTTCAAAACTTCTATATCATTTATCTATAAGTCGCGACCTTAGTCGAACATCTTTCTATCTGAGTTTTGGTTTTTGGACTCCTTTCCGTATGCTAAACATTGGATTAAATACAAATCAAAAATCTCAGATAGAAAGGTATTCGACTAAGGTTGCGAAGTAAAGTATCAACCCTAAATCTGCCCCTGTAAGCGACTTCAGCGTAACTCCATTTTGAAAACAACTCGAATAGAACCGTTGTTGACAAAAGCTAAACATCAGAAAGAAGCTATTGTTTACAAAATGGAGATACGCTGAAATCGCTTACAGGGGCAGAAATTTTGTTTTCAGATTTTTTGAACGGCATCTTGAGGTGCCGCATTGACCTTGAGATTTCCAAAAAGCCCATATAAGGGCCAAAAATTAAAATTTGTTTTGACTTGAAAGACCATCGATTCCTGTCGAAAATTTTGCGTAGATTACGAATTTACAGTTCCAAAATTAGTTTTAGTGCACAGTTTTTGGGTCACAGGCAGAAAGCCGTAACAAGATTTTCAGAGCTTTTGAATCCGGCCTGTAGCTCAAACGCCATGCACCTAAACTAATTTTAGACTACAAATTCGTAATCTACGTAAAATTTCCGATAGAAATCGATCGTCTTTTACGGCAAAAAAAGTTTTAATTTTTTGCCCTTATATGGGCTTTTTTAAAATTTCACGGCCAATTTGGCACCTCAAGATGCCGTTCAAAAAATCTGAAAAAATTTGAAAGCAGATTGTATATGTATACGATTGATCTCGTCCTTAAAATTACTAGTCCAGCTTAAGTACGCCGATTTTAGTTCATCGATTTTACCAAAGGCATAAGTTGTTGTATTCGAGACGTTTCTGATTGGCTGTAAAAATCACGTGATTTCACTACACTGGAATTTTCGATTGGAGGTGCTTTAGCACGAAGGCAACCGCAGTTACTTTCAGTGATGCATCTCATGGAGGTCGTTCCGGCATTTTTCGTCTGCTTTTGAAACTAAAATTGGCGTACTTAAACGGGACAGTTTTAGGGGGATTGTTTCCAGATTTGTCTATATGACCGCGATGCATTGTGACGACATTTATAATGTCTTTTGACGGATAAGTTTTCTGCGGCAAATCATTATAATTAATACTTTCGAAAGTTGGCAGTCGTAAATCAATTAATTCACAGCTTTCGGAGGGATTCCGGAAAATTCGGTCATTTATCAGGGTATAAGCACTTAAAGATGAATAGCAATTATAGCTATAAACGTTTATAATATAAGAAATAAATATGAGAAGTTGGCAGTAGTAGCATTTACCTCTTTGCTGTGTTCAACCATTTTTTACCTTTTTCATTCAATATAAAATCCTATCTGCCAATATTGATAATTTGTAGTTTTTTTTTCTCAGTTTCTCCATTCTCCTAAAAATTTTAAATTATATATTCGCTGATATATTTAACTAATTAATATATTTTATTTTAGGAAGAAGAAATCGCCCTTAATTAGAAAAACTCAATTCAAACCGAGAAGACGACTCAAGAAACCAATTACGAATCAAAACGGAACCGTCAAAGCCATCGAAAATTCCAGTAATATTAAAACCATTGACGTCGAATCCGATAACGTCGCTTTTTCGTATTTCGAACCGGAAATCAAGATCGAACCTGAAATAAAAATCGAGTCTGGTCATTCGGAGGTGGACGGACATAACATTCCAGCGTCTCAGCCATTTAGTCAAAACGAATCGCAACAGTTTATATCAAACGAAAATGAAAACGTGTCTAGTGTGAGGTGCACTCTGTGCGGAGAAATGGTTCCTGAAAAAAGTTTAGAAAAACACAAACTCGTGGAGGAATTGTATTTGAAGGCCATGAAGTGTATGATATGCAACATTGCATTTAAGAAAAAATCAACTTTCCGAATTCACATTTACGAGCAACATAAAATTCACCATTGTAAACTGTGCCCGGAAAAATTTTCCAAGAGACAACATTACCGAACTCACAAGGAATTGGTTCACGATTTGAAAAAGAAACCTCGGGTTCCGTGTGATCTGTGCACGAGGACATTCGCGAACAAGCAAATTTTAAAAAGGCACAGAAACGAAGTTCACTTCGGGCAACGGGAACCGGAAACAAAGTGCCCTCAGTGCGATTATAAATCGTATAATCGTTCGAACATGAAAGTACACATCGATAAACATAATAACACCCCTGCCTTCGTATGCGATTTATGCGGGAAGGGTTGTTACACGAAAACCTCGTTAAACGATCACGCGGCCAATGCTCACGGCCCCGGTTTTAAGTGCGAAACCTGCGGGAAACGTTATAGAAACGAATGCAGCCTGAAAACTCATTCGAAAATTCACGAACCCGGGTTTGATCCTGCTACATTGAAACATCAGTGCGAGGAGTGCGGGGAAATTTTTAATCATAAAAGTTCGTTAAACAAGCATTTATTGAAACACAAAGGACTGGATAAAACGTTTGATTGTGATGTTTGCGGGAAGAAAGTTAGTTCGAAGGGTTCTTATAGGTCGCATATGGCGATTCACTCGGGTTATAAGCCGTATGCTTGCGAATATTGCGACAAGAGATTCGCTGACAAACAATATCTGACACAACACAGAAGGATTCATACGGGGGAGAAACCCTTTAGCTGCGACGAATGCGGGCAATCTTTTAATCAAAGATCTTCGTTAACGAGACATAAACGATATCATTTAGGGCTTAGGCGTTGATCGTAATTGAAATATTTTGTTATTAAAAAATGTTTAATTTTTTTATATAATACTCCAAGAAAATACTGACTTAGGGATTTGTGAAAAACAAATTTTTTTTAGATAGTTATTTGATTTTTTTAAATGTTATTCTCACTTTATAAAAAATTGTCACACTGATATGAAAATTTTTTTAAAATAGTTAATACTCTCACAATTTAACTGGCCAGTAAGGGACGAAAATATTGTTAAATGTAAATTTAAACAACGAATAAATTTTTTTTAATCCATGTATTCCGCAATTAAATGCAGCTCCGTACAATAGGGATCGAAAGTACGAATTCTAAGCAAAAACCTGTTCGAAGGAAAACTTGTTAAAATTTGACATTAAGGGGTTTTTTAGGTCACCGATCGTAATCCGGTGTTAAAAGTTGCAGATTTATGAGGACTTAAAGAAAAAAATTGCAAATATGACAGGATTAAGATGGCGCCGATTAAGTTAAAGTGTTTGTCGCCATATTTGATCCGCCATTTTGAATTTTTAATCGAATTCATAATGATTTGAAAGCACTGATCATGGCCATATAGACAGATTCGGAAACTTCCCATGCCGTTCATGTCCCGCTTAACTACGCATATTTTAGTTATAAAACGGGCCATTGATGGCGCTGCGGTCTTGAGAGAGGCAACTTGTCTATTCCTTTAAGTTGGGACTCCCACACAAATTACAACAAGACAAAGTCGCCGCCATCGTTGTTTACAAATTTCAACGATTTGATTTGAAAAACGTATTTGTTTACAAAAGGTTTAAAAACCAAAACATACTATCCGGATTGTATAAATGGGAGGTTCTCATATATGCACGTACGCACATGTCTAATCGTTTAATTTGGGATTACGGTCGAGCGCCGCCATTGTTGTTTACAAATCTCAATGACCAATCAAAAAGCGTCTCGCGTACAAGTAGCGCTTACGGTGGCAGAAAGGGAGAACTAATTTTTGTGTAGTTAAGCAAGACAAAATCTCCCATGTATAAGGGATAGGAGTTTCCGGACCTGTCTATACGGGCCGTGGCACTGATAAATCCTGTGAACTCTTAATTTTGCGACTATGTCTCAAATTTTTGACAAAATGGCGACTAACAAACTCAGCCGCCATTTTGAATCGCCACTGAATACAAAATCAATGACCCAAAAATTTCCTTACAGTGCGAAATTTTACAAGAATTTTTTGTGTGGTTAATTTTTTTCAAGAAACCGTATTGCATGCCGACCGTGGTCCCATTTATTTATCACGAAACAAATGCGAAATTGAAAATAATACTTTTATTATTTTTCAGGGAGAGTACATATTCTAATAGATGCCAAAGCAATTCAGTCACAAAATTTAAAATCGTCAAAACGTTTGCCAGTAGGAAATTGTTGAAGTCACGTGAAAAAGGAGAAAGCGTGAAATGCGAAATATGCGGGAAATCATTCGAAAACGACAAATCCAGTTCCTACAGGACTCACATGATGAGTCACCAGTTGAAAAATTCGAAATACACTTGTTACATATGCAAGAAGGAATTATCTTGTTCGTATTCGAAAAGGAAGCACATGAAAACGCATTCGAAGGAAAGGCCGTTCACTTGCGAAACTTGCGGGAAAGCCTTTACTTCGAAGCAGTCCATGCAGGAACACAAATACATTCACACCGGGGAGCGCCCTTACCAATGCGAAGTTTGCGGGAAATCGTTCACTCAAAGAGGGAACATGAACGCGCATAAAAGGATTCACGACCCAAATTACGATCCGTACGCTTTGAAATATCAATGCGACGAATGCGGAAAAGGCTACGGTGTCGGTCAGAGAGCTTCCTTCGATGAACACGTGGCGAAACATAAGGGGAAAATCAAAAAACATACGTGTCACGTGTGCGGGAAAGTTATCACGTCTTTGGAATGTTACAAAACTCACATGAGGACACATTACGGGGAGAAGCCCTTTGTGTGCGAAGTTTGTAATAAGGGCTTTTCCGCAAAAAAATATTTGATATCACACAAAAGAGTTCACACCGGGGAGAAACCGTATCGATGTGATTTGTGTGATAAGTCTTTCAGTCAAAAAGGGACTTTAAACGCTCATAAACGAAGTCATTCCAACGAAAAAGAATTTGCCTGCGAAATTTGCGGAAAATTATTTTCATTAAATACTCTTCTTAATGCTCATAAGAAATCGCATCACCATTAATAATTTATTGTGATATTTTTTAAATGTATTTTGTTCAATAAAAATTCATCATTTCATTTACGGTTACCATTTTGTTTATCATTTTTATGCATTCATTTTTTTGATTTTAGCGTTTTCCAGATTGATTTTTTATGCATGCCCAAAAAAAAGGTAAAATTTGTTTTCGAAAATATGGTTTCATATTTCTAATTTTACTAATTCTTTTTTTTTCTTTCAGGTGGTCTGCAGCAGTTAAAACGGAAGAAGTAGTAATCGTTCCTATATTTAAAAACGAAAATACCAAAGATTCCGATAGTACAAAAAAATCGAAAAATAAAAAAAGGAAAAAGTTAACTCCGTCTGACATCGAAAACCGGAAAATTAGTCAATTGGTTTGCGATACCTGCCAGGAAAAATTTACCGAAGCCCAATCGTTAAAGAAACACAAACTCCAAGTCCACCCGGAAAATTTCGTTTGCGAAATATGCAAGAAAGCTTACATATCCAAGTACCATTTAAAACAGCACACAAACAAAGTTCATCCGCCGAACGCCGTAGACTTAAAATGTCACCTGTGCGATTACAAAACTCACAACAGATTCAATTTAAAAGGGCACATCGATCGGCATAATAAAGCCGCGTCCTTCATTTGCGATATTTGCGGAAAAGGTTGCTATTCCAGGGGGACTTTAGAAGAGCACAAGCAAGGGAAACACGGATCCGGTTTTCCGTGCGAAGTTTGCGGAGCGGCTTTAACGAGCGTTTCCAATTTGAGGCAGCACAGAAAGACGCACGAGCCGAAACCTGCGGGAGTGAAATATCAATGCGACGTTTGCGGGCAGGGATTTCGCGCGAGATCGAAATGTGCTTTCAGACTTCACGTTTTAAGGCATCAGGGGATCGTGAAACAGTTTAGATGTTCCCATTGTGACAAAGTTCTGACTTCCGATAATAGTTACAGGCAGCATATGAGGAAACATTCAGGCGAAAAACCGTTTATATGCGAATTTTGTAGCAAAGCATTCTCGGAGAAAAAGTATTTACATGTACACAGGCGTATACACACCGGGGAAAAACCGTATGAATGTGATATTTGTGGGTCTTGTTTTAATCAGCGTTCGACTATGACTTCGCATAGGAGATCTCACGGGAATGTGGGGAAATAGTGCGAAGTAGGATCCGATTGTGTAACCCATTCCGGATTGTTTGAACAGTTGGTAATGGACCGAATACTTGAATATTAGGTAATTGGTTTTTGTTTGCTTTTACCTGTTTTTACTAAAAAGACCATTCGATTCAGATCAGGCAACATGAAAAAGTGGATTATAAACCACTTTGAGATGGAATTATTAGGAACAAGGGGACTTAACGTAACACTTACTTTTTTTTTCAAAATTAAAAACTCGGATTTGAAAACTCTGAAAGGGGGGAGGTTGTTGGGCGATGTTGAATGATAAAAAGGGTAGAGAAGAGTCAAAAATCCCCCAATAAGATTGACCAATATTTGAATGGCTCAGGACGACTGTTTAGAAAAACTTTAAAATTATTCATAAATCGATTATGATTGTTAAAACGAGTTGTAACTTGCATTAAAAACTTCTTAAATTATTTCTATAAAGGTATTAGTTCGTTTACATCACTGGGCCGGTCAACCGGGCGGTGGAGACATTTTAACGATAAAAAAATTAAGACTCCTTGATAATAAACAAAGATGTCCACGGAGTTCGCGCTGGACGTCTTGGTTTATTCCCGAAGAGTCTTTAAATATATTTTAAAAAAATTTTTTAATCCAACAATGCATGAACAAGACTGAATTGAATGTTTCTTCCCGAGAGACTAGTACAGTGCTCTAGTGGTGAAATCGGGAACTATTTCAACAACAAAAAATAAACAATGGCGTTTTATTTTTTTATTGCGAAAACATTTAAAAGAATTATCAAATTTAGGAGCCGTAAAGCATTTTTCGATAGATGGCTTTGCTGTAGTTAGGGAATCACGTGATATGCCCTACATCCAATCAACACTTTCAAAACACTTTTTTTTACGATGGCTGCCAGAACACGTGATTCCCTAACTACAGCTCCAGCCATCTATCGAGCAATATGTGAGCTATTCTTCTGCTTCAATTTCGGAGGACATTTTTGTCCATATGAGGGATACCCGAGTTGCCTGACCTGTAAGATCATGGTAATAATACTTTTATTCTCTTAATAAAAATGATAATAATTTTTTTTGTTTTAGGCATGTCTCTTTACTTAACGACATCAAAATACGTGGACGTATAAATATTAGAGATCTCCAACAAATGATTTTATCTCTCGTCGAAGAGGATTTAAAATTTATGATTCAGTCGAATTTCAGCTTGGGCACCGCGAGTTCCAGCAATACACCAGAGACCAATCCATCATCTTTTAATGTAAATCAGAAAAGAGGAAGTTAGAGAGATTTTAGAGAGGAATGTTAAATGAATTCGTGTAACAAGCAAAAAGCCGACACAAGGATATGAAAATTACTGCATCATTTTATGTGATACCTGTGGAAAAGAATTTGCCTGGAAAAGGTGCTTTTACAATTTTATAGTATGAACGAATGCCACTAGGATAAGCATGATCGTTTACGATATCATCGTCGAGAAATATGTAGTTCTGCCTCTCCTTTGTTTTGCGGAAATTCAATCCTGAAATTTAAAAAAACATGAAGAAAGAAATGCGCCCAACACGTACTTCCAGTGTAATCAAGGCAGCATTAATTTTTGCAGTAAACTTGTTAAGAACAGTCGACTTGGTATCACTTCCAGTTTTAGTTTTTCACATTCGAATGGTCATTGAAAGGTAATATTTTTATTTTTCACTAAGTGCCTTAAGAATTTAAATAATTTTAATTTTTGCTTGGCTAATTAATTTGCTTGCATTTATTTATTTATTTATTTATTTATTTTTTTTATTAACTCATCTGCTGTAGTTGATTCAGTAAAAATCTCTAAATAATGAATATAAGTACATGAGGTACTTCTGAGACATGAAGCAGTATAAAACTGCGAGCATTCTTCTTGGTTAAACACATCGGAAGGTCGTGATAAATAATAGTATATTTCACTGCTAGAATCTAAAGCGAGACTTTTTGAGTGTGAGACCGATTTTGCCGCTTCGAGCGAAGCGAAGTGGCGAGGGACTTTTTTACTGACGGAAGTCAGTAAACGTCGTTTAAACGGAGTAAAAAGTGCTACTTTACATACACTTGAAATATAAAAGAAAATTTGAGGATTCTTGGGCATTTAACTTAACTTTGTATCATACACTGGAAAAGGCTTTATTCCGCAAAACTAATTAAGAGTCCAGCATAACGACACAGGAAGAAAACCGCAACAGCATAAATTGTGAAAAGAAAAAAACGAATGGCTACTGCAGTGTAATTAAAGGAACATGTGGAGAAAAGACATTAGGTTTTTTTATCTAACAGCTTGTACATGAAACTGGGAACTAAAAAGGTTCCTTTTCCTTTTAACGTAATTAATTAATCTTTCCTTATGAAATATTTTTTTTTATCTTCTTAAGTAAACGAAAGTGTTCTTAAGATAATTAAGCAGTAAAATGTTTAAATTTTATACGACTGCCGCGGATGTTTAAATTTTTTTTCCGCATGAAAATTTAAAAATCAAATATTTTTACGTCATTGCATGGCTTGGCACGAACTTAATGCCGCTGCTAAATTGTCTTTTTTTTTGGCATGGCTAAAATATTAATTCTAAATTTTTTTTTTAAATTTTAATAAAATCGCATCTTTTAATTTTATTTTACTGCCTTTTATTTTTTACGTTAAATTCAATAGAACTCATCCATCCAGTTTTTACGTGTTATGATTTTTTTTTTTAATGAAAAAAAAAAAAAACTAATATATTTTTTTCTTTTCAGGGGCTGTGATTCAATAGAAAATATTAAATTAGAAACGGAAATAGATTTAGGAATAAATTTTATTAAATCAGAATTAGAGGATGACTCTGATATTATCACCTCCAATGAAGTAAAGGACTCAGATTATTTAATTGACTGCGAGACCTACACAATTTTGTTTTCGGATTATTGTAAAACGGATATTTCAAAGGATGATCTAAACTTGGCTGATCTTAACGAATCCAGAATCTCTTGGGACAACAAGGAAAACGATGCGTCGTCAAATAATTTGAATCAGAATTTTAGCAATACGGAAACCGACACAAACGATACTAGTCCAATAAATAAAGATGAGGTTGTTATTAACTCGGAAGCAAAGAAAATTTTAAAATTTTGTAGGTTATGTAACAAAGGTTTTGCTTCGGAAAGATATTTCAAATATCATTGCAAGACTAATCACGAAATATATTTCTGCCTGAAATGTCGCGAAGAATTCAATTCCGTTTCTGGTTACAACACTCATTTAGAAAGCCAGGGCCACCGAGAAGAGGAAAGAAAGTGTAGCACATGCCAAGGTAGATTTTCCTGTAAAAGAGATAGAATTTTGCACGAAAAAGCGGTTCATCTGCATATCGAAGAAAAACCACCAAATGACCTATTAAAAAAGAACCGAAACTACAAAAAATGTACAAATTGCGATTTTACAACTCTTCACAATTTTTCTCTAAGAAGGCATGCGAAACTACATGTAAAAAATGATTCGAGCGATCAAAGCACGGATTATAATTATAATTTTAAATGCGATTTTTGTGGTGAATTATTAAAAAATCGAAATGACTTCGAAGGGCACATAATGAAGCACTTGGGAATATTTAAAGCGAATAATGATCAACTTTCAAAGGCGGACGAAGATTTTAAATGCGATTTTTGCAGTAAAATCCCGATGGATCGCCGGGCTTTCGAAAAGCACATAATGAAACACTTAGGGATAAAAAAAAGGAAGGACCATCCTTGCGAATCTTTAACGGATCTTTCAAAGAAACACAAAAAAATTCGAAAGAAAGAAAAGTCGGATATTTATAATTCGGATGTAAAAATTAATAAGCTGAACGATCGTTTGAATGTTAGTAAAAGAATTGAAAGAAACAAAACTGAGTGCGGAAAATGCCGCAAGAGATTTTTAAATAATTTTTCGTTGAAATTACACAATTTCGATAAACATTGATATTTTTGTTATTATTATCAGTCAATAATTGATTTGTTGGGTTCAAAATTTTGGAAATTCTGTTTTTTTAGGGAATTATTTTTCTCTCTTTTTACATACAGTTGTATGTTTTTAGTTTCATTTGTTTAATGTTTTTATTTATTATTTTATGATTTTTTAAGATTGGAGGCGTTTATAAGATAACCCACCAGATACAATCATTTTTCTTTTAGCGAAGATCGATATTTTAAAAATATCTATTTAAAGAAGCTTTGCTCAATTAAAACACATTTTCAAGACTTACATTTTATGGTGAATTTTCCAATAATTCGAACAAAAAAAAGTGTAACTAAAAAAATGACAAAGAAAAAGCTAATGATATTAATAAATTTCATGCAATTATTTTCTTTCCATTCGTTTTTTAAAATCATTTTTTTTTTAAAACGGGTCATTGAAGTATTGCGTCAGCATAATTTTTGTCAGCTACCCTCTCTCCCCTTCCTGCTGATTCAGCCTGGGTGCCTTTTCTTTTTATAAAGATTTTTACGGCAAACTAAATCCGCTAGTGACTGTCGGCTGCTATCATGGTAAAATGGCGGCCGACTTCGGATTGGTTAATAAATATTCCCTTCTCATATTACAGCCATTTATTAACCAATCCGAAGCCGGCAGCCATTTTACCATGATAGCAGCCGACAGCCCCTAGCGGATTTAGTTTGCCCTAAAAATCCTCATTATTTTATAGATTAGTTCTTTCCTCTCCTCCCTTCGGTCCCGAGACGCTGATGAAACGCTTCGATGATCCCCAAAAATTATTTACACAAATTAATTTTGATTTTCTTTTACTAATTATCAATATTTTTCAGGGTTGATTACGAAACGAACGGAGAGAAAATGGAAGATTGGAGCGTAACTGAAAACATGCCGATTTCTCTCGAATATCCCTCGACGGATGAAAAAATGACGGACAGGAAAAAATTTATCGAAAAAAACAAGAGGAAAAGGGGGAAAATATCGAAATCAGGACCGTTGTCCGAGCTCTTCACGAATCCGATCATGAAATGCGAGTTTTGCGGTGCCATTTATCATGAATCCGAAATGATACATCACAGAAAGACTCACCCGGAAATGATGGAAGCTTTGGAATGCGCCCCGTGTAAAAAATCGTTCTCCAGCCAGACTCAATTCGACAGTCACAGCAACC
The DNA here is from genome assembly GCA_037577465.1 of Liposcelis bostrychophila. Lineage (NCBI taxonomy): Eukaryota > Metazoa > Arthropoda > Insecta > Psocodea > Liposcelididae > Liposcelis > Liposcelis bostrychophila. The sequence continues at coordinate 29,246,739 of CM075213.1, forward strand.
GTCACAAAATATTTTTTTGCGAAGCCTGCAACAAAGATTTTAACCCTAGGGAAAAATACACGAAACACATGAAAAGGAAACACGGGAATTTGCCTAAAACTCACATTTGTGAAATTTGTAACAAAACTTTTTTGGAAAAATTCGAATTGAACATGCATAAAAAAAATCATTCGGGGGTTAAAGATAAGCAATGCCCTTTGTGCTCGTATGCTACTAATAGCACCACCTACATGAATTTACATATTAAAAAGCATAACAACGAATATGTTTTCCAGTGCAACATATGCGGGAAAGGTTTTTTAGCCAACAACCAATTGCAAGCTCATATTAATTCTAGGCACGGGGACGGCGGAGAGCTTTTCCCGTGCGACATTTGCCAGAAAACATATTCGAGTAAAGGGAACCTGAACGAGCATAAGAAACGTCACGAACCCGGGTACAAACCGGAGAAAAGTCATCAATGCGAAGAATGCGGTAAAGCTTTTCCGAGGAAGCATAAATTGTTGAAACATGTACTTCAACACCGAGGTGTCTTTAGTTTTAAATGCATACCATGCAGAAAGGGTTTTTCTTGTAAAGTATCTTTAGACAATCACATGAAAATTCACACGGGGGAGAAAAGTTGCGTTTGTGACGTATGCGGGAAATCCTTTACGGTCAAAAGATATTTAGAAGTTCATAGAAGGTCTCACACAGGGGAAAAACCCTACAAGTGTGATCAGTGTGATAAAGCTTTTACTCAGCAATCGTCTTTAGTCGTTCACAAACGGTATCATAGCGGGGATAGGCCTTATTCTTGTAATATCTGTAATAAGGGGTTCGTTACTGGGACTTTGCTTAAAACTCATCAGAAAAATCACTTTTGCTGACGAAACATCGAAAACGTAGCATACAATTTATTACCGTAATTCATCACAGTAAAAGGTTTTATGTGAATATGTCAAAGTTTTTGCAATTTGAATAAGAATGCGAAGGCGAAACTCATGCGCCAGCAGGCCTGTAGCCAGCCTGAGAGGCTTGGTGGGGGAAAGGAGTTCTCTAAAGGGGACTCAAAATTGTTTATTTTATCGTAGAAGATAGATTAAATGCATTAGTATAAAAAAATTTATAAGGGGATTAAAACCCTCTTATTACAGGTCGCTGAACTCCCATGGCCCCTTTTTCTGGTATCAGGCCTACAGGTCAAGGTCACTAGTGAATTAATCCGATTAAAAGCAAAACGAATCTATGAGGGGCTTTACACGTTAGGGGCGCTTTAATGTAGTCATCAGTCAAGCCAACATCAAAAATTTAAAACTCGCCTAAAAACTTTGATAATAGAATTTATAGATGGACCAAAATAAACTATGTAAATAGAATAGGAATCTATTCTATTTACATAGTTTATTTTGGTCCGAAAAAAGTGAGCCTACGTGTATACCCATGTAAATATTTTCTGAAGCTATTGTTCAGCTATGGATCCTATTATCAAGCCTAAAAACATTCATAGACGGCAGCGACTAATCATGTCGACTGACCTCTACGTACAGCGCTCCTAGCGGGCAACGGGACGAGTAACAACTTGTTTGCTGCTTAGATAATAGAATCCATAGATAGGACAGTAGCGTCAGAGAATGTTCATATGGGCATCCATAAGCTAAACACGAGGTAGGCTCAATTTTTTCGGACCAAAACAAACAATGTAAATGAATAGGAATGTCCGATCTATGGATTCTATTATCTAAGGTTTGCTGTAGCAGACTATATTCACTGGTGACTTTGCGTCTGCCTTTTTTTATTTTTATTGCTCTTTTTGTAATATTTTATACAAAATAAGCTTACAGCATAAGCTTATTTTATATGTTAATGATATTTTTAAAGTGTGTGAATGTTAACATTTTAACATAAAATTTTTTACTTCGAATTGTTTAAAGTGCTTAAAAGAAAGGGATTCCAATTACAAAAAATGTCTCTCTACAGAATTGTTCACATTTGATTTGATCGTAAGACTGAGGGTCTATTCAGTCAGAGTTTGGGTTGAATGCAATCAAATTTACTTTTTCCTCATTTTCATTCCAATGTCTCTGATAACGAAAATCAAAAAGTTGTCTTATAAAATGCGTCCTTTGATTTGGAAAATTCATTGTGACTTGATTGTGATATTCTGTTCAGTACATGTGCGAAAGTTTTAGATATAAAATCATTTTAAATATGAAAGTTTATTTTCTAAAATCTTGAACGTAAAGGTTACAATAGAAAGGAGAGTGTATCACAAAACGAAGAAAAAAATGTTTTGTGAAGAGATGTTAAAATTTAAGTCGACTAGAATTTCTGTAGTTGAGAGGTTAGCAGGCTGATGTGCTGTTTACCTCTGACGTATAGAATTGTAAACGAGCAGCGATCTATTTTTTTAATTCAGTTAGTTTCTTTATAGTATTCAGGCACTTGTAGTGGATCAGAATCCAGTACTGAGAAGGAATCATGACAGCGTCTGCTTAGAATTTGAAAAACTGAATTGTGATTAGATGATCTACTGCTTTCGCTCCTGTTTTAATTTTGTTTTGTTTTTTTTTTTGTTTTTTTGCCACCAAAATTTGTAGAATTAGCATAAAAATCTCGACTCAATAATTGCATTTTAAAAGGCTTTTGCCACCATTAAATTCCATCACAATAATTTTAGATTAATACATTCTCGTCTCAGTCTTCTTTTTGGTTTAAAAAGCAGATATCTTATCTAAACTATTCAGCTATTAAATTTATTTTTATACTTGTCATTGTTTAAAGTAAACAAAATTACTAAAAAAAAAGTGCAAGAATAATAATGACAATAATTTCTGACAATGTGAAAATGTGGAAAATTCAGCGAACAAGTACATTTTTCACCAATAATTTTAAAGATCCATTCAAATATTATGTAGGCATAATTTTGGCAATTTTATTTTACGTGAAAGAATCAAACCCCTTCATGCCGACGGAATATTTGAATGGCCCCTAACACGAAATTTTATACTCTTTTTAATTCTTTAAATATTGAAGTCCAGAGGTATTTATAAAAATGGAATAAATGCCATGAAAATGTAATTTAGTCTTTGCCTTATATAGTGACTTACGGTTTTGATGCTAACATAATACTAAACATTTTCACAACTTTTGTACATAGAGTGATCATTGTAAAAATTGGAAATGAATTCTTTGAAAATATGAATGGCAGGTGCAAAACTCGTCCACTAGGGTCGCTGATTAATATCGTCTGCTTTAGCGCTTGACCAATAAGAGCTTTTTTACTTTCGACATGTTTGGATCGCAACAACAATGAGTGTTTAAAGCAGGCAATATTCACCAGCGTTGGTCGAGTTTGCATTTTCCATACCCATTCTTCATTTTTCTTTGAAATAAAAACCAGCTTTGTCATAAATTCATAAAAATAATAACAAACATTTTTTGGAGTGTTTTTATAATAATTTTTTTTCCTTTATAAAAAGGACTAAAATATATTAAAAAAATATTTGAATTTTCTTTTACTTTGCTTGTTAATTAAAAATAATTGTATTCATCTCCCCCGCCCCTTTTTTTCAAACATTAAATCTAAACCGATTTATAATATTTTTTACTAACCGATATATTTTTTTCAGGGATAATTCCGATATAGCAGAGGAGGATAAGAAAAAGACTAAAATTAAGAAGAAGAAAAAATCAAAAAAAGAGGGAGGTGAATTTACTTGCCAATTTTGTAAAATTAGCTTCTCGACTCCGAAGGAACTGGAGGAGCACAGCGACGAATATCACGTGGAATGCGATCTGTGCGAGCAGGTGTTCAAAAGGAGATACCATTTAAAAAATCACATGAAGCTTCAGCATTCGGACGTCAGCGGGAAAGTCAACTGCGACTATTGCCCGAAAACCTTTGCCACTCATATGTCGAGATGGGTTCACACCAAGACTGTACATAAAAATAATTGGAAATATAAGTGCAATGACTGCGAATATGGTACGACTCATTTGACTTTGTTTCAAAACCACGTGAAGAAGCACGTCGAACCGTCTAATTTAAAATGTTCTCAGTGTGATAAAGAATTCAAAAGTCAGTACCGATACGAAATACATATTAAAATACACGAAAAAAGCCTCATGTGCTCCGTTTGCAACAAAACGTTTGACAAGAGGAAGAACATGTTGAGGCACATGAGCAGGAACCACGGGCAGAAAAAAGAAAGGGACGTGCCCTGCACGGTGTGTAATAAATTGTTTTTTGACAAATGGGCCCTGAGGGTGCATATGGAAGTTCACAATAACAAAAAAGAAAAGTGCCCTTTTTGTGATTATGCGACGTGCCATCCGAAAAATTTAAAAGCCCATGTTAAAAATCACATAAAGGAATTCGATTTCGTTTGCGAGCTGTGCGGTAGAGGATTCGTGTATAATTTCATGCTGAGGGATCATATGATGAAGGAGCACGGGGACGGTTTACCAAGGATACCGTGCGAGATTTGCGGGAAAACGTTTGCGACTCAGCAGTATTTGAACGTTCACAAACAATCTCACGAACCCGGTTACGCAGAAAGGAATCACCAGTGCGAGATCTGCGGAAAGAAATTTTTAACGAGGAGCATGCTCCTTCGCCACATACGAGGGCACAGCAGGGTCATACATTACGCTTGTAGATATTGTAACAAATATTTATCTTGCCTGGCGACTTTGAAGGACCACGAAAAAATTCACACGGGAGAGAAACCTTATATATGCGAGGTTTGCGGGAAATCTTTTGGTGCTAAAAAATATTTAGTAACGCATTCAAGGACGCACACAAATGAGAAGCCATATTCGTGCCAGGAATGCGGTGCTGCTTTCTCTCAAAGAGGGACCCTTTCGGTCCATCAGAGATCTCATTCGAGGAGGGATCAACCCAAACCCGTTCAACAGCAGCCTGTTCAACCTGTTCAACCAGCGCCGCAACAGCAAGGGATATTAATTTTGACGTAATCGTCGAAGTTTTGAAACAGGATATTATGAATAGCGTCCATTCCAGGTTGTAATATACGTAATATATATGCGGAAAAGATACTCAGAAAAATTTTAAAGAACCGTGTTGTAAAATATCAATTAAATGAAAAATGAATTAGGGAAAACTTGATACAGTTGCGGAAAATAATATATTACATATTAGGTATACAGGTGGCGTATTCCAGTTGAGGCCTGCAAGCCACCTACATGCCTAATTTGTAAGACATTTTTCATCACGAGGGCGGAAAATGAATTTTTTCGTTTTTTAAGTGGGTGTAAAAGTCCATTCATTGCCCAGTGTGATGAAAAAGATTTTTTGAAAGCATTAACTTGCAATAGAGAACCTTAATTTGAAAAATCTTAATTAGAACAGAGATCCGTCAGAAAAAATGACTGTGTTTTGGAGGCATATGATCATGCGTATATTTCTTTTTTCTTTCTAATGCCATATTCTATTTTTAAAATAAACCAAATATATTAGGGCTTTTATATTACAATTAAGGTGATCATGGCATTTCAGTTACCCGTGTGATATCTTGCATCCTAGGCTCTTATCTTATGGAACCAGTACTCGAAAGCTCCGATCTACTTCCTTCTTTGTCTTCAGTCTTCGGAGGGTCCAATCAATATCTCAGAAAGTCTTACTTCTAACATCTTGAATTCCGTGAGAATAGATTTAGCTTCTATTTCATCCATTTCCTGTGTGTTCAGATGATATCTCTCTATTTTTTCCCTTGAATCACAAACTGCTTTTATTAAGCATCCAATTACGTCTATTTTTGTTGAGCTATCGTGTATGATTTCCTTTTGCGCCTTCTTTACTGCGTCTCTCAATTCTTGTCTTAACATCCGGGCTCCTGTGCTGTCACGTGTGAAGCGCAATACGCTATTTCGTATCGTAAATGTTACTTCATGAGTAAGTTTTAAGAAGGATATGTCTTCCATTGTGATATAATTGTGGTTTGTTTACACAAAAACCTTTTAGCTGTTTTTACTTATGTATTAGTTTTGCAAAAAGACAGTTGAATAAAAAGTCCTTTCAGAAAACAATTAAAAACGTAAACAAACAGAAGAAAAAAATTAATGCGCATGGTCGTGTGCCTCCAAAATTTTTCTCTCATAGGGTCGAACCATTGATCTCTATTATTTACGCTAGATTCCCAACTGACGGGAAAAATGGCGAACCAAATTTGACTCCAATGCACTACCTTCTTTATCAATTTTTTGTAAACAATCGAATAACGATAATATTTGCTTTCCGTATTTTTGAGGAAAGATTGCAATTGCAATATTTTGTGATGTCGTGATATCTAGTTGCAAATTTCTGATCATTTATTTTTCCATCTTGTACACAAAAATGTTTAAAATCATTTTGCTAATTAATGAAAACTGGATCTCGGAGGTAGTGCACTGGAGTCAAACTGGGTTCGCGATAGCTTTTTTTTATTTCATAAGTTAAATATAGGTGAAGAAAATCAGTTGTAAATCTAGCGTAAATAATAGAGATCAATGGGTCGAACAGTGTGCACGTAGTTTTATTGGCGCTTTAATAGGCTCCAGCTTTGATTGGTCGAAAAATTGCAAAAACCTTCAGAGTCAGAGTTTTTCGGACCCTGTGACGTACCGATTGTTCGACTTTATTTTTTCTGAAGGGCCTGTTCTAATTAAGGGTCCCTAACTTACAAAAGTGGCGATAAAAAAATTTTAAGTAGGTAATTACAATATTTTTTTTTTTTTTTTTTTTTTTTTCAATTTTTAGTCAAGCCAATTTTTGTCGTTCTTATTTTAAGGAGGGGGTTAGAAATACAGTCGACTCCATTTTAACATAACTCATAATTTTTGAAAACTAAGTAGAGAAAAAATTGATTGGAAGCTGGATCCGAACCAGCGAGGACTAACACATCCATGAACCCCAATCCGTGGGAGAACCCCAATCCGTCTTTAAGCTAAAATAACTCATAATGTGAAGTGTAACAAATTAAAGGGAGTCTGGCAAAGCCTAGATGTGAGTCTTTCCTCTCCTGTGGGACGTCCATAACATAAAGATTTCTGTACCTCAGTGCAGAACAGCATAGCACCAAGTCCATTCAAGGATTGCAACTTCTTATTTCAAACCAGACTTTACAAAAGGTATTCAGGCTCAACGGTTGGCAGTGCTGATTTTATGCCTTTTAATCGCAAGTTTATTTCGTTAACAAAGCAGAAATGTTAACTCGCAGATGACATTTTGAGTTGGCAACGCTTGTATGCTTTGTATAGTCCGGTTTGAAATAAGAAGTTGCAATCCTTGAATGGACTTGGTGCTGTTATGCACTGAGTTACAGATTTAGTTAGAACCTTTGGCCTTTAATTTCTTTGCTCTAAGGTGCCGTTCAAATATTAGTTCCAACGTTTGGACAATTTTTACCCCCTCCCATTCCTTCGCTGTCAAAAACTTAAGTTATTCTTATAGACATTTAACATTAGCTTCATCATCTGGTGGACCTCCTTGTCCCCTAAAATGATGGCGCATATTTGAATGGCTCCTTAAAAATAAATAAGTTTTAGATGTTTTTTTTAAATCTGCTATAATATAAGCAAATTTAAGCCTTTGGTCGGAATAACAGACATGAAGGGTGAGAGGTTGTTTGGTTTTTGAGCCCCCTCTTTCTTTGTATTTGATTAAGCTTCAATTCACTGTTTTATTCCGTTCATTCATTATTTTAAAAATTACGAGGTAAATTCTTCCTTGAAATCTAGTCTTCTCTGATTCATTATTCTGAAACCGATTTTTAAAAAAAAGTTATTATCTAAACATTAATCACAAAAACTTATTCAGCATAAGCTTTTCTTCAAGAAAAATCACGTCTTTGTATTTTAAATTTTGTTTTTTACTTAAATTTTTATCTATTTTAAGTCTTTAAATTCTTGTTTTTCCATTTTCTTTTTACGTTCAACGAGATCAAATTTTTAAAACAAAGTATAAATTTAAATTCTACTGTACATAAATATTTTTTTATAAATGTAAAAAAAGGAGAAAAAAAAACACGACGGTAGGCGAATTATTTCTACCTTCAACCTAGTTTAAGGCATCATTCAAGTGATAAGTATAGGCTGCTCAAATGGGGAATAGAGCCAGATAATTTCACGATAATGTAAATCTCTGTGAAAAAAAAAAAAAAAAAAAAAAAAAAAAAATTATTCATATAGGATTGCTGCTACTGCAGGGGGGAGGGTGTCAAAAGTTAAAATAATCCTTACCCATTAATTGAATGACGCCTTATAGTCTTTTTAAAAATATCTTGTGTGATACGCGAATCTCCGTTCTTTATCGATATTCAAAAAAATTTTCATTAAAAACGATTTAATTTTTTAAACATTTTATTACTGGTATATAATTTTTTTTTTTCTTTCATTCTTTAAAAATTAGTTTGGTTTTATTATTACTTTTATTAACGTTTGCTATATTTTTCAGATGGACTGAGAATGAAAAAGTGGAGGAAGCTGAAAATAAGATTGATGAAAAAGCCACGGAGACATATTTGAAAAACATCAAATTACGTTGCGAATTTTGTCATAAAGATTTTCCGAAGAGATACGATCTCATCTCCCACCGAGCCCGAGCCCATAAGGAACAAAACCAAAAGCCGCGAATCCCTTGCCCGCACTGTAACAAATCATTTCCGAGGAATTATTTGAGGATTCACATGAAAGCTCACGTGGGAGCGAAGAGAAAATGTCCTCATTGTAATTACACGACGCCTTACAGTAAGTCTCTGAAATTTCACATCAGCAAAATCCACACCAAGGAATTCGATTATAACTGTGATATGTGCGGGAGAGGGTTCATGGAAAAATATTCTTTGAAGGAACATATAAAAAAGGAACACGGGGAGGGGATAACGTGTGAGACTTGTCAAAGAACGTTTCACTCGGAATATTATTTGAAAATACACCAGGAAACTCATAAGCCAGATTATGAAATGAGGAATTACGTTTGCGATTTGTGCAATAAAAGGTTTTTATCGCGGAAGATGTTGAGGCAGCATCTCTTAAAACATTCCGGCTCGACCAAAGTTTACAAATGTACGTATTGCAACAAGGAGCTGTCCTCCAATGCGTCTTTGAAAGCTCATACGAATATTCATACTGGGTTGAGGCCTTATGTTTGTGAGATTTGCGGAAACGGATTCGCAAGGCGGAATTATCTCGTGGTCCACATGAGAACGCACACTCGGGAGAAGCCTTACGTTTGCCAGGAATGCGGAGCTGCTTTTGCACAAAAAACGTCTTTGACGTTTCACATGAGACAATTAAGGTCTCACTTGAATCAGGACACGGGTGCGCCTTTGGATTTTATTTGTGCGTTTTGCGATAAAGGGTTCCTCACGGATCAGATCCTTCAGGAACATATGGCTAAATTGCACGGGGAAGGAGCTCCGAGGATCGTTTGCGATATTTGCAACAAAACCTTTGCGAATAGGAAGAATCTCAGAGTGCACAAACAGTCCCACGAATTAACGTACGAAGAAAGGAAACATCAGTGCGATGTCTGCGGGAAGAAATTTTTAACCAAAAGTAATTTGTTCCGACATATAAGAGGCCATCTTCAAACCGAGCAGTTCGAATGTAGTCATTGTAAGAAATGTTTGTCATCCTCTTCGACTTTGAAGGATCACGAGAAAATTCATACCGGTGAAAAGCCTTTTATATGCGAAGTCTGCGGTAAATCATTCAGCAGGAAGAAGTATTTAGTAACCCACAGTAATACTCATGCAAATGAGAAATGTTATTCTTGTAAAGAATGCGGGTCATCGTTTTCGCAAAGAGGGGCTTTAACGAGACATCAGCGCTCTACTCATATAAGAAGGGACCCGGTTAGAATTATGGAGACCGTGAAGAAACCGAAGAAAAAAATTTTGAAGACGGGAGTGATGCCTCAACCAAGCACCGGGAAGATATTTAATTTAGTATATGATAAAAAAATCGGGGAATAGTTGTAGTATTGCATTTTAGGGATTAAATCCATTGCCTTATGCTGAACGAACGTGCATTTGATGTTTTTATGTAGATGTAATTTTTGTAGTACCATTTAATGCACTAAAGATATTATGATCGAATAGTTGTACTTATAAAAATCCGGATGAATTATAACGATTACGTCAGAGTTGTTGATGCAAATCAAAATATGCATTTTTATGAGATCGTTTAAGTATTACGTAAGCATGGCATAATGACTGAAGTTTTGACTCCCTCTCCTCTCCCCTTTTTTAGGAGATTCCTTTCCTTTTTTGAAGATTTAATATTGGACTACCATTTTGGAGATTCCCTCAACCCCCCCTTCAAGCTGCTTACGTAATAAGTGGATGAAAACTCTGCCCTGAAGAAAGGCATCGACCTATCTCACATGTCTTGAGTTGGCCATTTTTGTTTATAAGCTAAACATAAACAAACATGGCCATCCCAGAGATGTTTGGTAGGTCGATTCCCATTTTCAGGGCAGAAGTATACTGTCAGACCATTTAGGTAAATAAAAGAAAATCTGCAATTTTTTATGATTTTATTTACAAAACTATACATGGTTACTACATATGCAAAATTAAGATTACAATAAATTTATGAATGTATTTTTTTGCTTTTAATAGGCTATAAAGAAACTACGAAATATTTTTACTAATGGCTAAATTGAACTTTTCTTTATTCAGTAACATGAACTTGTGAATGCGTTTTAGAAATTCGATTCATCATATTTAAAACTAACTGTTGATATGGGGAAAGCAGATGCAAAACTCTTGTAATTATGTGATGAGTTAGCGGAAAAAACGATTGGATCCCATATTTTTACATTCTGCATTGCCCCAATGTTTAGCTTATATCAAGAAATGTACACGAAAATATGGAGTATGATCCTTTAAGGGAACGTTCAAGTATTACGTAAGATTTTTAGGGGGGGGGGGTCTGCATCCACCATCTTCGCCATAAGCTAAGTATTGCGAAATGTCTTACAACCGGGGGGGAGGGGGTCCAAAAACTCGGAAAAAAGTCTTACGTAATACTTGAACGTTCCCTAACCGTTGACTCATGATGTGTGTTGGTGCCGTGAAATGCCGTTAAAGAAGCAGTGGGTTTGGTTTCTTTTTTCTTTTGAAGATAATTTCTGTACTTCAGAGTAGAACTGAGCCTAGTCCACACGAGCAACATATCTTATTTAAAACCCGAAAGTGCAAAATGGAGTTGCATTTCGTGCGATTTCGTGAAAATTACATTGTTTTAAGAGTTGGCAACATTTAGTTGCGTCTTCTGCTCAAGTAATTTTTGAAGGAAGCAGGAAATAAACAAGCAGAAGACATAGATTATCATTGAAACAATGCACTGAGTAATATTTACAAAATGTTACTTTATTTTGTAAATTCGGGCTTTAAATTAGAAGTTACGTTCCTTGGATGGACTTGGCTCAGTTCTACTCTCAGGTACAGATTTGCAGTCTGATTCAGTATGGTGGAAAGCGATATTTTATATTTAAACCGGGCTGCTCTTTTCCAGTGTTTTCTTGAAAATTATTATTAGGATTGCAATTGAAGACCTCCGGGGGAAAAAGATCTGATTCCATTTGTTTACATTCTGCTTTGTTCCAATGTTTACCTTTTGTTAAAGAATGTCAACAAAAACATGGAATCTGATCTCTTTTTCCTGGGGTCTTCAACTGAATAACGTCTGTTATAATATTTCATCATTGTTATCTAATAAAAGGTTTGTTTGGTTTTAACCTGTTGTTGGCCTTTCTTGTTGTAGACGAGCACAACAATGGGCGATTTGATGTCTTTATTTGTAAATACCATTGCCGCATAAGGGGTCATGTACATATTACGTAAGCAATTTTTTTGCCATTTTCAACCCCCTCCCCCCCCGTTGTAAGCATGAGTAAGATTTTGGCAACCCCCCCCCCCCTCCATATTACGTAAGTTTTTTTTTTTTTTTTTTTTTTTTTTTTTAAATGGAACCAACGGCACTCGACTTCGGTGATTTTCCCCGTAATTCATGGAACTGAAATAAACCAATATAAACACCTATATTGAGAAAAATCAAAGAGAAGGTTACCTTTATTTAGACGGTAACAAATTAATGTAATATTAGCGCGTCGCAACATTTACAATATTTAAAAAAAAACGTAAAATTAATTAATTAATTAATTAATTATTTATTTTATTTTCAAAAATTCCTGGTCAGAGTAGAAAAAAGCTTACGTAAGAAAGTATGAGACCCCCCTCCTCCCCTTAGTAAGGTGTCGTAAGAATTTACGAGATCCCCTCCCCCCCCTTAACATGCTTACGTAATATGCTGCAATGGCATTTACAGGTAATGAGCACTTTTTAATATCCGCAGTGCCAGGTCATAGTTAAAGGTTGTTTAAAATTTTCAGCACCTTGGAGCTGGAAATATTGGAAAGTGTTGAATGACATCATCAGCCTTTCATGTTAGGATGATCAATATAGCAGACGATATTCACTACCGACTTTAGCAGATGCGTTTGGTGTCTGTCTTCCCGTTATATTCTTCAGTTAGTGAGACGAAATGGTTGACAATCAGAATACCCAGTCAATTGTTGCAACCTTTTTTTTTATCGTTATTAAGATGGAATTATTTATTTAGGCGATGTGTCCATTGTCAATAATTTTAAGTCATCGTTGTTTCTTCCGGTTTGTTGCATTTTTTTTCAGAAACAGATCACACTGATTTTACAACGAAATAATTGGCCAGTCATGAACTTAAAACTGAAATTTAAATTTTAAATGTTAATGATCACAATTATATGATCGAAGTATATCAGTAGCCTGTCAGCAGATTGTTCAGTTCAAACCCATATTTAGTTTTTATATAGTTAACTAATGTTCAACTCTGGTAATTGTTTTTTTATCTTATCGAAAGCTCACTTTATATTCACCTGTGCAATTTTCATTGTTTTAAAAAAAGTATTTTAAATTTATTTATTTGTTATTGAACTGAAAGTATTTTTAGTTAAATAAGTAATTAATTAATATTGTTTGTACCAATTTTTATTTTAAGGATCACTAAATTCTTTAAAAAAAAATAACAAGTGTTATTTGAATTTTTATAATATAACTTTCGCCACCATCTTCCTTCAAAATTTTCCCCTGTTATTGTATACTTTACTAATATATTTAATTTTTTTAGGTTACCGAACTTGCAGAATATATTGCTTGAATTGCCATGGCTAGATGATGGGAACACAGATGCAAACATTCCAGATATTACGAATGATTCGTTTGAATTAGCAACGGACTTAGAGAGAATAAAAAGGCCGACGAAAAAGAAAGCCGAAAAGTCTGTGGAAACAATTAGGTACAAAGACATCGTCGAAAATTGTTCGGTAGGAAAAAATTTGTGCATACTTTGTAATACTCAATACTCGAACAAAACTGATTTTGATACTCACGCCAGAACTCATAAGAAAGTAAACTGTATGATATGCAATAAGTTATGTTTAACCGGACTGAGATTAATGAGTCATATAAGAAATATGCATTCAAACAGACCAAAGACTTTACCCTGTGACCAATGCAATAAATTATTTGCAACGAGCAATTCGTTGTGGGTTCATAAAAAGACGATACACAAGGAGAAGTGGGAATTCACATGCACCGATTGCGGCTATGGGACGAATAGCAAGGACGTTTATGAAGAACATCTGCAAAAGGCAGGGGAGAATCATTCCAAATTCAAATGTGATGCTTGCGATAAGGAATACGCCAGCCAACAAAATTTAGATAAGCATATACAATTGTATCACGGGGATCATCACTGCAAATACTGCAATAAGGAATACGGGAATCGGAATAATCTTCTACGTCACATACAAAGGTCTCACGGGAAGCAGAAGTTTCGGGACATCCCGTGTCCTCAGTGCAACAAAATGTTTTACACGAAATGGCAGTTGAAAGTTCATATGAATCTTCACATTAATCAAAAGCATCAGTGTCCGTATTGCGAATACAGCACGGTCTATCCTCAAGCTTTAAAAACTCACATTAAAATTCACACGAAGCAATATAATTGTATTTGTGATTGGTGCGGAAAGGGTTTCATGAATAAATGCGCGTTGAAAAATCATATGGCTCGCGAACATTTAGGCGTCGTACTTACGTGCAACGAATGCCAGAAAAAATTCCACGCTCAAAAGTATTTGGATTTGCATATGGAATGTCATCAACCCGGGTATCATATGAGAAATCATCAGTGCGAAATGTGCGGAAAAAGCTTTTTAAGAAGACCTATGCTAAGAAGACATTTACGAGCGCATAAAGGCCTCATGAAAACTTATAAGTGTCCGTACTGTGATAAAGTGCTAACGTCCTCGTCTTCTTTGAAAGATCACATTAATATTCACACGGGACAAAGGCCGTATGTTTGCGATTTGTGCGGAAACGGATTCGCAAGGAAGAATTATTTGACGGCTCATATGAGAACTCACACGAAAGAGAAACCGTTTTGCTGCGATGAGTGCGGAGCTGCGTTTTCTCAACGAGGAACTCTTACAATGCATAAAAGAAAGCATAGGGGACAGATAGTATAGATCTTAAAATTTTCAACGATTTTTTCATTATTTTTTACTTACATTTTGTAATTTTTTTTAAAAGTCAGATCTCAGATAGTATTTTGCTTTGGAGTAATTAAAATCCATTGCACGAATTTCTCATGACACTGGTTGCAGGGAATATGTTATTATTTTTTATTTTTATTTTTTAAGAAGGAATGACAATTTGTTAATATAATTTATTATCATAATTTGACGGTTCAAATGTTTAAAACACATTATTTTCCGTAGGAGAAACATTAACTGGATTCCCCCAAGGCATGTTTATATGGCCTATCTTATTTCAGGTATTTTTAAATAAACGATTTAATTCCTTTCAAGTTTTGTTCATATTTAAGATTTAACATTTTTTTACTAACAATATATTCTCTTTTTAGGGACGAGAAGCCGTGGACGGATTCTTTCGACGAAGTACAAGAAAATTCCAATTGGGCAAACTTGTTAAAGAATCCCGAGGATATTGTTGCTACCAAATCGGAATTAGACATCAAACCTGACGAAACCTCATCAGACGTAAACCTCACTGATCTCAACGGAACTGAAATAAAAAACGAAGAAGACTCTACCTCTCAAAACGAAAATAAAAATGACAACTCGACCAGGAAAAAAAGTAAAACGGGGAAAAGGATAAACCGACCGACCGAGTATAATTATCCTCAGAAATGCGAGTTCTGCGGGCAGATCTTCCTTGAAAAAGAAATGGTTCGCCATAAGAAAGTCCACCCGGAATCATTCACTCTAGACTGCATACCGTGCGGAAAATTTTTTAATACAAAAGCAGCGTACGATACCCATTATAATATTCATAAAATTTATCATTGCATTACTTGTAAAAAGGACTTTAACGCTAGGAAACATTACAGAAGTCACATGGAAAGGATTCACAAATCAGAGGGAGAACGACCCAGAATCCACGAATGCGACATTTGTAGGAAAACTTTTAAAGATAAATTCGTACTAAACACTCATAAGAAAACTCATTTTAATATTAAAGCTCATAAATGTCCAATGTGCGAATACGCTTGTAACAATTTAACGTACATGAGGCAGCACATAATGAATCACACAAATCAGCTGCAATTTAAGTGTCATATTTGTTATCGGGGTTTCATGACCGATCCGGAGCTTCAAACTCACATAGACAAATTACATTCAAACGAACCTCAGGTTTATAGTTGCGATGTGTGCGGGAAAATATCAACGAGTAAAGGGAATCTTCGACAGCATCAAAAAATTCATAATCCGGATCATAATCAGAAAAAGGATCATCAGTGTTTCGAGTGCGGGAAAACTTTCGCGTTGAAATGCCGCCTGAAAAAACATGTGCTCTCTCATAAAGGACAAGATAAATGTCATTGCAGCATTTGCGGGAAATTGCTGTCGAAAGATTCTTATAAAAAACATTTAAAAGCTCACAGCGGTGAAAAACCGTTTTTATGCGATTACTGCGGTGAAGCATTCACAACGAATAGTTGCTTAATGGGTCATAGGCGAACTCATACGGGCGAGAAACCTTTCAAACCTTACACCTGCGATCAATGCGGTAAAACCTTTGCTCAACATTCCGTATTTACGGCTCATAAAAGGACTCATAACAATTCGAACATCAAACCGTACTATTGTGACGAATGCGGTAAAACATTTGCCCAGCCATCGCTCCTTGTGGCTCATAAGAAGACTCACGTTTCCGAAAACGTTTACAACTGCGATTTATGCGGGAAAGGATTTACTCAACATTCCTTACTCTTAGCTCATCGAAATTCGTATCACGTGCCTGAGCGACCTTACATGTTCATTAGTTTTACAAATCAACCGTAATTTTGTACTCGCATGCCTTCCTAATTTGATCTCTAAATTGTAACAAAGAAATACTTATTCTAAATCAAGGAAGGCGTGGAATTTTATTTTTATTTTTTTAAAAATGGTTTTTACTTTTGTAAACTGGGAATTTTTCGCAGAACAAAAAGTAAAATACGTTTGTAACTGATTGCTGCTGTTACGGTGAGCCGGAATTTTATCGGTCGACACACTCGTAAAATTCAGTATCTCAGAGTAGAACTGAGTCAAATCCATCCAAGCAACGTGTCTTCTTACTTAAAACCAGACTTTACAAAATGGAGTCGCATTTCGTAAATATTACATTGTTTTAAGGGTTGGCAACATTTAACTGCGTCTTCTGCTGGAATAATTTTTGAAGGAAAACTGATTAAAAACAAGCAGAAGACATAAATGTGTACGTGCATATGAAAACCTCCCACTTATACAATCCGCATAATTCGTTTTGTTTTTGTACAATGTACAGCTGTGCATACCTCCACATGAAAAGGTCCCACTTTGCAGATCATTCTTAGAATGTTTTGTTTGTAAACAAAGGGGCTTCTTGTAAGTTAAATTTCCACAACCTTCTAAGTTCCCATCTGCCAAGTGGTACCTTTTCATGTGGAGGTACACACACGAAATGCGACTCTATTTTGTAAAGTCGGGCTTTGAATAAGAATTTACGATGATTGGGTGGACTTAGCTCAGTTCTACTCGTAGGTACAAAGTTTTATTTAACTGACAAATCATAGCTAAAAATTTTTCACTGGGCATTCTAATAAGTCGTCCCGTTCTAAGCTTGTTGCAACATTTTATACGATCTGCTGCTATTAAGCAAATAGCAAATGTTTTATATTTGATCTGGGATTGATTTCCAGTCATTGTTACCAAAAATGTTAATTAGTATTTTTTTTAATAATTTGAAACTTTTTTTAAGTTATTTCGACGATTTCCAGCTTGATTTTATTTTGCTTTTTAAAAAAAGTCAAGTCTGAGCTTTTTTTAATAAATAAAAAGTAATTTATTACTTTCGAATAATGTTTTGTTTTTCTACATTTAAACAGGCTCGTTGTCAGAAAAACTAAGGTGCTCACCCCTGAGTCCGGGCTCTGTGGAGTCCCATTTGGACTGACTACGAGGCTGCATCTATTTACTTTAATATCTAATCATGTTGCTGATCATTAATTTGTACATTTTATTTTAGATCGTCTTGCCAGGAAAGAGTAAAAAATTCCGCGTTCGAATGTGTTAATTGCCAAAAAGATTTTACTCATAAAAAAAGTTACACGAGGCACATGAATCAAGTTCACGGATCTCGAAGTAATCGATGCGAAATTTGCGGCAAATCGTTCCACCTCCCGTATCAATTAAGACTTCATTCGAAAACTCACAGCGCCGAAGAGGAATTTTCATGCGATCAATGCGATTTTCGAACTAATTACAAATATTATTTCCAGGAGCACCGTAAAAAACACACGAAGGACTTTAAATTTTTTTGCGAGAAATGCTCAATAGGTTTCCATTCGCGATTTTCCCTCGAAGCCCACGGTATTAAAATCCACGGGGACGGGCCTTTCGTTTGCTCCGTTTGTAAAACTTTTTTTAAAAATTCAAGGTCGCTCAAGAATCATTTGGCCAAACACGAAACAGAGAACGAAAAGCCTTACAGTCATTTTTGTGAAACTTGCGGGAAGGCGTTCAAGCGAAAGTGGGACTTGAGGGTCCACTCCAGGAGTCACACAGGGGAAAAACCGTTTCGTTGTAAATTTTGTGACAAAGCTTTGTGTTCAAAGACGAGGCTTTCGAATCACGTAAAAACTCATTCGGGGGAGAAGAATTTCGTTTGTGATATTTGCGGGAAGGCTTTTTCCATATTTCAGTACTTAAAGATTCACATTTCTAGTCACACCGGAGTCAAACCGTACGGTTGTAATTTGTGTGGGAAAAAATTCACCCAAAGAATATCGTTAACTATTCATAAAAGGTATCACACTGGGCAGAGACCCTACTCGTGTTCGATTTGTCCGAAAACGTTCGTGACGAATACATCCTTAAATTCTCACCTTAAAACTCATAAAAACTCAACTGGTTAGTAATATTTACTTAAAATTCGAGATTTTTTTTTTTTTTTTTTTTTTTTGGTACTAATTTTGCTTTGCATTTTGATTTCAGGTCGCTGAGATGTTTGATTTGTGACAAAGATTTCAACTCAAAGTTGTGCCTTACGAGGCATATGGTTAGCCATTCTACCGCACGACCATTTTCCTGTGATATTTGTAATAAAAAATTCAAACGTTCCTACGAAGTGAAAGCTCACAGGGTTACGCACGACGCGAAAAACGATTTCCAATGTGAGAAATGTGCAAAGTCGTTCAAAACGAAGGGGATATTGCAACAACACTGGAAGGTTCACACTAGAGATTACAAATGCGTTTGTGAAATTTGCCAGAAAGGATTTTACAGTTCTGCGAAGTTACGGACACACATGTACAAACACGAAGGAGTGAAACCGAATCAATGCGAATTTTGCGAGAGGTCTTACCTTCACAAAAGCGACTTAATTTCACACAGACGTAAAACCCATACCGATAAATGCGACGACTCCGAAGTTTATTCGTGTTCCAAGTGCCAAAGAACGTTTTTCTCCTTGAAAACTATGAAGCAGCACGAGTTGACCCACAACTGCGGGTACATATGTGATGTTTGTGGGAAAAATTTAAATTCGTTAAGGTCTTTGAAAATTCATTCCATAAAACATTCCGAGGATCGACCGTTCCAGTGCAAAATTTGCCCGAAGAGATTTAAAAGATCCCAAGCCGTTGCGACTCACATGAAAGTGCATTCCAAGTCGAAAAATTTGGACTTTGTTTGCGACTTATGCGGGAGTGGTTTTACTCAAAGAGCTAATTTGGAAGCTCACATCATGAGGCATAACAACGAATACAAATACAAATGCCCAGAGTGTGGAAAAGGATTTTTCAACAATGCGAAATTAAGGATTCATCGTTTGACTCACACTGGAGTCAAACCTTTTAAGTGCAATTCCTGCCCGAAGGCTTACCTTACTAAACACGATTTAATGAGTCATACGGCGTGTGCTCATCCGGATTCGTTATCCGCTGATCTAATCCATCGTTGCTCCGAATGTCCAAAAACATTTTACTCCTTGAAAGCTTTTGAAACTCATATCAAAATCCATTCGGATAAAGACTCCTTGACCTGTGCGGTTTGTTCTAAACGTTTCGCGGATAAAAGACTTTTGAACCGACATTTAATCATACATTCGGATGCGAAACCGTTTTCTTGTGACCTGTGCCTTAAAAGTTTCAAACGCGCCTCAGCTTTGAAAAATCATAAATTAACTCATTCGAATCGGGAAAAATCGTTCGTTTGTGATTTATGCGGTTTTGGAACGATGTCGAAGTGGAATTTATCTCAGCATTTAAAAAGACATAAACAAGAATATTCGGTTTTTTGCTCCGCATGCGACAAAGGTTTCTATTCCAAAGCGAAATTAACGGAACATTTAACGATCCATACAGGCGAGAAACCGTTTTCTTGCCCGCAGTGTGATAAATCTTTCGGAAAGAAAGAAAATTTGCGGTTGCATTTAAAAACACATCAGAAAAACACTTTAAGCGATTTTAAATTTCGAAGGGAATCGGAATCGCAAAAACTCAGGACTTCCCATCAGAATAACGAAGATAACGTTACTGAAGAGACTCCAGGCATTGTTGAATATGTTCAAATTATAATATAAAGAAAAGAAAAAAAAAAAAACATTCCAAAGCGAATAAAACTAATTGAAAAACTTATGTAAAAACTATTTTATTTGTCATTTTTATTCTTTTCGATTTTATTCGATTGTTTTATGTTTTTCTAATATATTTTATTTCTTTTTTTAGGTCTAGGAGAATAATTACAAGGAGAGGAAAAACGAAAAGCACAGTTAGAAAACCAAGTATTAGGAAACGAGTCGTAAAAAATTCTAATCATTTAGATGAAAATGCCAAAGACGAATCACAAACACCGGATGTAATTAATTTCGTTAAAATCGAGTCACTAATGCAGGATGGAAACTTAGAAGCTATTATACCGGAAGAACGTGATGAATTAATAGACTTAAAGCAAGAGGAGGAAAACGAATCGGAAACGGATCCCCTATGGGAAACAAATAAAAAGAAAAGTCCAGCGAAAGATGACACGATTTGTCACGTTTGCGGAAAAGCGGAAAAGACCAAAAAGTTATTGAGACGTCACATGATCAAACATTCAGACGTTCGGCCTTTCCCGTGCACGAAGTGCCCTAAAAGGTTTAAACGCTCTTACGAAGTTACGGCTCACATGAGGGTGATGCACGAAACTCAGAAAAAAGATTACAAATGCGAATTTTGCGGTCAGCAGTATGCTATAAAATCGAAATTGGAAATCCACATGAAAAGACATAGAAAAGAATACAAATGCACGTGCCTGGAATGCGGGAAAGGATTCTATTCCGATTTTAAGTTGAAAGAGCATTCCTACATCCATACCGGGGAGAAACCGTATCAATGCGAAGTTTGCGGCAGATCTTACGCTTATAAAACGGATTTAGTCGCTCATAAAGTGTCCCTTCATCCCGAAACGTGCGATCCCTCTCGCGTTCACAAGTGCAAACAATGCGGTAAAACATTCCCGACCACAAAATCTCTTCAGATGCACGAAAACACCCACACGGGTGAAAATTTGTTCCCTTGTAATTTATGCAACAAAGTGTGTACCACAAAAAAATTGTTGAAAAGTCATTTAGTTAGGCACACGTCAGCTCGTCCGTATCCATGTGATATTTGCAATAAAACGTTCAAAAGACCGTTCGAAGTGGCGATTCATAAAAAATCCCACGAAACAGACAAAAAACATATCTGTGAATTGTGCGGATACTCAGCTCTCAGGAAAACGTCCTTAGATCTCCACATCAAAAGACACAAAAAAGAATTTAAAGTGACTTGCGAGACTTGCGGGAAAGGGTTTTATTCCGATTTTAAATTAAGGGAACACGCGAATATCCACACCGGGGCGAAACCGTTTCAGTGTGACATTTGCGGAAAGGGTTACCCTTACAAATGGAATTTGACATCTCACAAAAGGATAATTCACCCGGAAACTTGTGATGCCGAGAAAACCCATAAATGTGATATTTGTTCTAAGATGTTCGTTTGTAAAAGGGCCCTTAAGGCTCATATCAAAATCCACACCGGGCAGAGTAATGCGATTTTGTGTGACGTATGCGGAAAGGCCTTCAATAAAAGTAGTAAATTAGCTTTGCACAAACAAACTCACGTTAACAACAGCCACCCGCCGCCATTGCCTGATGCTATACAAAGTGCGGCGGGGCTTGTAGAGACAGTTCATCTTTATTACTATTGACAGTTTTTAATATAATGATTATTTTTTTAATGACCTTGCGTTTGAAGTGCAAAAACCTGACCGTTATTTTTAAGGTGTAGGAATGCAGCGGTGTGTAGAAGAGGGCGAATTTTATTTTTTCTAACTTGCAAATCTTTTTTTATTGCTATTTGGGGCCATTCAAGTTTTGACGTCAGGGTAGTTTTGGAAATTTTTACCCCTCTCCGCAGTCAAAAGCTATGCCTTCTCTTATCAGGATTTGACTGAACAGGTCAAGGCAAAAACTGACTAACTAGCAGAATGAAAAGAATTTTGCTGTTTAAATTTAGCTTATATGCAATCATTGTCAATTCATTCTCCTAGCTCTTCAGTTTTTGCCTTGACCAATTCTGTACCTCAGTGCAGAACTGAACCAAATCCATTCAAGGATTGCAACTTCTTATTTCGACTTTACAAAGCATATACAAGCGTTGCCAACTCAAATGAATGTCTTCTGCTAGTTAACGTTTCTATTTTGATAACACCAGAAGGCATAAAATCAGTACTGCCAACCGTTGAGCCTGTTTACCGTTTGTAAAGTCGGGTTTGAAATAAGAAGTTGAAATCCTTGAATAGAACTTGGTTCAGTTCTGCACTGAGGTACAGAATTCAATTTCTGCCTGTAGAATATTGTTAGTTTTTCCCTTTCAGTTGCTGACGTCATATTTAAATGGTCTCCTCATTTTCCCTCCTCCTTTATTCCTTTTTTACTACTGCAACTACTTGCTTCTTTATTTTGCATTATTAGAATTAATTATTCACTTCATTTTTATAATATTATTTAACTATATTTTAGGTCTAAACCGAAGAGAAACCAGACTAGATCGATCGATAGCTCAATGGTGAACAAAAATTTAGAATGCGATTTCTGTTTGAAGATTTTTCCCACCAAGAAGCAATTGCGCCGCCATTTAGTCAAACACTCGGACGTTCGGCCGTACTCATGCCAGATATGCGATAAAAGGTTCAAAAGGAGCTTCGAAGTTAATTCTCACATGAAGACCCACGATGACGCTCAGAAGCGGGATCACATTTGCGACGTTTGCGGACAAAGATTTTTGTTAAAATCAAATTTGGATTTGCACCTGATGAGGCACAGACAAGAATTCAAAGTTAAATGCAGTTTATGCGGGAAAGGATTTTACTGCGAATCGACGTTACGGGAACATATGAACACCCACACTGGTGAACGCCCGAATCAGTGCGAATTATGCGGGATGACGTTCGGTTATAAAAGCGTTTTAGAGGCTCACAAACTGTCGTCACATCCGGAGTCGTTGGATCCGTCCAAAGTTCACAAGTGCGAAATTTGCCCGAAGGTGTTTCCGACTACAAAATCCCTTCAAGTTCACATGACCACCCACACGGAGAAAGATAAATTCGTTTGCGGAACTTGCAACAAAACGTACGCGAGTAAGAAATTGTTGAACAGGCATATGGTTAGCCATTCCCAAGTGAAGCCGTTTTTCTGCGACATATGCGGGAAATCTTTCAAGCGTTCCTTCGAAGTTAAAACCCATAAAAAAATTCACGTGACGGAAAAGAAACACGTTTGCGAAATTTGCGGTTACGCAGCCTCTCAACGATCATATTTAGATTTGCATATTAAAAGGCATAAACAAGATTTTAAGGTTACATGCGAGCAATGCGGAAAAGGATTTTTCTCCGATTTCAAATTAAGGGAGCATATGTACACCCACACGGGTCAAAAACCTTTCCAATGCGAATTTTGTGATAAAGCATATCCTTACAAGACGAATTTAACGACTCACAAACGAATTCGCCATCCCGATTCGGTCAATTCTGTTAAAATTAATCAATGTCAGATTTGCTCAAAAACTTTCGTTCACAAAAAGTCGATGTTGCTTCATATGAATCTCCATACCGGGCAGAGTTCTTTCCTTTGTGACGTATGCGGAAAGGCGGTGAATAGCAAAGAGAATTTGAAATTGCACAGAAGGAGTCATTCCGGGGAAAAACCAAACGTTTGCGCCACTTGCGGGAAAACATTTAACACCAGGGATAATTTGAAAGTTCACGAAAGAACTCATACGGGAGAGAGGCCTTTCGTTTGTGAATTCTGCGGGAAATCGTTTACGCAAAGAACGTCTTTAGTCGTTCATATGCGTTGCCACACGGGTCAAAAACCGTATGCTTGTGCTTCTTGCGAAAAAAATTTTGTAACGAAAGCGTTACTTAGAAACCATATGAAAATTCATCATGATGAAAATAAATAAACTTTTTTTTGCAGCATATTCTGATTTCTATTTTTATCGAATCCATAGTGACATGATGGCGTGATCTTGTGCCACGTCACGCTCTTAAATGGAATAATGTACGTAAAAATTTCCGGTTCAAGATGGTTGTCCTTTGCTAAAGGATAAACAATTCTGGGCCTGGATTGATCAGGAGAACCTGTTAACCAGTCCGAAACACGGCCGTATAGACAGGTCCGGAAACTCCTATCCCTTATACATGAGAGATCTTGTCTCGTTTAACTGCGCGAAAATAAGTTCTTCCTTTCTACCACCATAAATGGTACTTGTAAGTGAGACGCTTTTTAATTGGTCGTTGAGATTTGTAAACAACGATGGCGGCACACGGCCGTATAGACGTCTATACGGCCCAACTTAAAAGATTATGTTGCGTCTCTAGAAGATCGCAGCGCCATCAGTGTCCCGTTTTGGAACTAAAATGTGCGTAGTTAAGCGGGACATGAACGGCATGGGAAGTTTCCGGATCTGTCTATACGGCCGTAGTCGAAACTTTGTCCTTAAAGAAGACGACGGTTTTTTACCAGAAAAACTTTGCATTAGTAACCCCATAGAGGATTTGTGGAACAAACTAAGTCCGCTAGTGAGTTGTCGGCCGTCATTTTACTAAAACAGCAGACGACATCGAATTGCTTAGTAACTGACTTAGGAGTAGAATAACCAATTCGAAGCCTGCGCCATTTTACCGTAGCAGCAGCCAACAACTTCCTAGTGGATTTAATTTGGAGTAAAAATCCTCTGGAAAAAATACCATCTTTATACTTCTGTGGTGGAAAAAGTAGTGATTAAAAGTCATTGTGACTAAGAATCTAAATTATCGGTGAAAAATAAGATGACTTTGTATTTACTAAAGGCCACGTGACCTCTTTAAAATAATTACAAGATGCTTTTTTACCAAAATTGGCTCGTAATATTCACTTCACGATTTTTTGTTTCTTTTTAATCTGACTTTTTTTTAAATTTTCAGGGAATTCTTATTCATCAAAGAGGAAATCATAGATGATGATTACGGTGATTATATGGATGCATCCGAATTTGGAGAAGCCCATTTAGAAGAACAAGTTGAAAACGAACGTACGCGGAATAAAGTATATACCAAAGGAAGATCAAGATCATCGACTAAAGCTCCTCCAAATAATGAAAAACGGAAATGCGGACTTTGCTTATGTCCGTCTATAAAATTATTCAGGGTCCGAATCTTCGATAAAAACTATAAAATGATCTGCGCCAGTTGCAAGAGTAATATAAATAACCAAAAAAATGAAGGGGAAATCAAGAACAACGATGGAAGCAGCGAATCTGATAATGGATCGTTGTCGGAAGACCCTATAGCCAAAATCGAAGGGTTAAAGTTAAAAGATTTTCAATGCCAGTATTGTCAGGAAAATTTTGATGTGCTTGCTCAGTTTGATAAACATGTAAAAGATCACGGGATACTCAAGCCTTATAAATGTGATGTGTGTGGCAAAGCGTTTAAAAGTTTTCCATCGATGCAAGTTCATAGAACTAGACATTTTGGTGGTTGGCAGTTCCGTTGCACCCTGTGCAGCTTCACAGGACCTTCAAAATCGTCTTTAGATTATCATATGAAACGACATACCAAAGAGTACAAAGTAACATGCGAAATTTGTGGTAAAGGATTTTTTTCCTCGACGGAATTAGTCGATCATTATAATGTACACGCAGGCGTTCGACCGTATCAATGTAACCAATGTGATAAATCTTACCCTTATAAGCATAATTTAAGTAGTCATAAAAAAGCCTCACACCCCCCCGAACCTTACGAGAGGAAAATTCATCAGTGTGACATGTGTGGGAAAGTGTTCTCTTTGAAAAAGTCTCTAACGCTCCATAGGAGGTCTCACACAGGGGAAAACGTATACATTTGTGATATTTGCGGGAAGTCGTTGTCGAATAAAGAACATTTACGGTTTCACAGAAGGATTCATACCGGTGAAAAACCGTCTGTTTGTGATTTTTGCGGGAAAGGATTTTCTAATCCAAAGAATTTAACCTTGCACAGGAGGGTACATACTGGGGAGAAACCATACGTTTGCGATTTTTGCGGGAAAAGTTTTTCTCAAAGGTCAACGCTCGTAATACATAGGCGAGGACATACTGGTCAAAAACCGTATGAGTGTGATCTGTGTAAAAAGTCCTTCGTGTGCAAGGCCCTTTTGACGGTTCACTCGAGAACTCATTCGCCTTTTGCTAAGAAAGGAGGCGAATTGGAGTGACCGATTAAAATTAAGAATTTTGTACGATTATAATTTTGTTGTTGCACCGAAATAAGATTATTGAAGGGAAGAATCACCGCTCTTACGGAAGCTTTGATCAGTTATGAATTTGCTTTTTCTCAGTTTCAACTCAAATTAGTGGCAAAGAAAAAGCATGGCGCAGGTTTAGGTTTGGGGTAAACTTTGAAGTTAGGGGTTGTAGGGGTGGTAACTAGTGTTTATAACATCGAGAATGGGGGAGGTAGACGTTAAACTTTCTCTCTAGAGGGCGTAACGGTAACCAATCAAAATATTGGTAATAGAATACTTTTCAATTTTTTGTTTGGTTTCCATTACGCTCTATTAGGGATGGGGAAATATACGTATTCACTGACCAAATATACGATACGTATGTATGTGCGGCGTATGTATGTTGATCTAAATTGGCGGACGTTCAAATATTCACAAAAATTCCCGCAAAATTTTTAAATTTTTACCCATATTATTTTAAGTTCAAATTACACTACAATGGCTCAGAAAAAATACTATTTCTACTCAGATTTCCGATCCAAAGTATACGTATATAAATACGTGTTTATATATTTCCCTGAGTTTAATAGCTAAATAGGGATCTTTCAGAAGTTTAAGTTGACTCATTTCCCTAAAGATGGCGGTATTCATTTTCCATATAACAAACAATAGGGAAAACCCTAGCGCCATCTGTCTTGAAACAGAGAAACTAGCGCTTCTGAAAAATTCCTGGCCTCCCCCATTGCTGCCAGTTGCACAGCAGAGAAAAAATAAAAGCATTTTTGATCGTTCATAGCTTCCATATATTCACATAAATGGGTAGGATCTTGGTTTAAATAATGAAGCTTATTTTTTTATGAGTTCCTTCGTTTTTTTTTTTTTTTACCTTTAATCAAAGTTATGACTTTTCGTCTTTGTAAGATCTGTATCTATTAGTGTTTGCAACTGGCATTGAGAGTACGCATCATTGTGGCAGCAAATAAATCGTATTTTTCATTTTACGGAAAAACGAAGACAAACCTTGAAGAAAGAAAAGCTAAGAAATCTTCGCAATTTTTTCCTAATGATTTCTTAGCTTTTCTTTTTTAAGATTTGTCTTCGTTTTTCCGTAAAATGAAAAATACGATTTACTTGCTGCCATGACTGATGCATATTCTTGAATTCGGATTTAAGAATTTGATGAGCGTTTTGAGAGTGTAGGCTCCTTCAAGTCGGAATTGAGCAGTTTTCGTCACGTACCCTTTCGCCCCAGAAGTCGCAACTTGTCCATGTAGAACAGATCCTGCACAGATTCTGAATTATTGATATTTGTTGGTCGAAGGTTGAAATTTTTTTTAAAAAGTTCCGTTTATTCTTTTGTGATGATGTTATTTATGTTACAGTTTTATTTTTTCGAATTCCTTGGTTAATTTAACTTTAATTACTCTCATTTTTCAGCAAGAAAAAAATATTGTTAATGTACTCAAAATAATGCACAGTTTGAAGTCTGTTGAAGGAAACAGAAATTTGCAATAAAAACAAAACTCTAACCGCCTTTTAAATTTATTCAATTCCTTTCCTCCCCCCTTTTTTTTTCATTCAGTTGAATTCGTTTCTAATTCATTATTTCGTTTCAGGGAGCCGATTATTAAAATTGAAGTTCTCGACGAGGAATACATACCACTTCAGGAAAGACCAAAAAAACGAAAATCAAAAAAATCCGCCCGGAAAACCCCTACGAGTTATAAATGCGAAGGCTGTAAGGACAAATTTCAGTTGGGCGAATTAAAGAAAGTTTTTACGAGAGACGACTTGGGGGAAACAGTCAAAATGTTGTGTTCATCGTGCATCTCCGACATCGACGACGATGAGGTCGACATTAAAATCGAACCTTGTGATCCATTGGCGGAAAGGACGAATAAGAAAAATAGCAAGAGGAGCGAGAGTAAATCCGAAACGAGAATGCTGTTGGAAGGTTTAACGGAATTCAAATGCGAAATATGTTCCGAAACGTTTAGCGTTGCTGCTCATTTGGAACGGCACGTAACCGTTCACTCAGTCCCGAAACCGTATACTTGTGATGTTTGTAAGAAAAAATTTAAAAGGTTAATGTCGATGTTAATTCACAAAAGGAAACATTTCGGGACTTTGGAATTTTCCTGCGGTGTGTGTAATTACAGTTCGGCTCATAAGTCCTCCCTCGAGTTGCACATGAAAAGGCATTCGAAGGATTATAAAGTGAAATGTGAAACTTGTGATAAAGGTTTTTTTTCGACGAACGAATTAATTGATCATTATAATATTCATACGGGTGCTCGTCCGTATCAATGCGACATGTGCGAAAAGTCCTATCCGTACAAGCATAATCTAACAGCTCATAAAAAGTCGCAACATCCGTCGGGTCCAGTCGAAAAGAAATTGCACCAATGCGAAACTTGCGGTAAAGTGTTTTCCTTTAAAAAGTCGCTGACTTTGCACATGAAATCCCACACGGGGGAAAACGTTTATATCTGCGATATATGCGGTAAATCCCTGACGAATAAAGAACATTTGATGTTTCATCGTCGAATTCATACCGGTGAAAAACCGTCCATTTGCGACGTTTGCGGTAAAGGATTCGCTAAACCTGGGAATTTGACTCTGCATAAAAGGGTCCATTCCGGAGAGAAACCCTACGCTTGTGAAATGTGTGGTAAATGCTTTTCTCAAAGATCTACGCTAGTCATTCATCGTCGGTATCATACGGGTCAACGCCCATATGTTTGTGAGCTTTGTAAAAAATCGTTTGTATGTCAGGCTCTCTTAACGACTCATTCCCGTACTCATAAAACTGCTATTTTTGATGAAAAACCAAAATTTGCTTAGAATCGCAAAACATTATATTTTATAGTAGAACACCATGGAAGTTCAAAAGGATGGTAATATTTTATCACCCAGACAACAAAGCCCGAGTGGAAATATTATGACTGGATGTTCAGACTTTTTCTACTACATTTCTACGGGGAATCCATTTGAATTTCCACTGTAGACTAGTGGGGATTCTAAATCGGATCTAAGTAGAAATTGAGTGGGAAAAATCTTCATATCCAGTCTTATATTTTTACGTAGAATCCAACTAGATTCTACGGGGTGTTCTGCCCTGAAAAGGGGAATCACCTACCGCGCATATATGGAATGGCCATGTTTGTTAATGTTTAGCTTATAAACAAATATGGCCAACTCAGACATGTGCGGTAGGTCGATTCCCCTTTTCAGGGCAGTATTGTTGTGTAGGAAAAAAGTATAAAAGAATTTAAGTTTTTCCGTAGGTTGCAGTCACTAGACCAAATTTCGAGTAGCATACCATGTAAAGTAGAGACAAATTTGCTTTTTTAGAATTGACTGTAGCACAAATACGAGGGACTTAGTCTGGGAAAAAAATCTTACGAAGATATTAATCCAAATGGTTTTTATTTTTATAATATTTTACAGGTTTTCATATTTTTTTATCCCTGTATAAAGGGCTAAAAAATTGGCTTTGATTGCTTTATTTTTTTAAAAGTAAACTCAATTAAATAAGGAGGTTATTAAAAGTCAAACCAAAACAAATACAACAAGCCCTACGAATGCTATGCAGTATACGGCAGTGTCCGACTATTAGAACGTCCGTCATTTTGTTGGAATCAATATATTTTTTAGTTGGCTTTTCGTGGAGACCCTATATAAAAAGATACTAGTGATTTCACCGATAAATCTGATTGGTTCGCTTTTCAGAAGCCATAATGGACGGCCATATTGGAAATTGAATGAAAATTTGAATATATCTCAGTTTTATCAATATACATATGAAATTTAAATCTTTAAACTCACATTTTCATTCGACTTCCTTTGTTTTTGGAAAAGCCTTTTAGGAATTTCTAAATTAAGGCGGCTTTGCTTGGAAAATGGCGATTTTTTTCTGCTAGAGCTACTGCATTGTAAGCTGCCATATTGAATATAATATGGCGTCAATTTAAATTCGCCAGTCCTTTTTTATAAAGGCGGTATCGGGTAAACGGGAGCACATAAGCTAACACATATAGGCAACTTGTGTTACAAAAAAAAAAAAAAAAAAAAAAAAAACAAAAAAAAAAACAGAATTGTCGGAATTGTCAGAATTGTCTCGCCTGCTTTATACTGTGCTTACAGCTCTAGCTGGAGAACAATTCTCCTGTACTGCAGATTGCATAGCTACGCTCGTTTACCCGATATCACCTATAGGGTCTCTAGCTTTTCACAAAGTTCTTAAAAGCTCACAACCACGATCTTACATACAGGTCAGGCAACTGCTATCTTAAAAAGTGTCCCCCGAGTTTGAAGCAGAAGAATAGTTCCAAATTTGCTCGATAGATGGCTGGAGCTGTAGTTAGGGAATCACGTGATATGCCCTCCATCCAATCAACACTTTCAAAACCCTTTTTTTTATGATGGCTGCCATAAAACGTGATTCCCTAACTACAGCTCCAGCCATCTATCGAGCAAATTTGGAACTATTCTTCTGCTTCAAACTCGGAAGACACTTTTGTCAATATGAGGGATACCCGAGTTGCCTGACCTGTATGTAAGATCGTGCTCACAACTTAAGCAACTTCTTACGGATTTTTGGTTTTTTAGGTTGTCGAGTTTTAGGGACTTTGCGCAAAACCAACCTAAAAATATATTTTCTCTAACAATATGGCGGACGTTCTGTACTGTGTACGTATTGTCTCGAACAATATTCGGAACATTCTAATAGTCGGATGTTTTCGGAATTAATTTTATATAGGGCCTGGAATACTGCACATCTTTCTCCAGAAAGACATATTACCTGCATTTTTCTCCACATTAGCTGAACATAACAAATTTTTTCAGATAAAATTTTGGGTGAGCAAAATGCAATAATATACCTTGGTAATTTTTTTCTAAAATCAAAATTTGATAACCTAGATAAATATAAACACCAGTAACATCAATTACCCGCAGTTTTTAACTGCGGAAAATACATTTTTATGGTAATTAAATCATGGGGATTTCGTCTGAATTTATCATCCTGTACCAGTAATTATAAAAGAATTCGCTTTAAAATTTAGGTTTTTTGTCACTTTTACAAAAGAGGCAAACGATGATACTAGTTTTTTTTATAATTTTTAGACTGAGATTTTGTTTGCTTTAAAAAAAAAAAAAATATTTCGTCCATGTTTTATTATAGATGCAGATTTATTGATTTACAAGTCCATATTGTTCATTGTTCCTCCGTACTATGAAGCTGTAAAAAAAAAACGAACGGAATCGATCCATTTTGTTTTAATTTTTAATTTACAAAAAAACGATTTTTTACTAGAAGTTTATAATATAATGAAGTTAGAACCATTGAAGTAGTTAAAAAAAAATGTTCCAAGAGTTTTTATTAGTTGAATAAATGAAAAAAAGATTAAATAAATAAAATTCTTATGTTTGCTTTTAGAGCATAACGTAAAGTCATCACCTGACTGAAGTTGCCATACGTAATTGTAATTTCATAAATAAAGCGCATGTTTAAAAAATTAACAACTTTTCTTAAACCTTGTAATTTAAATGATTTTTTTTTACAGTTGAATGATGTAAGTTCAAAATGTAAGCTGAAAATAATTTATTCGAATTTGTATGACGTTTTACTAACATTTGATTTATTTTTCAGGTGTTACGACGAAGATTCTTTCAAAATCTACTTAAAAATGCCAAAAATCGAACCGGAGGATCACGAGAGGAAAAATAATAAAATTAAAAAGAAGAGACGGAAACGAATAGATCGAGAGAACGAGGAAGGATGGAATTGCGAATTTACTGATAATACCAACGGAAAGGAAGAAGAGGAAAATGACGATGATATAAAACCGCTCAAATGTTCCTATGAGAATTGCCTTTTTATAGCGGATACCGAAAAGGATATGAAAAAGCACTTGCGGAAAAATCATAAAGTTTTGAAGTGTTCGTCTTGCCCGAAAGAATTCCCGAGCAAAAAGTTACTGAATCGTCATTTGGCCACACATTCCGAATCGCGACCTCACGCTTGCGAAATTTGTTTTAAATCGTACAAAACTAAAAATGAACTTCAGTCTCATAAAAAAAGGCACGAGAACGTGGAGAGGAATTTAAAATGCGAATACTGTGATTACACGACCGCTTATCGGTCAGCCATGAACACTCATAGCAAAAGGCACACCAACAGTTTCCTTACAATTGTTCCGTTTGCAATAAGGGATTTCTAGTTAAAACTTGGTTTTTAGAACACATTAATTTCCATACCGGGGACAAACCTTTTCAGTGCGATTTATGCGGGAAAGCTTTCCCTTATACGAGGTACTTGACGGCTCATAAAAGGCATTCGCATCCTCAGCAAGATGTGGAAATGACTTTGAAATGCGAAACGTGTTCCAAATCGTTTACACACAGGCGCACCTACAGGAACCACATGAAAACTCACACGGGCGAAAACATTCATTTGTGTGATATTTGCGGGAAGGAACTATCCAGCCAGGAACATTTGAAATTCCACAGAAGGATCCATACGGGGGAAAAGCCAAATGTTTGTGATATATGCGGAAAGGGTTTTGCCAAAAAGTGTAATTTAATACTTCACAGAAGGACGCACACGGGAGAACGTCCCTATATTTGTGATGTGTGTAATAAGGCCTTTACTCAAAGATCGACTTTAGTTATTCATAAGAGATATCATTCCGGCCAAAGGCCGTATGTTTGTCCGTTTTGTTCGAAAGGTTTCGTTTGTAAAGCGCTTTTAAATTCCCATCAAAAGTGCCATCCACCTTCGTGATAACGATTTCTGATACCTAATTGTTTCGTTTAAAATAATTTTTTGTTTGTTTTGTTTTTAATTTTAAAATTTTTATTAAGAATTTAAATGGTGAAAAAATTCAAACAGTAACGCATTAAACAGATTTTTTCTTGATTTTGTTTAAGTTGCTTAGGCCTAAGATTTATTCGTTTTGTTTTGTTACTTTTAAAATAGTCTATAATGCTGTCGTGGTAACCGAAATGGGCGTATATCCATTCTGGAATTGAATCTTTGTTTACATAAGTTAAAAATAGAAGACAAGTGCCAACTTAAGAATGGACATACGCCCATTTCGGTTACCACGGCAGAATGGTCCTTGTTTGCTTTTTTATTTTTTCTGAAAGGAAATAAAGCCGATTTACACTTAATTAGCCCTGAAATTTTTAAATGATTTTAAATCGTTTAAGGAGCTATTTAAGTGTTGCGAGAGTACGATTTGAGCAATTTTCGACCCAATTGTACCCTCCATTTTGTATGCAAAATGGCCTGTCTCTTATAGAGCCTAAGGGAACGTTCAAGTATTACGTAAGATTTTTAGTGAGGGGGGGGGGAGGGTCTCTGCAATATTACTACAATGTTACTACAATGTCGATTACAAATATTACTGCATTGTCTCTAAAATCTGGCCCGTAGCCAAGGGGGGGCCAGGGGGGGCGTTGCCCCCCTATACTGACTCGGTGCCCCCCCTGGACTAAACTGGCTAAACATGACAGGTATAGGGAATGAAGGCCTATTGCCCCCCTTAACAAGCCTAACTGCCCCCCCTGACTCTTCGTTTTGGCTACGGGCCCGTAAAATATGTTTACTCTAATAGTGTAAGATTTTGGAGACTCTCCCCCCAGGCTGCTTACGCAATACTTCAATGATCCCTAAATCGATTTTATGTTGATCTGCTTCCTGTTACATTAATTTGCAGTTTCAAATAAATTCATAAGAGGCCGAAGTCGTGAATTTTTTATAACCATAGTTTTGGTCACCACATTGTGATGAAATCTTGACATCTCCCCGAGATGATCAACGAGAGAACTCAGATTTTGATGTTCACTAGCGCCGCTCTGGTGGATAAGTTTTTAAGTTTTGCAACTGGCTACCCTCCTTTCCTAAAAAAAAAAACTTTTTTCTGTAAAAGCCAAATATTTGGTTCAATGTTAATGTATCTTTTGTTTTTTTGTTTTTTCTTCCTCCTAATTTTGTAACTTTGTTTTTTCTGAAATCGTTTATGTATTTTTGATTTATTGAAAATTAAAAAGAAAATCATTTTTGTTTTCAATAATCGCAGGGGTAACACTCTTTATTTTTCCCTATTTTCTTTCAAGCGAAAAATATATTCGAAAATAACCGTTTTTCATTTATTTTTTAGACTCTTCGACGAGCGACGCACCAGTTTTGAAGATAGCATGGTTAAGAATGTTTTTTCCAACACAGAAATGGAAGACGAAAATCTGCTTTCCGTATTTAGTCCGAGCAACTACACCTCGCCTAGCATCGGATGCCCAAACACGCAAGATTCGGATTCTTTCAGAAACGATTTGGTGTTAGATTTTAATCCGCAACAAGACGACGTTACCGAAAGTCAGAGTTTCGAGGAACTTTTGCCTTCTGTGAAAACTCCGATGGAAATTGAAGCCGCGTTTGAGACCAAATTGGAGGATGCTCCGGTGAAGAACACGAAAAACAAAGATTTTAGATGTCCGATTTGTGGGAAAATATGCGTTTCGAACAAAAGATTGAAACAACATAAGGAGAGTCATAGCGTAGAAAGACCTCACGCTTGCAGCGTTTGTAATATGAGATTTAAACGTCCGTCGGAAGTGACGAAACACATGAAAATTCATAATAAAAACAAAAAATTTTCTTGTCAGTTTTGTCAGTTTAAAACCGTGCATAAATTCGCTTTGGACATGCATTTAAAAAGGCATTTCGGAGCTTATAAATATAAATGTGAGTTTTGTGATAAGGGATTTTATACGAAATCGGATTTAACTAATCATACCATTTTGCACTCCGGAGATAGACCGTACCAGTGCCATGTATGCAAACTTACATTCCTTTATAAAAATAATTTGTTGTATCATAAAAAGACTATCCATCCTGATCCGGATCAGGCTGTAGAATCGTATCAATGCGGATCTTGTGATAGAACATATCAGAGCAAAAGATCGTTGTTAGCTCACATTCAAAAGCGACATGCAGGTTCGGAGTGTCATCTATGCGAAATTTGCGGACAGTCTGTGCTGAGCGCAAATGCATTAAAGTTACATAAAAAGAAAGTTCATTCCTTTACCCCAGTAAAGGAATAAAATGTTGCGGTTTGGACCTCGTCAATGTAATGATAAACAATACCCGCTAGGGGCGCTGTATGTAGTGGTCAGTCAACGTGGTGAGTCACGACCTTCTATGAATGTATCAAAGAGTTTCTATAAAGATTACGAAGGCCATCTACGAACATTTTTAGGCGAGTTTTAAGTCAAAAATTGCCAAAATCGTGATCATCGCACGTAATACTTGAAATGGCCTCGCCTCGAGAGAGTTCGATAAATATTAATGATGCTGGGAAAAGGCGTGGAGGAAAGGGTCCAAAATAGGGAAATTAATGTTTAAGAGTTGTTTTGTAATTGTCTCGACGATTCCGAATGGATTATAAATCGTACAGTTTTTATCCCAATATATTTATTACTTGCTGACAAATTAAACAATGTGGCACTTACGCGTAGGATTTCATAAACATAAAGCGTCACATTAAAAGGCTGTGAAAATGATCAAATTCTGTATGTCTTTCACTTGTAAAATCATTTGTATTTAAGTTATTGTGAAATTTAATGGATTAAATTCTGCTAAAACAGCAATCCTGACTAAAGTAATCATTTTATTAATTTATAATTTAAGACTCACAAAATATTTCGCAAAATTTTGGACAGATTTTGTTTTTCAATCAGCTCAAGAATTTAACCGATTTTTTTTTTTTTTTTTGATTTTTTTTAAATATATTTTATTTTTATCTTTCATTAATTAAACCTGCATATGGCAGGTAATACAATACAATATGTATAAGTAAGTTTTTACGCCTTTGATAATATTTAGCAGCGCACATCTACTCATCATTTCTAACTTTGAAAACATTTCTTTTTCAGGCTGGACAATAATAAAACCTCTCATAAAAGCAATTCACAAAACATACAAGTTTTCACTTGCCTCAACTGCAGTTCAAAATTTAACTCAAAAATAAAGCTCAGGACTCACATGAAAATTCATACTTCAGAGGAATCCGTTCAGTGCGATACATGCAGGAAACATTTCAAAAGCAAAAAACTTCTCCGACGTCACATAGGAAGCCACAGCGAACTTCGACCATATTCCTGCGATTCATGTCCTCGAAAATTTAAACGTTCCTACGAGTTAATAAAACACAAAAACATTCACAAAGGGGTACCGGCTCATGTGTGCGAAATTTGCGGATACACATCCGTCCATAAATCCTGTTTAAAAATTCATTTGAGAAGGCATAAGGAGGAATATTTAAAAAACTGCGACGTTTGCGGAAAGGGATTTTTTTCAAATTTCGATCTAAAAGAACATCTCAACATTCATAATAACATCAAGCCGTATATGTGCGATTGTTGCGGGCAGGCGTACACTTCTAAAAACAGCCTGCTAATTCACAAAAAAACTCATACGCCACAAATGAAAAATTTTCATTCGTGTCAGCAGTGCCAAAAAATATTTAAGCATAAGAAATCCTTGAAAGTTCACGAAAGATCTCATTCCGGTGATAAACTGCTGTGCGATTTTTGCGGAAAGGAATTTTCTACTAAAAACACGTTGAAATTACACAGAATGAGCCACACTGGATCTCAGCCGTATTGCTGCAATATATGTAACAAATACTTTAGTACAAATTACACTTTAAAACTTCACAAGTTGATTCATACTGGTGAAAAACCGCACTCTTGTATTCGTTGCGGAAAAAGATTCACTCAAAAATCGACACTAGTAGTGCATGAACGTTCACATTCAGCCGATATTAACCATCGTTGTTATTTGTGTTCAAAAACATTTGTTCATAGATCTGCTCTCAATGTACATTTAAAAACTCACAGAGAAACAAGTTTGTGATTTTAAATTAATATTTTCTTTTTGTACTATTAGAATTCGTTTAATTTTTTGAACCTTTCCCAGTTAGTGCAAACTTTTTTTTTTTTTTTTTTTTTTTTTTTTTTTTTTAATTAAAAATAATTATTAATTTTTTTTACTAATATATTTATGTTTCTTTTCAGGATGAACAAGGAAAATGAGAACTTAGAAAATCAAAATGAATTCATTTGTAAAACTTGCGGAGAAAACATACCAGAGGAACGGCTCGAAGAGCATAATTATCTAGCCCACCCGGAAGCTTCGTTACAACTCTGTAACGTTTGCAATAAAGTATTCTGCAATCGAGATGATTTATTGATACATATGAGGTCACATCCAAAACCGCCAAAGCTGAAGAAAGGACAGAAGCCTCCCGGTGAACCAGGACAATCAGAATGGCCGTGCACCCAGTGCGAAAAAATTTACCCAACTAACCAACAGCTTAAATCGCATATGAAAGTTCACAAACACGAACCTTATTCTTTGGATTGCAAAATTTGTCACAAAGTGTTCAAAACGACTCATTATGCTCGGGAGCATATGAAAGTTCACACGGGAGAAAGACCGTTTAAATGTCACCTGTGTAATCGCAGTTTCATGCAAAAACAGCACTTGATAAGTCATAAAAAAAGGCAGCATTTCAAGGAACACCAGTTTAAGTGCGAACAGTGTGATAAAGGTTTTCATTCCAAAACTGAGTTGCAGGTTCATATGAACTGGCACAACGGTGAGCGGCCACATATGTGCGACGTATGTGGTAAGTCATACCCATCGAAATCGAATATGATGGGTCATAAGCGGACGCATCATCCTAGGCCGGATGGGACTTTAAAACGATATCCTTGCTCAACGTGCCATCGACAGTTTATGACGAAAAGAAGTTTGCTGAACCATACTCGGCAGCATACAGGAGAAGCTGGACATTACGTTTGTGATATTTGCGGGAAAGCGTTATCGAGTAGACAGTCGTTAAAAGCTCACAGGATGATACATACCGGGGAAAAGCCGATTACATGTAATTTATGTTTCAAAGCTTTCAGTACCACTAAGTATTTAAGAACGCATATGAAAGCTCACGGTAGTAATCACGAAAAACCATTTAAGTGCGGTGATTGCGGACAAAGTTTCCCCCAGAGGTGCGTGTTACAAGCTCATCAAAGAGCTCATGCCAATGATGACATCTCCTACAAGTGTGATGAATGCGGATTAGGTTTCGCAAACGCAACGATTCTAGCTAGCCATAAGCAAGGAACTCATGGGATACAACAGCAACCTCAATCTCAGCCCCAGCCACTTCAGCAACAACAACCCCCACCTCAACAACAGCCGCAACAAATTATTATGACGGATCAAAGAGTTGATCCTACCCCACCGATAGTTCAGCAGCAAATCGTTGTTCATCAACGAACTCAAACCGATCAGCCAGCCATGATTGTTGCTCATCAGAGGATAGTTACACAACCGGAGCAACCTATGCTTATCACACATCACCGCATCAGTCAAGACCAGTCTTCCATGATTGTTTCTCATCAACGTACCGGAGCGGAACAACCTTCCATGTTAGTAGCTCATCAGCGAATACAAACGGATCAACCGTCTATGATAATTACTCATCAGAGGTCTCAAGCTGAGCAAGCGACATATCAGTGTAATTTATGTAGAATGGAGTTTCAGACTAAAACCGTGCTAAAAGCTCACCAAGCTAGCCACACATATACCTACCCGATGTTTACCTTATAAGGTAAAAAAAAAAATCGAAAAAGATATTTTTGCATTTACTATTTTAAGTACAATATCAGTCAATTTTATTCCACATCTACGTCTTTTTTTTTTTTTTTTTTTTTTCGATTTTTAAGGATTATTTTTATGCCGCTTTTTTATATTTTATAGAGGCCGTACTCGACTCAAGGTAACACATTTATATCAAATATAGTGAAAACTCCATAAGGTAAACAGCAGCAGCAACAAGTAGCAGGATTTCAAAAATTTTGCCTATAGGATGCCCTAAATGAAGAAATATATGATGGAACAATTTTTATGGCGGTGTTTCCGTGTTTACCTTAATAAAATCACACAACTAAAATTGTTCCACCGTGTAAAATATAGATTTTTGATTTACTTGCTTGAGTTTGGGGGTTTGGGAGCGAAGCACTTCACTACTTCATAGTGAAAACAAAGTGTGCTCAATCAGCCTGCCAAAATTCGTCCGACTCGCGCATGACGTCATATGTCAGAATTTTGAAACAATTTCTTCTGCTTCGGTTTTTTTTTTTTTACATTAACATTACCACTATAGCACACAGCAGTAGAAATCTTTTCTAAAGTCTGACATACTACGTCACAAGTCAGACAATCACGTGGTACATCCTGCCCTTGAGCACACTATGGTTATCACTATGGAAGCACTTGTAATTAAATAAAATTTGAGAAAGATATCGAAGTCACAAGGTTTGGGGTTTTGGGAGGAAGCTCCCAAAATTCAACTTACATCCCAGAAAAACCTCAAGGTAAAAAGAATTTGGTGGCGAAATTTCAAAATTTGTCAAAATGTCTGCAACGTTTATTAATAAAATTTTACCCCTAAACGAATATTAGTAGGTAACAAAATATTTTTTTTACTTTTTTACATTAGCAATCTCAGTAACGATCTTAGTCGATTGTAAGGCTCAATTTCTTACTCATTAAAAAAGTTTTAAATAAAATCCGGTACTTTTAACATGATAATTCTGGTGCCACTTTTAGACGCCATTTTTCTTGATCGGAAATGTTATGATGACGTCAGTTTTCAAAATGGCGAAAGGTGATTATTTCTGGTTATTTTTAATAATTTTTTTCAAGTAGATTTTTAAGTTATTAGTGACGTTCCAAAACTCATACGTTTTAAATATATACACCATCATATTGCCGTTAATAAGCAATATAGTAAATTATTTAAATGTGGAGGTGTTACCGTAAGCTTTTTATGTTCTTATTTTTCTTTTTTGTATAGTTAATATTTTCCCCAGATGACAATATGAATATTTATACGACCTTCACCCTCATTATATGTATCAGAAAATGAAGAGGAAATGTTACAGCAAGGATGAAATAAGTTAATTTGGTTTCATAGTTTTTTTATAGCATCTGTTTAACAGAGGTCATGTACCTACATAAATTATGTATTTTATTGTCTTCATTACAATAGATATTATAAAAATTTAAAAGATTTGAACACAGCTGTCTTTAACAGCAGAAGCTTGGGTTATGTTCTGAATGGACAAATGTGTAATTGTATTTTACGAATTGAAATAATTTGATATTCTAACATATATACTTTATTAGTATTTCTGTACTTTTCAGAATCTTAAAATAGTTATTAAAATTAAAACCAAATCATTGCATGTGTTCATTTTTACTGAAGCAATAGCAACTATTTGGCAGTTGTTGAGATTTAGAAGAATTAGAAAAAATCAGAAGAAAAAGCAACACCTGTATGAATAACATTAAGAAATTTATGTTTAATGTTGGTCCACATCTGCTGCAATAAGTGCAGCAGACTGAAGCTCATGAGATGAAATATGTAATTGAAAAAGTTGTTAAAGGGAGAAGCTATTGAACGCAAGCTATTTGGATGAACATTTTCAGTACCTCATTTTGTTACCTTGTTTTTTTTTTTTTAAATAATGAATTATTGTCCTGTCACAAATGTTATACGATCTAATTTTTTGAATTATTTTTTTATAGCTTTTTTGAAGTAATTTTTTTGTAAATCATGTACAGTTAAATTTTATCAAGGATAAAGATAATCTCTTTTAATTGAGAAACAGAATCGGAGCATCATTTTTGGAACCATTTTTTATTTTTCTTTTTAGATAAATTCAGTAGCTTTTATGTAAAACTTTATTGGTTTAAGATTTTTCTACTTGATGAAAAAAAAAAAAAAAAAAAAAAAAGATCAAAAAAACTTCTATTATTTCGGTAAATTCTCTTTTAAAGTAATAGATATTGCATAGTTATATTGTATTTAATAATAATAATAATAATAATAAAAAAAAAATTGAGTAATAATAAATTGATGGAAAATTATATCAATTGCCAGTTTTAATTTTCAAAATTTTTTTGTGTTGTCAAAGACAGAGTAAGTTTAGTAAATGTTTGTATGCCATTTTGTTTTTAATCCTGTAGTAACAAATTTACTTTTTTTTTTTTAGGTTTTGCGTTACGGAAACCGATTTAAAAGGATCCAGAAACGACAATAGCCACCGGCAATCGATACTTAGAAACAATGATCATATGAATAAAGAATTTTGTTGTGATAATTGTAACCAAAAATTTAAGAACTTAAGGGATTTAAAAATTCATACGAAATCTCACTTAGAAGTGTTCGAATGTAACATTTGTAAAAAACGCTTTCGCTCCGTTCATTATGCTAGAGAACATAAGAAAATCCATTCCGGCGAAAAACAATACCATTGCGGATTTTGCAACTATTCCTGCATGCAGAAAGCACAATTGAGGAGTCACGAAAAAAGGAAACATTACAAAGAGTTTTCATACAAATGCGAATTATGCGGAAAAGGTTATCATACGAAACTGGAACTTCAAGTTCACAACAATTCGCATACCGGAGAACGACCCCATATGTGCGACGTCTGCGGAAAATCGTATCCCTCGAAATCGAACATGATGGGACATAAACGAGCTCATCATCCGGGAAAAGACGGAACGGTAAAACGATTCCCATGCGATTCATGTGATAGGGTTTTTGTAACCAAACGATCCCTTCAGCAGCATCAAAGGCATCACACCGGTGAATCCGGGAAATTTTTATGCGACGTTTGCGGAAAGGGCTTGGCAAGTCGAGAGATTCTCAAAGCTCACAGGCTTATTCACACTGGAGAAAAACCCATCGTCTGTCACGTTTGCACGAAAGCTTTCAGCCGCACCAAATACCTTAGGGTTCACATGTTGATACATACGGGGGAAAAACCACATAAATGCGAAGAGTGCGGCCGGTGCTTCACTCAAAGATCGACTTTAGTTATACATAAAAGATCTCATAGTAGTAGTAACAGGCATCACCTTGGTTATGTGTGTAATGTTTGTGGTTTGCAGTTTAGTTCGAAGGTGTTGCTTAAATCACACGAAACCGTACATTCCTTTACCGAGACTGATTTTCCTTGCTAGAATATTTTAAATAAATTTTTGTAGTAATTTATTCACATTCTATGAATGGTAATTATTAATCCTTTTTATTGAGATTCATCCACCTCTTGCAAACCATTATTTATTTCTCATAACATCCTAGCTATTTATGCTAATTTTGCTCTACAACTAGTCCTTTTCGTTAAAAAGAACATACAATCCTTTGCACTATCATCCTCTATCCACAGTTATCCCACACGCAGCAACTACTTACTCAGAACAGAGTTCTCAAATAATTGCATCAGTAACAAACTCCCCAGAACAAAAGCAATTTTTTACTTCAATAAACTGCCAAAAATCATAACAGAGCTACCAGAAAAGACTTTTAAAAATACTTTTAGGAGCGCATTAATTAAATTTGCACCAAACTCCTTTGAAGAAGTGGAGCAATGCTTAACTAATGTGGAGTTGGTTGCTTCAAGATCCTGACTTTTTAGTATTTTTTTTTTCTTTCATTCTGCGATTTGTGACTTGTTGCCTTATTTAATTTCAATTTTAAATTTTATTATTTTAATTTTTATATTGTTGATGACATGGTCATATACCTCATAATGAAGTCCATTGTATCAAATAAATAAATAAATTAATTAACTAACGTAAGTATTAATTTCCGTATTGAAAAATATTATTTTTTTCTTTTGTAGTAACACGCTTTGTTTTATTTTTTTTAGGTTGCCCTTTCGAGATAATTTATACGCTGATATACTGACGGATGATAAAGGGGAGAAGGTCATCAAAAATGATAAACCAAACAAACGGAACAGTTACGTGCAGAGGGTCCGACCCGTCGAAATCTGCAAAGTCTGCGAGCAGTTATTTAATTCCAGAGTCAGTTACGAAAATCATTGCAAAACCGAACACGGGATAGATCGGCCGTATTCCTGCACGATTTGCAACGGCCGATTCAAAGGCCCTCACATTTTAGCCGGTCACATGAAACTTCATTCCGATCAACGGGATTACGTTTGCGACTTGTGTGACTTTTCCTGTTACTCCAAAAACAATTTGGACTTGCACAAACGAAGGAACCATTCGAAAGAGTTTTTAGTGAGTTGCGACGTCTGCGGTAAAGGTTTCTTCAGCAAAGTCGAACTGAACGTTCATAAAAATTCCCACACCGGTAATCGACCCTATCAATGCGAGCTTTGCGGTAAGGATTACATGTCGAAATCCCATTTGGGATCCCACAAAAAATGGGTGCATCCGGAATTGTTCAGCAGCGACAAATATCATAAATGTCCGTTGTGCACGAAAACGTTTCCGTTTGCCAAGTTGCTGACGAAGCATTTGGAGGGGCACGCGGGGACGAGGAAATACTTGTGCGATTTTTGCGGGAAAGCGGTTTCTAGTCAGGAATCTTTGAAAATCCACAGGAGGACTCATACGGGTGAAAAACCGATAGTTTGCGACATTTGCGGGAAGGCTTTCGGCGGTCGATATTACATGAGGGTTCACAGGAGGATGCACACGGGGGAAAAACCGTATACCTGCGTCCAGTGTGGGAAATCGTTTAGTCAACGTTCGACTTTATCTCTCCATCAAAGATCTCACTCTGAACATAAAATATATTCCTGTTCAAAGTGCAACGGGACTTTTAACACGAAAGCTCTTTTGAACGCTCATATGAAGACTCATTTTAATGGCTGAATTTAGGTTCCTATATTGATTTAATAAATAGAATTTTTTTTGTAGTTTTTGCTGTTGTATTTCGCTGACAATAAATCACACTTTAAAAAAAGTTAAGCCTTTTTTAAAAAATAAAATAGAAAACAAAACCTTATCGATTTTTTTTTCGGTAAGTAACGAATCATTTTTTTGAATTTTTCAGAACAGAAACTAACGTTGGTTTTCAAACTTTTTTTTAGGTCTCAAGGAAAAAGAAACAGTAAAAAAATTCTCAGGGAACGTATTGCAAGTAAAAATCGCTCGAAAAACAATTCAGTTGGAAACTCCGTAAAAATCAAAAAGCAAGCACCGGTTAAAATCAAACAAATATGCGAAATTTGCAACGAAAAATTTTCATTACAAACTGAGTACATGGCTCACTGCTCTTCGAAACACGGGATAGAGAAAGCTTTTAAATGTCATTTATGTTCTGCTCGAGTGAGAAGCTCCAGCCACTTAAAAAGACATATGAGAATGCACGACGAAATGCCTAGATTCACGTGTCAAGATTGCAACGTGGGATTCAACCAAAAATCAAATTTGGAAGTTCACATCAGGAGAAAACATTCGAAAGAATTCGTCGTTACGTGCGGCATTTGTAACAAAGG
Source organism: Liposcelis bostrychophila (assembly GCA_037577465.1). Taxonomy (NCBI): domain Eukaryota; kingdom Metazoa; phylum Arthropoda; class Insecta; order Psocodea; family Liposcelididae; genus Liposcelis; species Liposcelis bostrychophila. The sequence goes on from CM075213.1 coordinate 29,291,468, forward strand.
TTTCTTTTCCAAAACCTCGTTGGAGAGTCATCAAAACACTCACACCGGGCAACGACCTTATAAATGTAATTTATGCGATAAATGTTACATGAATAAGGCGCATCTGGCTTTGCACAAACGTTGGATTCACCCGGAATTGTACGGACCCGATCGTTATCACAGGTGCCAGATATGTTCGAAAACTTTCCCGTATAAAGTGAGATTGATCAAACATTTGGAGAGTCACGCCGGGGTGAGGAAATATTTGTGCGATTTGTGCGGGAAAGCGATATCGACGCTGGCTTCCCTCAGACATCATCGACGTACTCACACGGGGAAAACCGGAAGTTTGCAGCGTTTGCGGACGAGCTTTTAGCACTACTAAATATTTAAGAGAACATTTTCGGACTCACACAGGGGAGAAACCGTACACTTGCTCGTTTTGCGGGAGAGGGTTCACTCAAAGAGGGTCGTTAAGTCTTCACGAGAAAACCCACACTGCCGATGGATGCGCTTTTAAATCGGACGAAATGGAAAATGTCCTGCAATCCAGGCAAGGTCCACAGAAATTTTACAGGAAATGGGACTGTCCATTGATACTTTAGTTTTTCCGTGCCATATTTGTAATAAGACTTTTCAATCGAAGCCGTCGTTGGCTTCTCATTTAAATAGTCATGTACATGCTGAAGAATGATATTAGAATTATTTATGTGGGATTTTGTACTTATAGAGTTAAAAAACTTAAAGGTGCCTTTAGGTATTAAAAATTGCAGAGCGTGGTAGTTTTGAATGGATGTGGAACAAATTTCGTACTTAGAAAGGCAATCGTAATTAAAGAGTGCACGGAAAAAAAGATGATATGCCGTATTTTTGTTGACATTCTTTGGCAAAAGCTAAACATCGGAGGAAAGTGGAATGTAAAAAAAATAAAATCTGATGGTTTTTCCCGTGCGCTCTTCAATTTGTTTTAAATCTTTAAGCGAACACGGTAAACGATTTTATGTTAAAAGTAACATAATTCACTAGTAAGAAAAGAGGCTGCATACACTGTCTTTGTAAATTTTACAAAAAACTATTGAGTCCTATTTTAAGACTTTTGCTTGTCAAAATTATTTAAGTTTATTTGTACTTAATTAAGTTTAAATGAGTTTTGTAAATCTTAATTTACCTTATTTTAACTTAATTAAGTTTAATCTAAACAAAAACACTTCCGTGTAAAAAAAAGGAGCCAAGTTTGTTTTTGCTTCCCTTTACAAAAACCGCCTGCCCTTAAAAGTGGTAATATATTGAGAAGCGCAGCCAAGTAAGGTCAATTTTCTTATTTCAAGAAACATTTTGCCTTCAAAAGTGGTGATATCAGAGGGGGCAGCCAAGTTAATTTCTTTGCTATTATTAAAATTTTTTCCGAAGTCATTTTCCTCCGTGAATAAACTCAAACTTGGGCGCTTTTTTATATCATGCAAGTTAAAATTTTTCTCAAAGATCGATAATCATAGTTCAGATCAAGGTTTCGATGAAATATTTACTGTGAGTGACGGAAAAACCTAGGTAAATCCTTATTTAAAAAGTGAGAATGAACTGACTTTGTAAAGATTAAAGACGAACCATGGTGTTGAGACAGACTTTTAGCGATCTGATAACTTTCTTGTGCAGATTCGTGTCCGGTTGCTGAGAAATAATTTTTGGTAGCAGAATTTTTCCGATTGAAAAGGATTGAGAAAAAATTGATTTGAGAAGGATTATTGTGTCATTCATATAAACTCTTTAAAAAAAAAAAAAAAAAAAAAGCGCCCAAGTTTGAGTTTATTCACGGAGGAAAATGACTTCGGAAAAAATTTTAATAATAGCAAAGAAATTAACTTGGCTGCCCCCTCTGATATCACCACTTTTGAAGGCAAAATGTTTCTTGAAATAAGAAAATTGACCTTACTTGGCTGCGCTTCTCAATATATTACCACTTTTAAGGGCAGGCGGTTTTTGTAAAGGGAAGCAAAAACAAACTTGGCTCCTTTTTTTTACACGGAAGTGTTTTTGTTTAGATATCACAACTTTTTGTAGGGTGAATTGCTTTACTGGTGTTTTGTACGGACCACGAGGTTAAAAGAGAATTACACCCTCCCCCCCGCCTTAAAGCAGTTTTAGGTTTGTTGGAAAAATAAAAAAAATTTAAAATATTTTGTTCTTGCACTTATTAAAGTAATACCTCTCTATGCGGACACCCGGATATAACGGACATAATTGTCCGGAACGGATTTTTTCCTGTATAAACCCATGTATTTTCTCCTGTATAAACCCATGTATTTTCTCCTCTCAATACCGGATTCTTTCAATACCGGACGCGGACACTAAAATTAAATTTTTTCCCTATATTTTACATACAAAAAATACGTCTAAATAGAGGACAGAATAGTCAGCTCTGAAGCCAGAAATGTGCTTCTAAGACATTTCAGAAGACAGCGTTTGTAGTACCGCATCATATAGTGCAGCTTTAGAAGATTTAGAAGACCTAAAACATTTTTCATGAAAAATAATGTATATAATAAGATATAACAGGATTGGAACTGCTAGACAGCTTGCAGCGTCATGTGGAAACAGAAGTAATCAGTCAGTAGAAAGAAATTTAAACAAACTAACATCCGGGATTTAAAAAAAAAAAAAAAAAAATCATAATTTAATTAGCTTTGCCCACAAAAATTTAAAATTTATATAATAATCATTTAAAAAAACTTGTGTTAGCATTATTTTTCAAAAAAAAGCAATGTTCTCAATAGCGGACAAAAACCCTCGGGCCTGATGTGTCCGTTATAGAGAGGTTTTAATGTATTTCCTGTCTAAATTTTTTTAAGTGAGGATCGTTCAAACCCTTTGCTTACTTATATTTTTGACTTCGGAAAAAAAAAAAAAAAAAAAAACATTATCCTACCGAATTTTGTTTTTGGGGTTTATACGTACCAATATGTTTATTATAATGTAAAAAAAAGTTCTTATCATAATGTCCCCTGCAAAATCGATTTTAGACAACCCGCATTACATGAATACGGAATTAAAGTTTGGAATAATTCAAAGGTTACCAATGAAATAAAATTCCAGTCTGCGGGTTTTAGAGGGCCCGGCTTTCAAATCTGATATAATTTTTTTCAAAATTTAGCCTTTTTTTGAAAGTTTACCGTATTTTGTGCCTGCACCTATTATTTCGTGTCTAAATTTTTCTAGGTGAGGATCGTTAAATAAAATAAATAGCCTTAGAGAAAAAAAAAGCCTTATTTGCCTCTTGCTCTCCCGTTCGAAATTTCCCAACCGGTAATATAGAAATAATAGCAAAAAAAAAAAAAAAAAAAAAAAAAAAGATAAATCGACTGCTCCGAAGTAAAAGTACCTATTTTTTTTTTAGCAGTACAAGAACTACCTATCTTTTTTCGGACAGTTGAAAAAATACCTATCTTTTTTTTGACGACTTATAAACGATCTATTTAAATGGCCATTGCTATATACGATAGATAGTTTTTTCAGAAACACAAAAAAGATAGGTATTTTCTCAACTGTCCGAAAAAAGATAGGTAGTTTTTGTACTGCTAAAAAAAAAAATAGGTACTTTTTCTTCGGAGCAGTCTAAATAATAATAATGATGCCAACGAATTGTCTGGGTACATTATTATTCACTCAAGCGTAAAATACTTTACCCTAACATGTCATTGACATTCTTAAATAAACCATAATAACAATAACAAAGGCTATTTCAAACAGATTCCTTTTTTTTTTTTTTAAATATTGAGGGTTACATACTCTCGATTTTGCAGGCGGAAAAGAAAATTGCTTATAACTCAGGCCCAGTTTCGAATTTTCCAATTTTTGAGGTTTTATATGAGTTTATATACCAAATGGTGTAACGGTACCGAATTTCAAAATTCCAAGACCTCTGGAAGGGTCCGAACTTTATGCTATATAGCTATATATATATATATATATATAGTGAGTGAGTAACGCTCAAAATGACGATTTCGACCCCTTGAAAACGGAAGAAGGACAAAACCTAGAAAGTTGAAAATCGGCATAGTTAATGTCGAAGGAAGCGGTGTTAAGTGTGTGAAAAAAAAATTTTTTTAGCTTAATCGGGTGGCGAGTTTCGGGGCTCTGAAAACAGGGATACGATGAGCTTAGTAAAGTAAGGTGCGAGTGGAGTGCACTTGAAACTTGGCTGGGTGCACTCCGTGCACCTTGATTATACTTGTTATGTCGCATCAATATGATTGTTGATCAACCAATAACCAATCGTCATTTGTCAACATAAAAATGTTTACAATCAAATTTTAACATAAAAAGTGTTACTTATGGAATTTGTAGCCCTTTTTTTAGGTTGTGAAAATAAAATTTTTTACCTTGAACTAATCAAAGTTACTTCGGAGATATGCAAGTATCTGCAATAAATTTAGTAAGGAATTTTTTTCAGAAGTTTAAAACTTACGAAATAGTACTTACTTACTTACGTGTAAAACTGAACTTTTTCCTAACTTAATTAAGGAAAGATCCTTACTTTAAAAATTATATTGCTAACATATGCATAGACCTGATTTGGCTTTTCTGATTAAAAAATTTGTTCCATTTAATTCATGAATGTAAAATAATTTGACCTAAGTTTTTATAGCTTAAAATAACCTTATTTTTAACTACATGCCACTGTCAGTTGCAAGTATTAGAGTGAGTATTTTTTAAGAAATAAGTGTATTAAAATGTCTAAAAAAAAATGTTTAAACCATTAGGGAGCGTTTAAGTATATTACGTAAGACCGAAAGTAGGAGGTAGGGGGTACTCGAAATTCTTACGATTTCTTACTTGGGGGAGGGGGGGAGTTTGACAAATCTTACGTAAGAATTTCTATTAGGCCTATAACTTACTGTTCAGAATTTTGTTTTAATTTCAAAAATTTAAGTTGTTTTAATTTTTTTTCGAATGCCTAAAGTAGAAAAATTGAAATTTTCTTTCAGAAAATTTTAAGAAATAAAGATTTGTTTTTTGATGAGATTTTCTGCCAATTGTAGCCATCTTTAGGGATATGAGTATAAACTATAAATTTAGATTTAAGAAAAATATTACTCCAATTTAAAATTGGCGTTAAAAAAAAGGGGGGGGGGGGGGGTCAGCGAAAATCTTGCGTAATATAATATGGGGGTTCAAAGAAATCTTACTAATTCTTACGAAGAAAGGGGGGAGGGGGTCCAAAAACCCGTAAATAAGTCTTAAGTAATACTTCAACGTTCCCTTGTTTCTGAAGTGCAAATCCGGAATGTTTTTTTAAATGTTTAGATGATAATATTTAAAAATCAATTTTTTTTCAATCAATTTAAAATCAATTTTTTTTTTTATGAATAAATTTAAAGTACTGTGAAGCCTTGACCCCGGTCGAAATATAGGGTATGAAAAAAGTCTTAAAGTTTCATGAAATAATATGGTTAGTAATACGTACTTTTTTCCTGAGTTGTACATAATTTTTTAAAAGAAGTTTACATACTTTTTACAGTGATTTTACATGTGAAAAGGGACAAAATACCGCTATCTGGGGCAGAAAAAGTAATGAAAAAGAGGTATCCAAAATAAGTCCAAAGTGTAAATTACAGGATTTTTTCATTCCTTTTTCCTAACAAGGATGGGATGACTTGTTTTTGATAATGTTCAGGTCATGTATTTTTGACTTAATTCTTATTAATTACCACAGTAATTTTTCTGAAATAGTTCGTAAAAAGTAGGAATACGAAACATTGTATTCGTGAATTACTCCTGAAAAAAGATGGAATTTCGGACCAATAATTTTTTTTTTTTTTTTTTTTTTTTTTTTTTTTTTTTTTTTTGCTGGTATAAAGAAGGAAATTAACATGATACCCTGTGGAAAATGTTTTTTCACCTATTATGCATAAATGTCCGCCGTAAACGATGTTAAAAAATATTTTAATCAATATCAGCATAATTTAATTAAAAAAATTTAAGTGCGGAACTATTCGATTGAACTTTGAAAAGTATAAGCTTAAATTCAAAAAAAAAAAAAAAAAAAAAAGTTTAATTGATAAAAAGGAATGAAGAAATAGGAATTATGAGATTGATAAATAGGAAGATAAATAGGAATGAAGGAATAGGAATGAAGCATATGCAATAATTCATCCAATGCCCCAAGACCTTACACTGATGACCTGACCTTTCACACCTTGGAAAAAACACATGCCTATGCCAAGACTCGAACCTATGCCCTACGAGTTCCTAGACCAAACCTATACCAATACACCACAGCTCAAAACTTCTGGAAAGAAGATTAAAATGCTATTTAACCTTTTGATTTATTGTTTGAAAAGGGACTTTGAAAAAGAAAAATATTTTTGCAGGTAAACAAGTTGTTGATTGATAATCATAGTAAAAATGTACAAGTTTCATTATTTATTCGCGATAAATTATTTAGGCAAAAATACGTCAAAATTCTGGTAAAAATAACGAACGCTGCACCAGCAATATTCGTTTTTATTTCCTAGTTATGACGTTTTTTTTCGGGCTGGTATACAATGACGAAAAAATTAGGAAAAGATTGTGAATAATTAAGCATCGTTTTCATTATTTATTCGCGATAAATCATACCGGCAAAAAATTCGTCAAAATTCTGGTAAAAATAACGAACGCTGCACCCGAAATTTTCGTTTTTATTTCCTAATTATGACGTTTTTTTTTCATGCTGGTACAATAACGAAAAAATTAGGAAAAGATTGTGAATAATTAAGCAACGTTTTCATTATTTATTCGCGATAAATCATACCGGCAAAAATTCGTCAAAATTCCGGTAAAAATAACGAACGCAGCACTTGAAATTTTCGTTTTTATTTCCTAATTATGACATTTTTTTTTCGTGCTGGTACAATAACGAAAAAATTAGGAAAAGATTGTGAATAATGAAGCATCGTTTTCATTATTTATTCGCGATAAATCATACCGGCAAAAATTCGTCAAAATTATGGTAAAAATAACGAACGCTGCACCCGAAATTTTCGTTTTTATTTCCTAATTATGACGTTTTTCTTTCGTGCTGGTACAATGACGAAAAAATTATGAAAAGATTATGAATAATTAAGCAATGTCTTCATGCTAAAGTACTTTCTTTTTCGAGAATTGTTCATGCCCAGGTAAAACACGAATAATGCACGTGAAACCAAGGAATGCGTTCATAAATTTTACACTACTTTTACAGTTTCTAATTTTCAGAAATATTAACCTCGTACCATCAGGAAAACATCATGTAATAATAACGAATATATCAAAAAAGCAGCAAATTAGTATGTCCTTAACATGAAAAAACCCTGTTATATTTCGACTGGGGGATCAGGAGGATAGGGGGTTGAAATTTCCAAAAATTATACTTACGTTGTGTAAAACTAAATTAGGCTTTTCGCTTTTGATTCGAAGAAAAAGACAACTTATTTTCTGCCAATTCTTGTTCGTAAATTCTAAAAAGTTGAGGAAAAGTGATTTTAAAAATTTTGATTTTCTGCAATGGAGTATCGACCAAAAATGTTAAAATCTCTGAATTTAACTAAAAAATTGAAGTTAAAATTCCGATTTATGTAAAGCTGTGGATTGATTTAAATATCAGTATAATAATAATCTATAATTTAACTAAAATCCAGTTTAAGTAATTTTTTAATTTTTCCAACTGTGGGTAATTTGATAAAGGAAAAAAAGTACAGTATTTGGGCTTCTGCATACATCTAGCCACCTCTTTAATTAGTCCAAAACTATTTTAAAATAATTCTGCACTTATAGTCGATAATTTTAATTCAGTCATAAAATTAAATTATCACTCAAAAAAAAAAATTGCGGACAAGCACTTCAATTTTTTTTTTTTTTAAGTTTAATGACATTTTATTTCTAATCCTCTGTGAAGACTGAATAGGCCTAAAATAGTACAAAAGATCTGATTCTAAAATCTTAACATGATGCCAATTAGAGTTTATATTATATTTTCTTAAGTTGATAATTTAGTTCTGTCATAAAATTAAATTATTTGTTGTCTCTAGTTTTTTATTAACACTTAAAAGGAGGTCTTTGTATTCGTGTTATCTAAGAATATTGAGAAAGGAGAGAGGCTTTTAAAAAATTGTGTGAGCATTGGGGTGTAACAACAGGGGAAGCGCCTGCCTTTGACCTTCTCTGAATTTTCTTTACTTTGATTTGCAGGCGTAATATTTTTGTTTCCCCTGGAAAACGTATTTTGCTTTTAATCGATCTCCCCCTAATTAAAAGTTGTTACATCCCTGTAATTCAGAATCCGGAAAATTTTTCTCAAAAATCTTACGAAATGCTAGGGGTAGGAGACAATAATAAGTGGGAAAATATCTGCTTAGTATAAAAGACCTCCAGCATGCTAGTGTAGTAAAAAAAGACCCCTAACTAAAAATGTATTCATGTGTTTCGTAGTCAAGTTTGTTGCTTTATAACCTCTAGTGTTTTTGAAAATAAGTGTTAAATCTTCCTAATCTTAAAAAAAGATTGCTCAATTGTATTTAAAAAAAAATAAATTACTTTATAGCATTTAAATTTAAATTTGATGTCCGTCCGTCGTTTTTGAAACCGGCCCTCCTCTAAAATTTGTTTTACTGATTAAAATGATTTTATTTTTCAGGGAAAACGATTCTTCCATGCTTTGCCTTCCACAAGACATGGTCACCTCAACCGATTCCATAAATAAGCCAGACGAGGAAAAAACGAAAAAGAAGAAAAAACCTAAAAGACTAACGAAGAAAGCTCTGAAGATGATGAAGGGGAAATACGTACCTGGCACCAGAAGAAACAAAAAAAGGCCGGACATATGCGACATTTGCAGGCTCACCATGACTCACAAAGACGAATTAATTCATCATTTGAAAAAAATTCACAAAGTCGAGTATCGTTGTAAACAGTGTAATAAATTGTACAAAAGTGACAAAAATTTAAGGAATCACGAAAAAATTCATTCGGCTCCGAAGGAGTTCGTGTGCGAACTTTGCGGGTACGCTTCTTATAACAGAGGCACCGTCGCCACCCACAGAAAACGACATACGAAAGCGTACACGGATTTTTGTGACATTTGCAATAAGGGATTTTACACGAGATATCAGTTGGAGGAACATCGGAATCTTCACACGGGAGAACGCCCTTTCAAATGCGAATATTGTGATAAGGGTTTTATATGCAAAGGAACGCTCGAGAAGCATAAAATAGCCAATCATTCTAAACTTTTGGAAAACGTGAAAAGTTTCCCGTGCAACGTGTGCAACAAAACGTTTTTATTTAAGAAAAATTTAGTGCGGCACATGAGGACTCACACGGGGGAAAAACCGTTCGTTTGTAATTATTGCGGGAAAGGTCTAGCCAGTTCGCATTCTTTGACTGTTCACAAACGGACGCATACGGGTGAAAAGCCGTTCGTGTGTGATTTATGCGGTAAGGGCTACGGGCATGTGAAATATTTGCGTGATCACATGAGGACTCATACCGGCCAGGGTCCGGAGAGGCCTAGAAGACCCAAGCAAACCCAGCAAGAAATCCCCCAGCAGCAACAGCAGCAGTTGCCGCAACCGCCTCCGCAACATCAACAACCGCCCGTCCAAGTGAATCAAGTCACAACGGTTTTAACGACAGTCACCGATAATCAATCTCAAACGGATACAATTAGTCACATTCCTATTATTGGACCCACGGTCGTTTCCATGTGTCATCAACAAGTTCATAGAAATCCTCATCCGAACATGTCGATGGAAATGAACGTCGCGGCAGAACCTCACAATCAAATGGATTGGTCGAGGAGGACAAGTATGGACATGATGGAAGATAGATCGTTATCTAACGTGGTAAACGACTGGGCGAGAAGGCATCCAACTGCTATGACAGCACCCATTCCTGGAATTGGGTTTTGGCAAGGATCTGGTAGTCGTTAAGAAAATTTCAGTATTTTTTTGAAAAATGTATTACGACTGGTTTAAATTTTGTAAGCAATCTCATTTTCAAATTCCGTTATCATGTTAATTGTATTTTATGATTTTAGGTAGCTACTTTTTTTTTTTTTTTTTAGAGTTATTTTAAAATTTTATGTTTTATTTTATTACTTTTTTTAAATGTGTTAGTTATATGCGGAAAATTCTAAAAGCCTTAAATTATCTATAAATTTTAAATTAGGATATATATTTTTTTTTCCGAACAAAAAAATCGACGTAATCAATATTATTTTATGGCTTCAATATTTTTGTTTTAAAATGTTTGTAAATCAGGGGTGTGGTTTTGTAAAGATTTTAAAAGGTATTCGGATTTGGGATTACAATCGATGAGTTCAAAAATAATTGAGAGTCGGAATCAAAAAGCTAAAATTTTTTTTTAAGCAATCGAAATCGGATCTGACTCAAAAATAGCTCAAAATCGAATAGAAAAATAATTTTGATTCAATGAATTTGAAAAGTAATAATAAATGCTTTTTACGATGAATACATTTTTTTGTAATTATCGGTTTTTTAGAATCGGAATCTTAAATTTTTTTTTCTTTATTTTTTGGAAGCTAAACCATAATCAAAATCACCCCGAAAAAAATGAAATGTCTTCGGGATTGCAACAACAGCCCTGGCGTAAATTAAGAAATTACGAAGTTTGTACTTTGGAGCCAAATCGTCCAATTTAAAAGCTGAAAATTTACTGTTTGTTATGGAGAAACGAAGTATAGCAGCCATTTTGAATTTTTTTAAATTCGTAGACTTGACTCTGAGCTGCTGAAGTACTCGTAAAAAAGTTATTTTTGGCTCGATACATTTGAGGCAGCTTTTCAGTTGGTAGGAAACCGTGAACTTTTAATAATATTTAAAAGTTGCCATTCTGCCCCTGTAAGCGAAGTGACCGTAAATGCATCTTTGTAAAAAGTGGGTATTTATCGTGGTAAAAATGGGAAATTTGAATCACTTATAAATCAATTCGAATTTCAAAAGCATTTATAAAATATTTATTGAAGCAGAAAAAAACATTCTACAAACATTAATATTTCAGAAATGTTAATGTTTGTAGAATGTTTTTTTTCTGTTTCAATAAATATTTTATTAATGTTTTAAAAACATTTTTCAAATATTTTAAAATGTTTTCATTCAAATTTTCCATTTAACTCATGTATAAAGCTGTCTTATTCCATTGTTTTTAAAATTGCAGTTAAGGTCATTTCCCTTACGGGGACAGTAGTGCACAGGATTTTTTATGATATTTTAAGAAAAATCATATTTTAGCAACCTCTATGGTACCTTAAATTGCATCCTGTCTATGGGTCTGAAGACGAGAATCATGTATTTTATGCAAAATCAGAGTTCTGGAAACACTGCAAAATTTTTATTAAAGTATTTTTGGTCGGTTGATATTTAGCGGATGATATTCAGAGCAGTTTTGCACTAAAAAATTCGAAAAGATGACAGGGAAAACCGATTGACCATTGCCCTAAATTAAGCATTTAGGATCACACGCATTGTAAGCATAGAAAAATGACCGTCGCCTCTTTGGCTGTTTCAGCTCTTTAAGACCCACAATTTTATCAAAGTTTTCTGCTATTACCAAATATTTTTTCGCTATAATGTAAATCGCTGCGCCGATAATGAACAAATATTTTTAAAGTCAGGATCTTATTGTTTACATCTGCTTTACAGATGAATTTAAATTTATTTCATAACTGTATTCTTACGTCGCAAAAAAATCTATCCTGAATGTTATTTATGCATTAAAATACAAATTTTTTTTAAAAATTTTATATTTATCAACAATTTATTATATTTTTTAACTTGCTCAACATCATTGCAATATTAATTAAAATTAACTTTCTTTTCTGAACCGTTGTTTTAAGAGGAGGCTTCATGGAACACCGGAAGCAATGGCTGCATTGTCTAACACTCGATTTACGGATAAAAAGTCAAATTTTCGGTGCCTAACGAACTCCTTTGACATTTTTTTGTATTTTTGGTACAAGTTTCAACTTGTTCCAAGCAAACAAAACCAGGAAAACAAAATCAAAGTTTTTTGACCGGAATATTTTTAGAAATTATCATCCGACCGCTTATATATTTCGGACAAGTTGAAACTTGCACTACTAAAAATTCCAGAATATACCAAGGGAGTTCGTTAGATACCTAAAATTTGGATTTTTTCATCGTAAATCGAGTATTAAACCGGAAAACAGCCATTTTTTTTGGTGTCCGTAAAGTCTCCCAATTAAGGACTCTCACGGGGGTGAAGTTTTTCGAAAGGGAAATTTGAGGGGAAAAATTAACCTATATACGATTGCTTAATACCCATCGTAAAATTCACTCGGCCATTGAAAAGTTGTTTCTGAAAATCCTTGTTCGTAAACTCATTAAAATTTTGTTTTCGGTAATTTTTATTGTAAATTTAATTAATACCCTGATAATTATATTTTTATCCTTTTCTAGTAAAAAAGAAAAAAAGAAAAATTAAGGTATGAATTTTGTAATTTCAATTATTTACCGTTGAATTTTCTCTAACATAAATTTTATTTTTCAGGAGGAGGAAACGTCGAATCTTACGCTCAACCATACATCGTAAAAACGTAAAAAGGAAAAAAACTCGAAAAAGTACGAAAGCTCCGGAAGTGGAACCCCTTTCGAAAGTTGACACAAACGAGCAAGTCACCCCTGCCAAAGATCGGACGGAGGAGCTGGAAAAAAAGAAGAAAAAGAAATCGAAATCGAAAACGAAAATGGAGGAGAAAATCAAAATTAAAAGGACGGCTTGCGAAAGATGCGGAGAAATGATTAAAAATTCCGAAATGGACGATCATCACAAGAAGCACGAAACCGGGACGGAATACCCTTGCGACTCCTGCGAAAAAATATTTGTGTGTCAAGTGGCCTACAGCAGGCACGGATCCCGGGTTCATAGCAAAGAACTGAAATGTGACACCTGCGAAAAGAAATTTACGAAAACCGATTATTTTATTAGGCATTTGAAGTTCGGTCACGCGGAGAAAACGCACACGTGCCATTTGTGCAATTTCGGAACTCCGGAAAGTAATCAGTTAAGGATGCACATGGAGAAAAGACATTTGAAAAATTACTCTTTGTTTTGTAACGTTTGCTCGAAAGGGTTTTTCGATAAAAGCAGTTTGAAAGAGCATGAAAATATGCACACCGGAGTCACGCCTTATCAATGCGAAGTGTGCGGGATGAGCTTTAAGATAAAATGCACTCTTCGTGCCCACAAACTAAAATTCCATCCGTACTTATTTCCGCACGTGTGCGAAATTTGCGGGAAAGGTTTATCCACCAAAGAGGGTTTGGACTCCCATTTAAAATTGCACGCGGAAAATCGGAAATTCATGTGCGACATTTGCGGTAGAAATTTAAATACTCCGAGGAGTTTGATAGAGCATCGAAGACTTCACACGGGGGAACGCCCTTTCGAATGTAATCAGTGCATGAAATCGTACCCTGCTCAAAAACATTTGATAAGACATGTAAAGCTTGTACACACCGGTGAACGTCCGGAAAAAAAACATGAGTGTTGTCACTGTAACAAGAAATATGCTAGTTTATCGGCATGTCTGAGTCATCAGAAAACTTGCCCTGCAGCTGGTGGGGTGGTGGCGACCGCGATAACATAAAATTATGAACGTAAAAAATAGTCGTTGTAAATACAGAGAGTCAATAGTATTTCGTTTTTAATATATTTAACATTTTTGGTTCTTTGGTTTTATAAAAGTTACTTAAGTCTATTTTTGGTTAATTTTGGCACCTTAAAAAAAAAAAAAAAAAACAGAGATATCAATGTGCATAGAACCACAAAGCAGCTAAATGTTGCATCTAATGCTACGTCTCCTTTAGGTAATTAATCTAGTGGACTTAACGTTAACTGATTTTTTTTTATTTACTGTAAACGGACATATTCGGTCTTGATGACGTCGTATTTAGACGTACATGAGAGCTTAATAAACATGGGTTAAAAAATTTAATGCGAGCACAGACTACAAAAAAATCGAACAACTTTTAGGACTGGATTAATTGCAGTAATGGAGGCAGAGCATGGTAGAGTACACACTTTCGGTTGCTGTAGCAGACTTAGCAGAAATGCACTTCGTGCATTTGCTGTATAGAAATGAAGATCGAATATAGTATAAAAATTTATTGCATTAATATTTTGGTTGTGGAAAAAGAAAAAAAAAGTACGATTTTTTTCTTAAAATCTAAACCCTGAACTTTTTATTTGTTTTTGAAGCTTTACTTAGTTTATTGCGCATAAGAATTGGGCGTTTTAAGCTACAAATGGTTTTCGTTCTTGTCGAAACTTTACCGGGATTAATCTTGATTCGCCGATGAAAAGTTCCGAGTTTAGCTTGTATGCACATGTACTAAGAGAATAGGACTTATCGTAATAAACACGGTCATACATACTGGTCAGGCAACAGCTATATTAAAAAGTGTCCCCGAAATTGAAGCAAAAGAATCGTTTAAATTCTGCTCGATGGCTGGAGCTGTATTTACGGAATCACGTGATATGCCCTCCATCATGGGATGCTCATAAAAAAAAATGAATTCTGTACCTCAGTGCAGAATTAGACCAAGTCCATTCAAGGATTGCAACTTTTTATTTCAAACTCGACTTTACAAAAGGTACACAGGCTCAACGGTTGGTTCATGTCTTCTGCTAGCATCCAGTTTGTTTTGTTAACCTTAGATAATAGAATCCATAGATGGTACAATAGCTTCAGAAAATGTTTATACGGGCATCCATAAGCTTCACACGAGGTAGGCTCAATTTTTTCGGATCAAAACAAACGATGTAAATAGAATTGGAATGTCTCATCTATGGATTCTATTATCTAAGTTGTTAACAAAGCAGAAAAGTTAACTTGCAGAACACATTAATTTGAGTTGGCAAGGCTTGTATATGCTTTGTAAAGTCACGTTTGAAATAAGAAGTTGCAATCCTTGAATGGACTTGGTCTAGTTCTGCACTGAAGCTGTGTCTACACTTAGTAGTAAATACGATAGCTACTATAGTCGTTCCATGTGTTTAGCTTATGGCTAAGTAGTTACTATCGGCCACTAAGTGTAGACCCAGCATGAGGTACAGAATTATTTTCCTTTATCTATCTTTTTTTTCTTGTTTACATTTTATTTAACCACAACAATTCATAAAGAAATGTTTGATTTCGCATTTAGATGACGGCTGACAAAACACGTGATTCTTTAAATACAGCTCCAGCCATCTACCGAACAAAATTTCAACTACTTTTCTGCTTCAACTCCGGGGGCCATTTTTGTTTATATGAGTAATATACAAGTTGCCTGACCTATATGTATGATCGTGTTTACAGGCTCCGTGCGACTTTTTTTTCGTATAAATATACTCTTAAATGTACCTGTTTGCCGTATAGAAGCGTATATATTTCCATCACGCAATTCGTTCGCGGGAATATTGCTTTTATATAAGCTAAACATAATTTAAACGGTGACGCTGCAGTCAAAATCGCTCGGAGCTTTGCGAAAAGCATTGCACCAGTGGTGCCAACCATTAAGACTTTTCAGGTCTCACTGATTAAAATTTACAGCATCGGTGCGAAAGAGATTCAGATCAAGTTTCGCATGTGCTTAGCTTACGATCTAATCCGTTCTAACCGATGTTGTCAACGAATTTTTGAAACTCGAAAAATCACTCAGCACTGTCTATAAAGAATCCTAAAGTCTTGTACGGGTTCATTGATATCAACTTTCTGTGAACTAATGTCTTATTTCATTTACTAATTATTCTTATCGTTTTAGGAGACGGGTGCGAAAACGAAAACCCAAAAAAATAGTAAAAATACAATCAAATGGATTTGATAAGGACGAGGACAGCCTTTCGAATGACGACATTCCCTTAGGAGAGAGATACAATATATTGAAAAAGGCTGATCGCAAGAGACGGAAAACCGATGAATGGACTCCGGAAGCGGAAAAAGAAAAGGAAAAAGCCAAAGCCAAAACGAGAGCCAAAGCAAAGAGGTTGAGGATTCAGAATGAGAAGAAAGACGAACCTGCTGCGCCGAAAAGATTGCCCTGTCCGACTTGCGGGGAAAAGATCCGTTGCGTCGAAATGGATCACCATCTTGAGGAACACAAGACGAAAACATCTTATCCTTGTGAATCGTGCGATAAGATATTTATTTGTGTTTTCACTTGGCATCGTCACGGGTATAAATTTCACAAGAAAGAGCTTTGTTGTGGTGAATGTAATCGAACTTATACAGATATCGATAGGTTTATCAGACATTTAAGATATGGTCACGCGGAAAAAACATTTGTTTGCACTGTTTGTAATAATTATTCGACTTCGGTTAACGCTAGATTAAGGAAACACGTGGAGCAAACCCATATGAAGCAATACATTGCATTTTGTGATATTTGTTCCAAGGGTTTTTTCGACAAAACCTATTTGGAAGAGCATAAAAATTTACATTCCGGGGATACCCCTCATCAGTGCGAATTGTGCGGCAAAAGTTTCAGATTGAAAACGACATTGCGAGCCCACAAGTTTAAATTTCATTTGGAATTGTTCCCTTATGTTTGCGACACGTGCAAAAAAGGCTTTGCCACGAAATCCGGTTTAGACGCTCATATGGATCTCCACGCTGAAAACAGACAGTATATTTGCGATTTTTGCGGTAAACATTTGACGACCGTCGCCACTCTTACCGAGCATAGGCGAATGCATACGGGCGAATTCCCATTTAAGTGCGACATTTGCTCGAAAGCGTTTAGGGCTAAAAAGCACTTAACGAGGCACATGGCCTCTCATTCCGGGGCAGTTTCGGAAAAACATCACGAATGCCACTATTGCAATAGAAAATTTACGAATGTGACTTCTTGCCTGCAGCATACGCAGAAATGCCACGGGAATAGCTTTGAATTCCCGATAAATCCGGTCTTGTGATTTAATGAATAATTTATTACTTAATTTCTGATAAATAATATTTGTTCGACGATTATTTTAAATGTTCTTTTTTTCTTTGTTATTTATAAAGGATTCTTGATGGTATTATGGAGATATTATTTCATAGCTTTAAATTTAACAGTATTTAAAAAACATTTTTTTTAAAAATTCAAAATCAGTATTTTTGGTGTTAATTTAATTTTGTTTTAATTGTATTCTGGTGAAAATTATGGTTGGAAATTGATCTCTCCGTAAAAAAAAAAAAAAAAAAAAAAAAAAGATAATATGTTTACATGCTCTGCCTCCATTGAAGCATTCATTGGAGGTTGCACCACCGGAAATCCTGTATAATTTTGGACTTTTTTCTTCTGCTATCTCTTTTTTTTCGTTTTCTTTATTTTCAGTGTTCGAAAAAATAATCAAAACAATAGGCTCCGTGCGGGTTTTTTTCGTATAAATATACACTTAAATATACTTGTTTACCTTATAGAAGCGTATATATTTCCACCACGCCATTAGTTCGCGGGAATATTGCTTTTATGTAAGTTAAGAACCATTTTAACGGTGGCGCTGCAGTCAAAGTCGCTCGGAGCCTATATAAGAAAATGGTAGCAGAAGAAAAATGTTTGAAAGTACACAGCATTTCCGGTGGTAGACTTAATTCTGCCGTGTTAACCGAAATGGGCGTATGTCCGTTCTCAAATTGAATGTTTGTTTGCATAAGTTAAAAATAGAAGACAGGTGCCAACTTAAGAATGGGCATGCGCCCATTTCGGTTAACACGGCAGAATTGTACCCTTCGATTAATTGGCCAATGGAGGCACAGCAACAGAATTTTTTTTTTTCTAAGTATGGCTAAATCATTTAATTTTTAGTAAAGTTTTGAAAATAATTTAAATTAATTTAAGTTCTTTAGATTTAAAAAATGAACGCTAACTGAGGTAGATAGATGCAAATACATGTAGTAAACATCATTTTTACCTCGTCAGCCGTACTGGAAAAAAAAATTCAATACACCTTTTAAAATCTTAGATCGAGCTGAAATTTCCCATCGCTTACTAGTTTGTAATTATTTAGATCCTAGACTTTTAATTTCATTCATAATTTTGTTCCATGTTTCACTTTGATTCGAAAATTTTGTACTTCTGCATTCATTCAAACTTTTTTCTTATATTTTTAAAATGAAATTTATTTATTTTTATTTTTGAAGTTCATTAAAAATTCCAGTTAATTAACATTTTTATGTTTACCTTTTTTTGGTTTTTGTTTCTTTAAATGTTCAGTTCTGTAATTTTTTTATTTTGTAAATAAATTCATTTTTACTAATTCGTTTTTTTTCTTTCAGATTAATCAAGCCGCCAAAGATGGAAGAAGACATAGAGAACCATATAGACGTAGCAGTAGTAGAAAAACCAAAAAAGAGATCGAAAGGCCCCGAAGGTAGAAATTCAAAACACACGAATCATAAAAAACGTTGCACCAATCCGAAAATTTCGAAATTAGCTGATAAAGAGGGCGGCAGTCAGTTGGAGTCAACACTAAAAGTGGAACCGAAAAGCGAGCCTTATTCCTCCGACGACGATTTACCCTTGGCCTCGAGGGCAAAGATATTAGCGGAAGATTACGATTCCTCGGGGGAAATGGCGCCGAACATATCGGACAGCATAAAGTCGGAAGATAACATTCCTGATCCAATGAATGAATCGAATAAGATGAAACTAAAAAAGAAAAAGGGAGTAGATTGTAATTTGTTGAGAGAGCAAATTAAAAAATTCGGAGAGGATATGGAAAAGAAATTAGTCGAAATAATAGAGGAAGCGGAGAAAAATTTAGAGAATAAGTTACCGAAATTCCCTAGGGAGAAAACGGAATGTCCGCTATGCGGGGAAAAATATTTTGAAATTTTAGGACATTTAGAGAGGCATGCGAAAAGGACGCCGCACAGTTGTAATAAATGTAACAAATCATTCACTTTCAAAGGGAAATTAATGGACCATAAAAAATTCGCACACGGTATAAGTTACGCTTGTGAAATATGTAACAAACGTTTTAATCACAGGGACAATATCCGAATTCACATGGCAACTCATGAAACCGAGGAAAAATACGTTTGTTACCTTTGCGGATATTCGACTAAACGAAAACAGTGCCTTGAAGTTCATATGATGCGCCACGAGGACAAGTGGGTGTGCCATTGTACGCAATGCAATAGGGGATTTTTCTCTTACGCGACATTGGCCCAACATATGAACACCCATACGGGGGAAAAACCCTTTACGTGCGATCAATGCGGCGTCAATTATTCTAATTACAATACCTTATGGAAACATTCCCGGAAATTCCACCCGGAGCAGTATAACAATTTATTCTCGTGCAAAATTTGCGGGAAGGTTTTCATGAAGGAAAAGTCTTATCATATTCACATGGCCAACCTTCATAGCAAAGGAAATCATTTTGAATGCGATTCATGCACCAAAACTTTTAAAAAAGAATTGTCGTTGATCATTCACAAAAGGACCCATACCAATGAGAGACCTTTCGTTTGCAATATTTGCCAGGGGGCTTTCACGGCTAGGAAATATTTGACCAAGCACATGGGAGTTCATAAAACTAAAAATTACAAATGTAGATTTTGTTACAAGAAGTTTATGTTGGAGCAAGCTTTGATGACTCACGAAAGAAAGCACGAAGAGGTCAGATGAGCCAACCTGAACGATTTCACAGGGCATATTGTTGGCATTGACTTAGAATAATTTTTTTTTTTTTTGAAGGATTTTGTTTCTCGTTTATTTTACGATTTTTTTTTCTTTATTTAATTTTACTACTTATAAGAAGGTCTTTTTTTGATTATTTTTCATTCAAATAAGGTTTTTTTTTTTTTTAAACTGGCTATGTATACCAATTAATTTCAGGTAGTAGAAAACTGAAATTTTCTGCTGGCCGGAAAACGTTGCAGATGATTTTGCAGCGTACTTTAGTAGCTTTGTTCAGCAGTGAAAAAAAAAACCTTAAGTAGGCCTATTATCTACGATTTTACTTTACTGTATAATATTTTATTTTTATTTTCCTATTTTAGATTTTCTCTGGAAGTAAATAAGACATTTAATTTTATCTTTTTTTAAAGGAAAAGAAAAAAACCACGTTCGTAAGTTTAACTTAGAAAGTGGAGAAACCGAGATGACCTTATGCTAAACTAGTGTTGCATTGCGCAATGAGCAGACTTGGATTTAAATTTTTTTCCCCTTAAATTCAACTGCTTTTTTAGTTTATCGTACGAAAAAGTTCAGAGCTGTATAATTCTCATGCATGATATGAATTGTAATTGTTTAACTTTCCAGCCTCTTTGGCAACATTACAGATTGTTAAATGTTTTTATCATATTGTTAGGAATCAAAATCAACCTTTCCGGTTGTGAATGAACACACTAGACATAACCTTTTTTTACAGTGAGGCAAAAAACGCCAAAGGGCTGTCATCTGCTTAACTATGAAGTAATGGTCTATTTCGATTTTGTTTGAGTACCGTAAATGACTAAAAAGAGACCAAATACATCACTTATGCCATTCTCATTTTTATAACCTTACCCAGTTAATCCGAAATCCACTGCCATTTTACCGTTAAGCAGTCCACAGCCCCCTAACGGATTTAATATTTGAGATAATAAACTTAGTTTTACAGTGACTTCACATTCTATTTACGGTAGTTCAGACTGAGTGCGTAAGGATCGTTTTATATTGTTTTATATCACGGCCGTGTAGACAGGTCCGGAAACTTCCTATGCCGTTCATGTCCCGCTTGACTACGCTCATTTTAGTTCTAAAACGGACCATTGAAGGCGCTGCGATCTTGAGAGACTCAATATGTCTAAATCGTTTAACTTGGGACTCCCACTGGAACTCTCGTGGCGGCCATATTTATTTGTTCGTTACTAACTTACTTTTACGGTTTTTACCTGTTTACTAAGAAGCTTAATTTTATGCCCCGGTACCTAACAAATCCCGTTCGGTATTTTTTTATTACATTTTCTAGGGAAAAGAAAAAAAAAATCACAAAAATTACAACAAGAGATAGTCGCCGCCATTGTTGTTTACAAATCTCAACGACCTATCAAAAAGTGTCTCGCGTACAAGTAGCGCTTACTGTGGTAGAAAGGAAGAACTAATTTTCGTTTAATTAAGCGGGACAAGATCTCCCATATATAAGGGATAGGAGTTTCCGAGCCTGTCTATACGGCCGTGTTTTATCCTAGTTACATTAGCTCATCCGCTTAGGGCGCGTTTATTTTTTTCACCGTTACTCTATTGAAATTGTGGGCCCAGCGAAAGTGTTAAAATGATTTTGTGAAAAATACATTTAACTTTTGCGAATTATTTATGTCATGAAATGTTCCAAAAATAAGGGGCTTCTACGATAGTTATATATCGTTTTACCTGCGAGTGCCGTGATCGTTTTTTTAAACGGCACTTTGCTTATAATTTTACAAAACAACCTGTAAGTACCAGTTAATCCAGAGAAAATTGTTTTGAGCACCTCAAGCTTGTTACCCTTTCGTTATTAATTCTTATTTTCTACGCTATGGGATTGATAAAAATGCCAGATCGGAATGTTAATTTCTTATGTTTAAAGAAAAAACGTAATAAAAAGTCCTTATTGTGATAAAATGTTTAAAATAATTCTAACCACATTTTAAATTTTAAATAAAAAGATTTTTATACTGTAATTATAAAAAAAAAGCCTATGAAGCTGTCAGTGTGAAATGGTTATGAAAAAAAAAAATTATTTGTAAAGAAATATGCATTCCGTCGAAAACATACAAATAATTTTAAGAAAAAAAGGGTAAAATCACTTTCTGTTTTTGAATAAAATTTGTTATGGGTTATGGTTGTATGTTTGCGACATGTACGTAAATTTAAGTATAAATAAAAATTAACTTTTGATAAAACGTTTCTTGAAAATTTTCTCCTTTTTTAGTTAAAATATTTTTTAAAAAAAGGCATTCTTAGATCGTTTTCTACTGCTACCAGTTAGAAATTTACGTTTAGTCGAAAAAATGGCCGCCTGTACGCCAGTTGACAGCCGCCATTTTGAAAATACACGTTAAATCTTTAACTCGAGCAGTAGAAACTGCGTGTTGTAACGTGTTGAATATAAAAGGAGGTAAGTTGTGATAATTTTTAAGAAAAATTTTGGATTGAAACTAACATTTGTTTTTTATTTTTTTAGGTTATCCAAATTACGTGTTAAAAAGTGGTTAAGCATAAAAAAGGAAGAAGATCCAACGGAGGACGACGCATCTTTGGCATCATTAAGCAAAGCTTGGAACAATCGATCAGAAGACTCAAATGACGGGACGAAAGAAAAATTTTCATTCGAATGCTCATCCTGCAGAGAATCTTTTAAACTTAAAACCGCTTTAATTCAGCATTCATTCCGAGCCCACGGAATCGGTTACCATTGTAAATTGTGCCCCCGGATTTTTGCGAATTGCTCAACCATCATAAGTCATTTATCTACGAAACATTCCAGACAGGGTTACCCATGCTACAATTGTAATTTCAAAACGGGGAAAGGTTCCGAATTTAAAAAACATTTAACGGAAAGGAGATGCTCGGAAAAACCGTCAGTATTAAACGACGAGGTGGTTTCGTCGAACGGTATTGAAAATAATTTAGATAACAAAAACAAAAGAATTAAGACTGCCGAACAAAAAAAGAATCATCCATGCGATCTCTGCGATAGTAGTTTCACTTTAAAAAATCAGCTGTTAGTTCATAAAAATCAGGAGCACGGAGCGGACATCAAATGCGACATTTGCGGTCAAGTCTTCAATAGCATGGTTTCCTTGAGAAGCCATAAATTCACTAAACACACCGGAAAGGATAAGATCTGTGAGATTTGCGGATATTCGACGAAAAAGACTTACGATTTTAAAAGGCATCAAGTGAAACACAGCAGCGTGTATACGATCAAGTGCTCCGTTTGCAATAAAGGATTTTACTCCCAGTACGAATTTAACGAGCACAAAAACGTTCACACCGCCGAACGGCCTTATCAGTGCGAAGTTTGCGGGGTGGATTACAGTAGAAGAAGTTCCTTGATTTTGCACCGAAATCGGAAGCATCCGGAAATTTACGATACTTCCAAAAGGTGCCAGATTTGCAATCAGGTTTGCTTGACGAAAGAGACGATGGCTGCTCACGTCAAAACTCACGTCGAGGGTAGGAAAAGATATTATTGCGATATTTGCGGGAAGGGACTGTTAACCAGGGTGATTTTGAAAATCCACAGACGTAGTCACACGGGGGAAAAACCGTTCGATTGCAGTTATTGCGGTAGGGCTTTTAGTTGTAAGAAAAATTTGTCTGTGCATATCCGTTTGCATACCGGTGAGAGACCGTATTCTTGTGCTTTTTGTTGGAAATCTTATACCAAAAGTTCGGCTTTGAAAGCTCATGAAAAATCGCATTCTGGTCATCATCAGATTTTACCTTTGTGAAGTACGAATTAGATAAGTCGACCTCTCTTTTGAAAACATTGTAATGTGATTCGGTCAGTTGCAGTATTAAGTTCCAAAAAAAAGAAAAAAAATTCTAAACAGTATTTATATTACAATAACAAACATATATTTGCCTCCAAAAGCTCTTTTTTTAAATTCCGATCGACGTGAAATATATGTAGGGGTGGGCGATTCGATTCGATTAATCGGCGGGTAAAGAATCGAGTTTTTAAAATTTTTTATAAAAATTAAAAATCGATTAATCAAATCGAAATTTTTGGAAAAATCGAATTTTTAAAAAGTGGGAATTTTATTTAAATTTCCTCTCAATTGCTTAAAAATTTAATTAATTCTAATATGGTCTATTCGAAGCCTCAAAAAAGTTGAAATTCCACTTTTATTTACAAATTTGATTGGTTAGGGCATCAATTCTATCTAAAAGAATTTTTTTTAGGAATGTGTGTGTGTATTGTCGATAAAAACCAATAAAAACCGACCAAAAAAATCGAATAAAAAAAAAATTAAAAATTGATTTTTTCAATTTCTTGCGATTAATCGATTAAAAAAATCGACAAATAATAAAAATCGGCCGCCTCTAAATATACTCCGGTAGTTATTGAATTGTCCACCCTCCTTTTATAAAGAACAGAACTCGCTTTTAGAATAAATGCCTGCCGGAAATGGTGTTCCCCTGGAATTTGTTACTTAGACTTTTGTGAAATTAAAATTAAAACAAAACTGTGCTTTAGAAACTAGACTTTCCAAAAGCCAAAGCCCCAGGTGGGACGTTTTCAGGCAGACGTCCATTACTTAGGGGGAAAAAAAAGAAGTACATGAAAATCTAAACATCATTTGTAAGGCGCTTCGTCAAATACAATTGTTAGTATTTCTCTACCAAGAAAGCATTACATGGAAGTCTAAACGTCATTTGTAAGGCGCTTCGACAAATACCATAGTTAGTATTTCTAAAGTGTTACATGAAAGTCTAAACGTCATTTGTTGGGCGCTTCGACAGTTAAAATTGTTAAATTATTTTATTGGGATGAAAATTTTTTATCAGCAATATTTTCGAATTTTTGGCTTGTAAGGAAGAAGAATTTTTATTTTTTTCATAAGTCAGCGGATTCAAGGTCAAATATTTATAGTGCGTACAGTGACCGTATAGACTGTACAGTAGGGGTGGGCGATTCAATTCGATCGATTTTTCGATTAATTGGAGGGTAAAAAATCGATTAATCCAATCGAAATTTTTGAAAAAATCTAATACAGTTGACCCTCGCCCAACGCGGGGGATAGGGGGAAAAGGGGGTGCCGCGTACGAGGAAACCGCGTTGTATGAGACCAACTTCTTATGGGAAAAGGGGGGTTCGGGGGAACCTGGACCAAGAGTCCACGTAAATTTAAAAAAAAAAAAAATTTTAAGTTGAAACTCACCATTTATTTACATTTATTTATTTATTTATTTTTTAAAAAACGTGTTAATTTGTAATTTGCAGGCATTAGTAAAGCTAAAAAAATATTTGACCACCTATGTTTAGTTTATGGAAAAAAAATATTTTTAATGAAATCTTACAAAAATCACTAAATATCAAAAATATAATCTAAATGCCATTAATTAATATTCTAATTTAGTAATAACACACCCATAAGCTAAACATAGGAACTTAATTTTACATTAAATCGCTACTGTATCTAATATGATACACCCGCCCGCAAGAGGTTAAATTATAAACATAGCCCTGTCGGAACCTGAAATAACTGCGTTCGATAATTTATTGCATAATTGGTGCACATAAAAAAATAAAAACCGTGTGTAAGTGAGGGAAGGGCCGCGCTCGGGGAATTCGTGGTCTCAAAAAAAAAACCGCGTATAGCTGGATCCGCGTTGCGTGATGCCGCGTTGGGCGAGGGTCAACTGTATTTAAAAAACGGGGAATTTATTCTAATTTCTCTTCAATTGCATGAACATTTAATTAATTCAAATATCTATGGTCGATTCGAAAAGTTAAAATTCCACTTTTATTTACAAATTTGATGATTGGTTAGGGCACCAATTCTTCCTAAAAGATTTTTTTTTTGAGGAATGCGTTGATAAAAACCAATAGAAACCGACCGAAAAAATCGAATTTAAAAAAATTGATTAAAAATAGATTTTTTCAATTTTTTGCCATTAATCGATTTTAAAAAGTCGACAAATAATAAAAGTCGATTAATCGATTTTTCGATTTTTTTAAAAATCGCCCACTCTACTATACAGTTGATCCCCAGTGGAGACGTCCAGTTTTTTTTTTCAAAAGTGGTTGATTATAATTCAGTAGGATTTTTACCCCGTTGGAAAAAGTAAAAAATTTCTCAGTAAAAAATCCAATGTAAAAAAAAACGTATTCAGTGTAACCTCAATATCTTCCTTGTTTGTGCAACACGTGTGAGTAATTGAAAGAGCTTCCGATTCAAATTTTTGAATTTCAAATCGGACGCAGCCACTTTCTTAGCTTTTTTCCCCTTACATTTAGGTCCGTACTTAGGGGAAAAATCCTGGGATGCAAGATTTTCAAAAGGGGCTCAAAACATGGTAAAATTTTTACTGTATACCGCAAAAAAAATTCATAAGGTTCCTTTTTTCTTTAAGGTCCCCTTTGCTACGGGCCTGCTTGTATCATTAGGACACCAATCAGTTTTAATAGTGCAATGATCACTTTTGTAAATTATTTGTATAGAGAGAATACCTTTTAAAGTATTATAAATAAGTAAAAGCTAGTGCATTCCGCGCATGTAATTGTCACTTTTTACGTCAAATCACTCTTTGTTGAAACCGAATTAAAATCATATTTTTTAATTTTATATTTTGTACTTGGAAAAAAAAAATAATAATAAAAATTAGGTCAAATCTTAGCGACTATGATTTTAAATTTCCTAAAACTCCTGTTCCCATCCTTTCCTGCCACAAGTAAAAGTCCGTTTTGAATCTTTATTTATCTTTTTTCCAGCTCTTCGATAAAAACGGAACCCGGAGAAATATCAACGGAATTAGCTACCGAGCCGGAAATAACGATAAAGGAAGAAGAAGACGACGTTCCTGACGATGAAAATAAAAAAGATAAAGGAGGAGAAAAAGAATCCGGGAAAGTTCAGTGCGAAATATGCGGGGAATCGTTCGCCAAGTATTTGTTGTCCAGGCATAAAAAGAGGCATTTGAATGCACGAGCCAATCATAAATGTCAACACTGTGATAAATCATTTACGATGATGACGAAATTAATAGTTCACACGAAAAATGTGCACGGGAAGGAAATGACTTGCAAAGACTGCGATAAAAAATTTAAAAATATTTACACATATACGTCCCACATTAAAAATCATAAAAAGGAAAAATCGTTTGTATGTGATATTTGCGGTTTCGCAACGGTGGAGAGATTAACTTTGGATAATCATAAATTGGTCAAGCATCAAATCGGTGAATTCCCCCTTCATTGCAAAATTTGTAAAAAAGGATTTTTAAGCAATTACCTTTTAAACGACCATATGAACAGGCACACGGGTGCAACACCCCACCAGTGCCATAAATGCGGGTCGGCTTACGCCTCCATCAGGACTTTGGAGCGGCACACTTATAAGCATCATCCGGAGTTGGTGAAGGATTCTTTGCTCAAATGTAACAAGTGCAGAAGGACGTTTAAAAGTCAAAAAAATTTAGACGCTCACGAAAAGGAGAAACATCCGGACGGGAAGAGAAACGTTTGCGATTTTTGCGGAAAGGATTTTTCATTTAGGGAATCATTAATTAGGCACAGGAGAATTCACACCGGGGAAAAACCGAAGGAATGTTCCGTGTGTAAGAAAAGGTTCGGATGTTCGACGTACCTTCAAAGTCATATGAGGACCCATACGGGGGAAAAACCGTATCAGTGTAGATTTTGTTGGAAGAAATTTAGTCAGAGATCGAGTATGGTCACTCACGAAAAAACTCATTTAAAAGGTTTGGCTTCATCCGGTTTGGAAGTGATTCCTCCGGCCGCGGACATGGAGACTGCGGAATAATAATTATAATAATAATTAGATTTAATTTCGAATTTTTTGAAAAATATAAAAAAAAAACTGTAAGTTTACGAATGCTAACCATTTTTTTTTTCGCCTTTTTTTTTAAAGACAAAGAGGTTGGCAGTTATGTTTTTAATGTCTTCTGTTTTGTTTGTTGTCCCGTCGGAATCATGACCTCTCGATGGGATTTACTCCCGGATTTGATTCTATCCCAAATTTTTAATTATTTAAGTCGTCATGATCGTATTTCAGCGGGAAGGGTAAAATATTTTCGAATTCTTTCGCCATATTTTAGGTTTTTTTTAAATTTTTTATTGTTTCACAACCTAAAAATTAAAAATTGGGGATATTCAAATATTACTGCAACATTTTTGAATCTTTGATTTGATGACGAATGAGGATAGGGATGAGGGAAGAGTGGGAAGGGAGGCAGTCCACAGAGTGTCATAATTTAAAGCACATAAAATCAGAAAATTTGGTTTAATTTTTTGATTAAAAAAAAGGAAATTTTAATTTTTTAACTTTTACAATTGGCGAAATGGGGTAGGCATTATTCAATGATTATGTAATTTATAAGAAATGTGGGGCCAATTATGACGATTGATGTTGATAAGAAGAGGGAAAGAGATTTAAAGTGGCGAAAAGAATGATAAATTATTATATAAATATTTGTATATCCCCTTTGGCAGGTTTGTACACAGTGGGAAAGAGCGTTAAACTGTCCCAGTATTTGGTATAACGTAAATGTTAATTTAGAACAAGATGTCGTTTTTCGTGATACGTCTCTTGCAAAAGAAACTACGATTAAATATGGCCACCATATGAAACGGTAAGTTTCGAAAAAAAAATTTGGAAAGAAAATTTTTTTTCAGTGGAGCCGAGGTAGCTCATTGGTAGAGCAGTCGTCGCGAGAACGGAAGGTAGGTGGTTCAAATCCACTCTTCGAGTGCCTCTAGTGTAGTGTTCTCTTACTGAAAATTTCCCGGTTCCCTCTTTGATCGATATACCGAGAACCCCAACTGAGAGAATTACAACCCCCCTTGCCCCAAAAGCAGATTTAGGTTTGTTGGAAATTTGAAAAATTTTTTTCTTAATGAAACTGTTTTTTTTTTTTTTAGTTTGGTTCTAACATGGTCCCAGCAAGATTTACCAACAAGATCGATGTGCATGAAGAGTCAAACTGAAGCAGGAGCTGAGTTTTTATCGTTATTAGTTCGGTTAAACATTCAGATTAGGGAATTGAGTTTGGTAGACTGGTTTTGCAGTTACAAATACAAAGGAAATAGGATTAAACTAATATTTGCTTTAACGGACTTTATAAGGTATTTTTGAAGCAGCTAAATAAATTTTTATTCGTTCAAAGTGACACTTACACAGAAGACATTTCTACAAAGGTTTTCCGTGCCCCTCTGGACGATTAAACAATTTTTATAACCCAAATTTTACAATTTATTTAGGTCTCAGAGCAAATTAGAAAGTTTGAGCCTAGAAAAAGCATCTTTCAGAGTGAACGAAGTCATAAGAATTTTATGTGCAATAGCTCATTCAAAAAGTAATCAACTGAAAAAATTAAACTTACGATCTGGTTTCCACGAATGTGAAGCCATTTTAATAACTCCGAGGTACTTGGTAAGTCGCTTAGTTTAAAACCCCGTGAATCTTAGTGATGACGATAAGTTTGAAATATATCGATATTTAAAATTTCTGATACGATATATCGTTAAAAATCATCGATATGTTTATACCGATAAACGTGTAATACTTCATTTTTAGTTTAAATTTTCCGTAATGAAAAAAGGGACAGCAATTTAAGAAAATATACTCTTATAGCAATCAAAAACTGAAAATTAAAATAAATAGAGGTCAAAATTTCCTTAAGGTCAAAATTCAAGATGGCGGACGAGTAATTCTCAAATACTTACATCATAGCCGTATAGACAGGTCCGGAAACTCCTATCCCTTGTACATGTGAGATCTTGTCCCCCTTAACTACGCGAATATTAGTGCTCCCTTTCTACCACCGTAAGCGCTACTTGTACGAGAGAAGCTTTTTGATTTTAGTCGTTGAGATTTGTAAACAGCAATGGCGGCGACTTTCTCTTGTAATTTTTGTGATTTTTTTTTTTTTTTTTTTTTCATAATAATGTAATTTAAAAAATACCGAATGGATTTTATTAGGTACCGGGGCATTATAAAAAACGGGTAAAAAACTGTAAAAGTAAGTTAGTAACGAACAAATAAATATGGCCGCCACGAGAGTCCCAGCTTAATCGATTAGACATGTTGAATCTCTTAAGATCGCAGCGCCATCAATGGCCCGTTTTAGAACTGAAATGTGCGTAGTTAAGCGGGACATGAACGGCATGGAAAGTTTCCGGACCTGTCTATACTGCCGTGACTTATATCTTGAGTCCTAAGTCAATTAAAACGGCGAAAAGTTGGCAGAGAGTTACAAAATTGCTAATTACAGGGTGACTGGCCAAAGTTGCAACGCCAAAGTCCAGAAGAAAAGGGGAAATTATTAATTTGAAAACTTATCGAATGGTCTCACTACCGAAAATAATCGGTGCTATCGGTACATCGATATATCAAATTCCTCAATATCGAAAAAAATATCGATAATTTATCGCCATCACTAGTGAATCTTAGAATTCTTGAGGACAACGTTTTTCAGGAAGCTCTATCTCGTTTGTCAAGCTTAACAGAACTTCAACTCGATTATCCTGCTTTATCAGACGGCGTGCTTTTTATCCTTGCCGAAAATACCGGAGGGAAACTAGAAAATTTAACAGTTGAAGCTAGCGGTAGTGATTTTACCCTTCCCGTTTTGTCAGACGCCGCATGGAAAAATTTAGCGAAAGAATGCCCAAAATTACGAGTATCTTTTATAATAAGTAAGTCGAGAAAACGTTTTGTTTTTAAAATTATTTCGTTTACTGAAATATAATATCCTCTTTTTGCAGTGTACATCACTCATTACGAAGATGTATGCGTTTTTCTTTTGCCTAGCGTTCCTTTGATAAGTTTCACTTTTACAACTGGTTGTACTTGGGATCAAAGTCGAAGCAGAGATTTTCGGGGTATTTTAAGCATTCTCCTTGCTTATTATTCAGGTTCCATAGGTAAGTCATGATTTTAGGTTTCTTTAATAATTAGAGCCGGAACTAGATGTGGATGATAAGACCCAGGAATGATTTCGTCAAATACAGGCGGATCATCCATGAATATAGTTAAATTTTTTTATGTGATTAGATTTTTTTTTTTTAAATCCTGAGTCTTGGTAAAGACAAAAAAACTACTTATTCCGTCTCTGTCCACCACGATCGCAAAGACCTTGTTCCGGCACTGCTAGAATGTAAGCCATGGAAATTACAGTTCGACTTGGCGCATTTTAGAAAAAATTCATTTGAACATTAAAAACAATCGAGAAGTTCTGGACGATTTACTAATCGAGCTTGTTGATAAATGCCCGAGCTTAACATCTCTCCAATTCAATGGAATCCTGAGGAATATTAATACCATAAGAAAAATATGCGAGATCCAGAAAAATTCGAAAAACCGTAAGTACTGTAATCGATTAAAATCGAAAGATTTTTCTACCGTTACTACCGTTCATTTCCTTTTTTTTTCTTTAGGTTTCAAAACCTTTCACGTAAGACCTAAATTCCTGAACGAATATAATTATTCTCAAGCTAATATCATTTGTAGCCTCTATCAAGAAAATTTAGGAACTGTAAACGTTGATTTCCGCATCGAAGATCCGACCGTTGATATTAATTTCTATTGATAAAAAGTTTTTTTTTTTAATCGCTTTTTTTCCTCATTCCAAATAATCGGGTTATTTACCTCCTTTTTTTTGTATCATAAATCGGTTTTAACTTGATTTATAAGTCATGATAAAAATAGAAAGAGACAAACATGATAAAGTGTTTTTTATGTAGCGGAAAAATCGGTGCAGTGAAGATTCCGGAAAAAAAACCGCCTTATGCATTTAATCAGAAAATTCGTCTTTTTATCTATTTTAATTTTAATGTAAGCATTTTTAAAATTAAACCCAGCTAAAAAACGTAATAGTTGGAAAGCGATAGTACCGAAAGTTTGTTTTGAGATACATGTATGTGACGTAACGTAGTAGAGAGCGCTAGCTGTCAGGGAAGCAACATGTCGAATCAAAGTCCGTTCAGGAACAACAAAGCGATTCTTCGTTCTCTTCTGTAGAAACAAAACATGGCGTTTGTGAGTCATTGGGGTAATTATCGAAGCATTTAAAAACGTAAATACAAAGGATTCCAATATTAGTACGTATGTTTTAATTATAATAGGTGTCGTGGAATTTACTATTGTATAATGCGAGAGTATCTATGGGCTCGGTAAAAAAATTACTCACAGTTTTTTTTCGTTATAACGAAGTTATACGGGGTGTGGAGATGTCACTAAACCAATCTAAGATTTTTGTTTTTCAAACGTCATTCAATAAAAGAAAGGAATTAAATTAATCTGTGTAAAGTGTTATATGTGTATTTGTTTTTTTGCTGTTGTTTAGGAATTAAGTTTTAACGTGAGGAATGATGGGTACAAAAGTCATGATGCGGAATGGATAGCCTGCAAGTGGTGTCGGGGAGCAGCAAGTCATCTAGTAGAAGTGCATCCCCCGGCCGCCCACTTACTGGTACTAATATGTCAGGACATTCAGCGAGTCCAGGTCCTTCTGGAATGAAGGCATCACATACCATCATGTAAGTGAAAGAATTCATTCTTAAGTGTTGATTACTGCTTTGAGTCATGCTGCTAAAAGATGACACATGTATCATTATCAATCAGTTCATTCATGATAATAAACAGAGAGGGTGTAGCTTTTTCTTTCTTTTCCTTTTTGTTTTGCTGTTATCTTGATTTAAATTTTACTTTTATCTTTTTTTTTTTTTTTTTGCACGATACCATTTCGTTATCATGGGTGGACATAAAGGAGAAAAAACTTGCATTTCACTTAAATTAATGAGAGAAAATTATAAATGTTTTCTCATGGAAAAAAAAATGTATGTAATTAGTTTATTCTTTTTTTTTTTTTTTTTTCTGTTTATTATCATAATGTTGTCAAGAATCATAAGCAAATAGTTAACAACGTGAAATGTCTGTTCAAGATTTTATAGTTTGTTTATGTATTTAAATTTTTTTTTTTTAATGTCAGTCATGGAATTTATTTATTTTTTTTTTTTTTGCTTATTTATTTCAGAAGATCAAATGAGGGAAGTAGTAATAATTCTGGGATGGGAAGTACTTCTTCATCCACCCGACATAGACGCAAATCTCCAACATTAATTCGTAGAGATTTAGAAAACACAACTCCTCACATTCCTCATGCTGAGCTTCTAGCTAATCGAGGTTTGCAAGGGGATGCTTTAGGTCATGGAAGCTCTCAGGAAGAATCTGTAAGTTTCCGGAATATAATACTGGAAATATTAAAAATTGTGCTAAGCTGAAATTTATTTTTTTTACAGGAATTTTATGTTTATTCATCTCCGTATTTATCGAACGGTTCCTCCGAACAGGTCGGAGCCGGCGATGAACCAGACAGTCATGTCGCATCTGAAGCATCACGACAAAGAGCAGCTGCCATAGAACATATACAAAATAAGATCTCAAAAACAAAGGATCAGATTCGAGCTGAACAAACAACTCGAGATGGTAAGTTGGAATTTTTGGCATTAAGAAGCTTGTGGGTCAAGCATCCAAATTTTTCTGATTTTGAATACTTGCGTTTAATTTAATTTTTTTTTTCTAATTCAGACAATGTGAACGAATACTTAAAACTGGCTGCCAACGCGGACAAACAACAAATCCAAAGGATAAAATCCGTTTTCGAGAAGAAAAATCAAAAATCTGCCCAGACGATATCTCAATTACAAAAAAAACTGGAAAGCTACACGAAAAAAATTAAAGATATTGAAAGTCAGCCAATGCACACAAGTCACAGACAACCTAGGGAAGTTTTAAGGGATATGGGACAGGGTTTAAAGTAAGTTTTGAGTTGTTTTTTTGTTGGATTATTTTAGTTTCCAGTTTTATTTTTGAAAATCAGTTTGCTAGTGCAAAATTTTCATTAATTTTTCATTCCTGAAATCCTGATTAAAAAAAAACTCTAAATCAGACTTTTTTTGTGTGTTTAAAGGAATGTCGGAGGCAATATTCGTGATGGAATATCAGGATTTTCAGGGTAAGATTTTTTAAATACTCATTATTCACGTACAAATATCATTTTTATTTCCCAACCTGGAATTAGCTTGTAAGGGGGCCCCTTAGAGTCGTTTGTTGAATTAGGCTAGTTTTTAAGATAAATTTTCACAGCTAAATGAACCTTTATTAATAAAGTAGTTGGGGCCAATCATCTAGCTTCATCAATCAATAAAGCTCTTCATCATTCGTTTTATTTTCCTCTTTAAATTTTTGTCTTAAAAAAAAGTTTTTTAAATTACGAGGACAAATCATGGGATATTTTTAAAATCCTAATTATTAGGATCCGTTTTTAAAATTTTTGCAAACACTCGTTTGTAATCACGCTTGAAAATTTTTAGTTTTTTTCTAAAAAAAATTGCATGTGGCTTGTCAAACTTGTTTTATTTGATTTTTTTTTTTCACCCTCCCTGTAATTATGCTTTTTGTTATAAATTTTTTTTAATCGCTCTTTTGTGACGTTTGACAATTTTTCAGTGGAGTTGTCGAGAACATAAAAGGAGGCTTACATGGGGCTGCTGAGTAAGTGTAATTTCTTGTGTTTTTTTTGTTTAATATTTACATTTATGTCACGGATTTCATAATATTTGTTTACTGTTTCTAACATCATTTACACAAAATAATCATATTATTTTCGTTTAAATTGAAAAAAAGAAATTAGAAGCTTAGTTTTTAGAAAAACTTGGAAAATTTTATTAGGCAACAGGGTGCGCCAATTAAATCGATCAAATCGGATTTTTCGATCATTATCGGATCATAATCGATCAAATCGGATCCTGGATTTAATCCAAAGGAGCAATGATGGATTTAATTTAAACATCCTGTAGGCAGGGTATCTACTGATATTTGTAGTTTATAAACGAAATTTTCCTTTTCAGTAGACGTCCTAATCCTGATTAAATAATTAACAATAAATTAACTAATTATTCTGTAAAATTTTAATTTTTTATAAATTAAAAAAAAAATTAATTCTTTGTCGGTATTTGTTTTTCAGGAGCGTCATGTCCAAGCCCCGAAAATTAATGGGTGGGATTATAAACAAATTCGGAAGCGCGGACAACATCAATGCCATGTCGAGAAACGGAGACTCCGGCTCCCAGGAAGAAGAGAAAACCCACCACGGAAGTGCCACTTTACCCGGAATTGTTCTCTCAACACACCTCAACCCTCCTCGTCCGCCGGAGCGATTAAATTCGCGTCGGACGAGGGATCTCCCTGCAGTTCCGTGACGAGCGAAAGTTTACCCCCGGGTCAAGCGACCCACCACAGCTCCCCCCGTCAACCCCATCCCCCGTCTTACAATTTGGAACCCTTGTTCAGCGAGCTTCAGGAGCGGAGGGAAGAGATCGAAGTGCTCAAAGAAAAAATCGAAGGCTTGAGAGGGGTTCAGCAGGAGATTCAGTACATAACGATGGCCATACAGGACAGGAGCGAAAGATTAGAAGAACAAATTAACGATTTGACGGAACTACACCAAAACGAAGTGGAGAATTTAAAGCAGACTTTGGCGGATATGGAGGAGAAGGTTCAATACCAAAGCGAAGAAAGGCTGAGGGACATCCACGATATGCTTGAAAGCTGCCAGACTAAGGTAAATTATAACAAAGTCTGGTTCGATGACGGGTGATGCTGGATTCCAGTAGCCGAAATAAATTTTAGTTATTTTGTAAAAGGCCTGTTGATTAACGAAATTATTTTTTATTTTTCAGATATCGAAAATGGAACATCTGCAGGCTCAACATCAACAATATGTAACGCTGGAAGGAATTGATAATTCTAATGCCCGTGCTTTAGTAGTGAAACTTATAAATGTACTTTTAACGGTCTTACAAGTAGTTTTGCTCTTAGTAGCGACAGCTGCTGGAATTTTAATGCCTTTTCTCAGAACTAGGTAATTTTTCTTCGATTTTTTTTTCATGTAAATTATTGAGGTCCGTTCAAAACTCCGAAAACAAATGCCGGACTGACAAGTTCGACCTACACGTGCCCAAGAGAAAATTTTTTTTGAGTATTTGGTTCAAAACCACGAAAAAAATGTATGAAATTTAAAATTTCAAAATTGGGTTAGGTTAGGTTAGGTTAGGTTAGGTTAGGTTAGGTTAGGTTAGGTTAGGTTAGGTTAGGTTAGGTTAGGTTAGGTTAGGTTAGGTTAGGTTAGGTTAGGTTAGGTTAGGTTAGGTTAGGTTAGGTTAGGTTAGGTTAGGATAGGATAGGATAGGATAGGATAGGATAGGATGGGACGGGACCGGACAGGACGGTTTTGCTCGAAATTATTCGAAAATAAATGGAAAAATACATTTTGTATTTGCCTGGAATTTGTAAAAGTTTGGACACTAATTGGTTAAGCTCAAGCCCATGCTCAAGGTTAGCTTTCCCCGTCGCATAAAATTCCTGGCCCACGACTTTATGCCTACAAGAAGAGGAGTTGTGGGGCATATGTTGCCAAAACAAGCTCTGTTTAACAAAGTAAGCATCAGTAGTGGCAGCGGATATTAATTTTTCTTTTTACGGACAACCAAAGACAAATCCTCAGAAAAAAAAATCTTGAAGAGGAAATTTCGAAGATTTCCTGGTTTTTTGTTTTTCTAGATTTGGCTTCGTTTTTCCGTAAAATAAAAATTACGATTTTTCTGCTGCCACGACTGGTGCGTACTCTTAATAAAACTCTTAATAAAACTTTGGAACTTCAAAAAAATTACCGGTAGAATTTTCCGACCGTAAAATAATTTTGGAGATTGATTCGACACACAAACAATCCTTATTAACTTCAATGTCTTAACTAAAAAATGTCATTGAACATGAACTCTAAATTGAACTTGTGAGGAGTTGTTACCATTTTTTGGCAAAAAAAAATCATTTTTGCTCCGAAAAACCAAATTT
Organism: Liposcelis bostrychophila; assembly: GCA_037577465.1. Lineage (NCBI taxonomy): Eukaryota > Metazoa > Arthropoda > Insecta > Psocodea > Liposcelididae > Liposcelis > Liposcelis bostrychophila. Next base: position 29,328,042 of record CM075213.1, read on the forward strand.
ATACTTACACCCCTACTCAGGGGTTGATAGAAAAAAATCGGCATGGTAAAATTCTTGTTCTAGGGGTATTTTTGCATAAGTATGAGTGATACCATTAAAATAAAAAAAATTTCAAGGCTCCAAAATCGAGATTAAGCCGAATTTCAGTCGGAAGAATCAGGTACAAGCTCGATAGAAACGCTAATGACGTCACAAGGGCTAATCGGAAAAATTCGGGATAGTGAAATTCGTGTTCTACGACCTCAAAAACATAAGGAAACATTTTTTCAAAATATTTTCTGGGCCCTTTAAATGATTAAAAAAAATGAAGTATAGAAGACCTTGATTGCCCAATTTTTCGAAACCATAAAAAATAAAATTTTGAAAAAATTACTTTTAAAAATTAAAAAAAATTTGTCATGGAAATTCAAATTCGGATAAAATCCCGTATGCATTTTCGAGGTTTAGAAAACGTTGAACAGTGTTAGAAGACGTTTACCAATAAATGCCAAGAATTGGAAAATATATGATTACTTTTTATGCCTAATTTTTTTTTTTTGCTTTGTTTTCAGGTTACGAGTTTTATCTACTTTAGTGTTAATTGCTGGCATGGTTTTTGTACTAAAACAATGGCCAGAAGTGATGGACGTTGGAAATCATTTAATTCGGCACATCAAAGAAGCTCTTTCTTCTGTCAAATAAAAAAAAAAAAAAAAAGAATCCTGTTGTGTTCATTTTTGGAAAAATCCTGCGCGCCAACGGTTTTTTTTCTCATTCCGTCAAAATTAAGAAAACCCCCTAAGCACGCTGCGTCACTATGATTCAGTCGTAGATATTCGTGTGCAACGAAAACACTATTTTTTATCGATTTAATTTTTGTACAATGTATATTTTTTTTTCCTTTTTTCGTATATATATGTGTAATTATTTTTTTTAGAAATTATTATTTAAAAAATTATTTTTAATTTGTGCATATGAATTAGCTTAAATTTTTTTAAAAAAAAATATTTTTGTTTTTAGCTTAGGTAGAAATCGCACCGATCAAAATTAAGTCTTACGTTTTTTGTGTTTTTACCCCTTTGCGAAAGAAAATAAATCCCCTTATTATGACTTACGACCAAATTATTTCTCATAAAAGATTTTTGTGTGATCGATGTGGTTTCCGCTTAACTGTGAATTGTTGCACACCGATTCAGAATCGGAGACATAATGTCAATCGGTTTTTTTTTTTTTTTTTTTTTTTAAATTTGACATTTTAAAAGAAAATTAGTTCGTGAATAGGAATAGTTTTAATTAGCTCAGAAAAATTGTAATGTACGGAAATGAATAAAAGTGAGTTTCTATTTAAATTGTACTTGTTTCGGAAAAAAAAAATGAATAAATAAAAACTTCCCGAAAGATCCGAATCTAGTTCACTTTTATTCATATTTCAAGGAATCATAATAATTTTTTTTGTAAAGAACCGTCCCAAAGATGCCAAATCCGTGCTGTAGATGCGTAAAATTTCAAATATAGTTTTTATCCTTGAAATGTAGAGCACGTGCGTTTTTTTTTTTTTTTTTTTTTTTTGTTTTGTTTTGAATGAGCAAAATCATTTAGGAGTCAATTCGAAATCCATTTAGTAGAAAGCGTGCTCAAATTTGAAAAACATTTAGATATTTGAATTTAAAGGCAGTAAAAAAAAAACCATGACAATTTCCTAGAAGCTAATTTTGCTGCCTGTAAAAGCTGTTTTCACTTTATCATTTTTTCAATAAAAAAAAAAAACGTCAATTCAAAACTTTTGTAAATAATGAACACGCATTCCTGACTGTGTTTTGTTTTAAGCACGACTTCCATGTCATTTTTTTTAAGTTTCGTTAGCTTCTTGCTAAGTTAATAGTATGTAAAATTTATTTGTTAGACAATTTTTTTTTCTTTTTATTTATTAATTTCAGGCCATACTATACAAAATTAAAAATATCCGTAGCTTTTGTACTCTTAAGAGTAGGACTGGTCACTCGAAAAAATAGGGATCCGCTATGAAGACGGAAGAAATCAGTTGTTTTAACTTTTTTTAAAATTATTTGTTTTTATTTTGTTTTGCGGGCGAAGGCAAACTGAAGCACTAGAACTATTTCGTCGCAAAGTGAATGCATTATCCAATTATTTGTTTTATTTTTCGCTAATTTATGTTTCTTGTAAAAAATTATTTATTTATTTTTTTGTCTTATGAATCGACAGAGAAGAAAGTGCACAAATAAGTTTTTAAAAACATTTATTTATTTTTTTTTTTTTTTCAAGCTCTATCAAGATCGTTTATGTTTCTCTCGTATACGGTAATTTTTTTATTATTCAAATGATGGAGGTCACAAATTGAAAATAATTTTTTCTATGAAAATGTTTTTTTGAAGGGCGTTAGTTAAAAATTTGTGATACTGAATATATAGGTTTGAACTGGTATTATTCATAATATTAAATAAGAAATTTTAAGGAAGAAATAATAAAAAAAACTGTAAACTATTTGAAATTGGACTGTGATGTGATGATTTTTTGCCTGCTCAAATGCGGGCTGTACACTTGTCTGTATATGGGTTTACATGACTTAGAATATATGTAAATAGTTTCTTGTAATATTTGTGCTATGCTGTGAAACTATGTGGGTCTTGTTAGCTAAAAATATATACAATATATTATGAATATTGATTTAAATTTGTTGAAAACCTCGTTATTAATTTTTCTTTGACCTCTACATCTCGGTTATTCTTTGAGAACATTCTACGTTTAATTTCACAAACGGACTGGCTTTTAGAAAAATTCCAAATAACTGGTCGAAATTCTTTTACTTTTTAAAAAAAATGAACTCGCATCAAAGTGAAGCGAAATTTCTTTGCTTAAAAAAATTTTAACTCCATCATAAAATTGTTAAAATTCACCACACGCCATTGCAAAACTTTGTTGCACACATTTTTGTGCTACACTTTGTTGCACACTGCTTTGTGCAACACTTTGTTGCACACATTTTTGTGCAACACTTTGTTGCACACATTTTTCTGCAACCCTTTGTTGCACACATTTTTGTGCAACACTTGGTTGCACTCCTCTTTGTTGCACTCATTTTTGTGCAACATTTTGTTGCACACATTTTTGTGCAACACTTTGTTGCACTCCTTTTTGTTGCACTCATTTTTGTGCAACACATTGAGCACACATTTTTCTGCAACACTTTGTTGCACACATTATTCTGCAACACTTTGTGCAACACTTTGTTGCACACATTTTTGTTGAACATAATTTTGTTGCACACATTTTTTTGCAACACTTTGTTGTACTCATTTTTGCGCAACACTTTGTTACACACATTTTTGTGCAACACTTTGTTGCACACATTTTTGTGCAACACTTTGTTGCACTCTTTTTTGTTGCACATATTTTTGTGCAACACTTTGTTTTACTCATTTTTGCGCAACACTTTTTTGCACACATTTTTGTGCAACACATTGTTGCACACATTTTTGTGCAACACTTTGTTGCACACATTTTTGTGCAACACTTTTTTGCACACATTTTTGTGCAACACATTGTTGCACACATTTTTCGGCTACCCTTTGTTGCACACATTTTTGTGCAACGCTTAGTTGCACTCATTTTTGTTTAACATTTTGTTGCACACATTTTTGTGCAACACTTTGTCGTCCACATTTTTGTGCAACACTTTGTTGAACTCCTTTTTGTTGCACTCATTTTTGTGCAACAGTTTGTTGGACACATTTTTGTGCAACATTTTGTTGCACACATATTTGTGCAACACTTTGTTGCACACATTTTTGTGCAACACTTTGTTGAACTCCTTTTGGTTGCAGTCATTTTTGTGCAACAGTTTGTTGTACACATTTTTGTGCAACATTTTGTTACACACATTTTTGTGCAACACATTGTTGCACACAACTTTGTGCAACACTTTGTTGCACACATTTTCGTGCCACCATGCTTTGAACTTCTTTTTGGTTGCAGTCATTTTTGTGCAACAGTTTGTTGTACACATCTTTTTCAACATTTTGTTGCGCATATTTTTGTGCAACACATTGTTGCACACAATTTTGTGCAACACTTTGTTGCACACATTTTTGTGCAACACTTTGTTGCACTCCTTTTTGCGCAACACTTTGTTACACACATTTTTGTGCAACACTTTGTTGCACACATTTTTGTGCAACACTTTGTTGCACTCTTTTTTGTGCAACACTTTGTTACACACATTTTTGTGCAACACTTTGTTGCACACATTTTTGTGCAACACTTTGTTGCACTCTTTTTTGTTGCACACATTTTTGCACTCTTTTTGGTTGCACTCCTTTTTCTTCCACTCTTTTTTGTGCAACATTTGGTTGCACACATTTTTGTGCAGCATTTTGTTGCCCACATTTATGTGGAACACTTTGTTGAACTCCTTTTGGTTGCAGTCATTTTTGTGCAACAGTTTGTTGTACACATTTTTGTGCAACATTTTGTTACACACATTTTTGTGCAACACATTGTTGCACACAACTTTGTGCAACACTTTGTTGCACACATTTTCGTGCCACCATGTTTTGAACTTCTTTTTGGTTGCAGTCATTTTTGTGCAACAGTTTGTTGTACACATTTTTTTCAACATTTTGTTGCACATATTTTTGTGCAACACATTGTTGCACACAATTTTGTGCAATACTTTGTTGCACACATTTTTGTGCAACACTTTGTTGCACTCCTTTTTGTTCCACTCTTTTTTGTGCAACATTTGGTTGCACACATTTTTGTGCAGCATTTTGTTGCCCACATTTATGTGGAACACTTTGTTGAACTCCTTTTGGTTGCAGTCATTTTTGTGCAACAGTTTGTTGTACACATTTTTGTGCAACATTTTGTTACACACATTTTGTGCAACATTGTGTTGCAACCTTATGTTGCACAAATTTTTTGCAAAAAAGTGAGTGCAACAAAAAGGAGTGCAACAATGTGTTGCACAAAAATGAGTGCAACGTGTTGCACAAAAATGTGTTCAACAAAAATATATTTCAACAAAAATTGTGTGCAACAAAGACTTGCACAAAAATGTGGGAACAAAGTGTTGCACAAAAATGTGTGCAACAAAATTTTGCACGAAAATGTTTGCAAAAAAATGTACAAAAATGTGTGCATCAAAGTGTTGCACAAAAATGTGTGAAACAAAGTGTTGCACAATAATAGGTGCAACAAAGTGTTGCACAAAATGTAACAAAATGTGTGCAACAAAATGTTGCACAAAATGTGTGCAACAAAATGTTGCACAAAATGTGTGCAACAAAATGTTGCACAAAAATGAGTGCAACAGAATGTTGCACAAAAATGAGTGCAACAAAAAGGAGTGCAAAAAAGTGTTGCACAAAAATGTGTGCAAAAACATTTTGGACAAAAATGTGTGCAACAAAATGTTGCACAAAATGTGTGCAACAAAGTGTTGCAAGAAAATGTGTGCAACAAAGTTTTGTACAAAAATGAGTGTAACAAAAAGGAGTGCAACAAAGTGTTGCACAAAAATGAGTGTAACAAAAAGGAGTGCAACAAAGTGTTGCACAAAAATTTGTGCAACAATGTGTTGCACAAAAATGTGTGCAACAATGTGTTGCACAAAAATGTGTACAACAAAGTGTTATACAAAAATGTGTGCAACAGTGAAAAAAAAATGTGCGCAACAAAGTGTTGCGCAAAAATGAGTGTAACAAGGAGTGCAACAAAGTGTTGCACAAAAATTGTGTGTAACAAAATGTTGCACAAAAATGTGTGCTACAAAGTGTTGCACAAAAATGTGTGCAACAAAGTGTTGCACAAAAATGTGTGCAACAAAGTGTTGCACAAAATGTGTGCAACAAAGTGTTGCACAAAAAAGTGTGCAACAAAAAGGAGTGCAACAAAGTGTTGCACAAAAATGTGTGCAACAAAAATATGTTCAACAAAATTGTGTGCAACAAAGTTTGCACAAAGATGTGTGCAACAAAGTGTGTCACAAAAATGTGTGCAACAAAATGTTGCACAAAAATGTGTGCAACAAAATGCTGCACAAAAATGAGTGCAAAAAAAAGGAGTGCAACAAAGTGTTGTACAAAATTGTTTGCAACAAAGTGTTGCACAAAAATGAGTGGAACACAAAGAAGTGCAACAAAGTGTTGCACAAAAATGTGTGCAAGAAAATGTTGCACAAAAATGTGTGCAGCAAAATGTTGCACAAAAATGAGTGCAACAAAAAGGAGTTCAAAAACGTGTTGCACAAAAATGTGTGCAACAATGTGTTGCACAAAAATGTGTGCAACAAAGTGTTGCACAAAAATATGTGCAACAAAGTGTTGCACAAAAATGTGTGCTACAAAGTGTTGCACAAAAATGAGTGCAAAAAAAGGAGTGCAACAATGTGTTGCACAAAAACGTGTGCAACAAAGTGTTGCACAAAAATGGTTGTTCCGGAACAAACAATTAATAAAAAATTGTGTGTTCCGGAACAGGCAATTTTCTTACTAAACATTGTCTGTTCCGGAACAAGCAATTAATTTAAAATTGTCAGTTCCGGAACAAACAATGTCTGTCCGGAACAAACAATAAAAAACAATTACAGAAATGTGACCCTTCAGGGCTTCCGTAAATTGCACTTATTTCAAAGGCAAGTAGTTGATAAAACGCCGCCTTTCTTTTAAAGAAATGCCTTGGCCATTATTAAAACCATCTCATTATCTTGCGAGAAATAAGTGAACGACAAAACTTCTAAATTTGATGTTTCACCTCTGAATAACAGATTTGTCGTCTTTCGTTTAATTTTACTATTGGGTGAGATTGTTCTGATTCTTAGTTTCAGTTGATGATGGTATTCTTTTCCAGATGAACTTTACCTGGAATAGATGCTTAAATTTTTTTGCAATGAAAAAACAAACATAATGAATAAAACATTTTAAAAATGTACCACAATGGAAGCAATATTGCCATGTGACCTTTTTTCATGTTCTGGGCAACTTTAACTCTGCTGAATAAAAAAAAGAAATTAAAAATAAAAACTAAGATCTTCCTTCTTATCAGACTGCTTGTTTAACTGCTTTTCAAAAACTAATTTGGCAGTTATTTAGTCATGGAAATCATCATTAAGGACCTTAAAAGTTTAAAATCTGACCTCTTCCACTGCTTATGGTTATCAACTTGAATTTTTTTTTAAAAACGTACATTAATACCCAGTTCTAGTTGACAATATCATAAAGGTAAAATGGAAAGTAAATTTATAACAATATTCCCTTTTAAAATTATATATTTAATAACATTTTAAGCACTATTTTTTTCAAAGACATTTACAATTTTGAAGCATTTGGTTGTTCCAGTTGTGTATTTCCAATATTTTTGACTATCCATCTGGTTTGGTTATGAGCGTTGTCCATGAAAAAGGGCCATCTTTCCGCCAAACGGCGGGTAGCCACAATCCCAATGTAAATCCATATCTTATAATTTTAACACTTCAGTCATTACTACTTTTTTATTGTACTGAACTTAACTTAGTCACTTTTAGTTTTTATTTTCAATTTGACGACTTCTCAAAGCCCTTTCATACCTCTTGACAGGATCCTTTTCATTAAAATAAGGATATAAGTGAGCTCCTAAACAAATTATAATAAGTCCATACAAATTATTTTTATCTATTCCTCTTAGACGGAATATCATCTTGATTCTTCGTTTTTTTTTTTAAGAATTAAAAAAGATTATTCGCTGATTATTTCGCTGATATAAAACCTAAAAGCGGAGATATATCGGCTGCTTTGTCATCAGGCTTTCGATTGGACGAATAACCTCTTAATATTAGAAAGTAATATAATTCTCCCAATCAGAAGCATTGTACTGAAGCGACACTGCTCTCTAGTGCGTTTTTTTAGAAATGTTAAATATACGGTATATTCTGGTTTTAAGATAAATATACGCTATAAGCTGAACCTGGAAGGAATGTATAAATATACATTAATGTTTTTTTTTCGATTTTAAAACTCTTACTGAACGTACTCTACTCTTGAGGACTCTTGTTGACAATTTATTCTAACCTGATTTGATCGATAGGAGGAGAATATTTATTATATAAATATAACTTAAGTTAAAAGTACTTTAACAATGTCTAAAAGAAAAGCGGGATCAGACGATTTAGCCCTAGCTATTTACAACAAAAAAATGAAAAATGAAGTCGCTTTAACTTCGAGTCGAGAAAAAGCTGTCATCCCTGCTGTAAGTAAACCGGCGTAACAAATATGAAAAATTTAAAACTTTTTACTTAATAATCTTTATTTTTTCCAGGGTATAAATCGAACATCTGGTTTAATGGCACCAATTATGTTATTAGAAGGGCACCAAGGAGAAATATTCACAGTTGGTTTTCATCCTGATGGGCAGTATTTAGCATCTTCTGGTTTTGATCGTCAAATTTGTAAGTCAAAACTATTTTTAAACATCTGCGATATATACTAACATGAATTTAATTTTTAGTATTATGGAAAGTATATGGAGAATGCGAGAACATTTCGCTTATGACTGGACACAGTGGTGCCATAATGGAATTACATTTCTCAACAGATGGAAGTTCTCTTTACACAGCTAGTACAGATCACACAGTTGGACTTTGGGATATTGAAACTGGTACAAGAGTGAAAAGGCTAAAGGGGCACACAAGTTTTGTAAATTCCTGTCATTCAGCCAGAAGAGGTCCTGTATTAATAGTAAGCGGTGCTGATGACTCTGCTGTTAAAATATGGGATCCTAGAAAACGTGGAAACTGCACCACTCTAACAAACAATTATCAGGTTACTGCAGTTACTTTTAATGACACAGCAGAACAAGTTATTTCAGGGGGAATCGATAATGATATTAAGGTTTGGGATCTCAGAAAGAATGCTCAGTTGTATAGACTGAAAGGTCACACTGATACGATTACTGGTGTGGCATTGTCACCGGATGGTTCCTACCTTTTATCAAATGCAATGGACAGTATGTTGAGAATATGGGATGTTAGGGCTTTTGCACCGCAAGAAAGATGCGTGAAAATTTTTACAGGGCACCAACACAACTTTGAAAAGGTAAAACAACATGTTTAATAAATTATTTAGGCATTTATTAATTATTATTTTGATTTTTAGAATTTACTAAGATGCTCTTGGTCACCTGATGGTTCAAAAATATCAGCTGGATCAGCAGATCGGTTCGTATACATTTGGGATACAACATCAAGAAGGATACTTTACAAACTACCTGGCCACAATGGCAGTGTTAATGACGTTGTTTTTCATCCAAAAGAACCAATAAGTAAGTTTTAAATTATTTGGAAGATTTGTACTAGAGAAGTAAATTTTACCTCTTTTTTTTTTTTTCTTTCAGTATTATCTGGATCAAGTGATAAACAGTTGTATATGGGAGAAATAGAGCCTTAAAAAGAATTTTTTTTTTTTAATCATAATTTAAAATATAATTTTTTTTATTTAACTGACTAGTTCTTTTTACTTATCTTTAGACTGTTATCCATGTTTTCTTGTACAAATTTGTCAAGTTTAATCCATTGGCATTTAATGTCTTCTTCAACGACAAGATCTGATATGTTTTTCCCCATAGGGGACCTAAAAAATTAAAATTAAGTAGTAATAATCAACCGCTTTTTATTTATTTTCAACATTTACCTATGTTCAATTAAAATGCTGTCCAATTCGTTTGGCTTCACAGGAACTATGTTTGCATTCAGTCGTTCGATTGCATTCCATGCTATCATCGCTCCATTATCAGTACAAAGTTTCGGGGGAGGCACATGCAATTTGTAACCGTATTCATCGCATACGTGCTGAATTAATTTTCTAATAAATTGGTTGCTGGCTACTCCACCGGATACAACCTAAAAAAAATTAGTACAATTTAAATGTCAAAGCAATAAAAAAAAAGCAATCGAAACCATAACGCTCAAAGCATAACAAAAAAAAATATGACAAATAATTTTTTTTCTACAAGCATCCCAACTTACAAGACACTTTTCCTCTTGAGGTATCAAATTTTTAAGGTCTATAAACTCCATCGCCCTTTGTATCCTCTGACATAGATGCTTTGTCAAATTATACTGGAAACTAGCACATAGATCATATACATTTGGAATTACTTGATCAGGCTCAACCTCTAAAAAAAAAAAATCACAATTCGTAATAAGAAGTTTAACCTGCAAAAAAATTTCAAGTGACTTACTATGTTCTTCTTCTTCCCTGTCAATGTGCCTTTTAAGTCTAGTTAATAATCCGCTCCAACTAAAATCACAGTTTCTTACATGAGTTAGTTGCATACCAAATTGAAATGATAATGGATCTCCTTCCAAGCTAGCCTGTTCTATGAGGGCACCACCGTTAAATCTTTTAAACTTTTTAATAAAATTTAACTTTAGTCGTCTAGCCGCTTTATCAAAAATTTGCCCAGGTGCAATATCTATCGACTCTCCCAATATCAAAAATTCATCCACTGAATTTGCTAAAGCTAATATGCAATGTCCTCCTGATATAAGCAAAACCAAAAATGGAAACTCAACCTTTAAAAAAAAAAAATTAAGGAGACTTAAATTTTTGTTAAACAACTGTAATGCATCATTATCAATATAACCTACTTTTTCAAGCATTCTAACAGTCAATGCATGTGCCTGCATATGGTGAATGGGCACCAAAGGTTTTTGATACAGTGTACACATATCTTTGGCATATTCAACACCAATGTTTATCGAGCAAGGTATCCCAGGTTTAACAGTTACTGCTACTGCATCTACATCTTTAAGTGAGATCTTTGCTTGATTCAAAGCTTCTTCTGCAGATTTCTTCATATTACTCCGGTGCAAATCTGCTGCAAAGGTGGGTGTAATTCCTCCATTGCTGAAATAATAAGGCAAGTAGTAATAGGAAAAACACTTCTACGTTTAAAAATCATAAAGTTCTTACTCCCAGTGCTGCTGAGCCTGTGAGTATCGACTTTCACCTAAGATATTTCCTTTCTCATTGACCACAGCACAACCTGTATCATCGCAACTTGTTTCAATACCAAAAACGGTAAGACTTCTGCAATTTCCTAAACATCGTAAACGAAAGACGTTATTAGTCTTAACAACAGCAAGGTCTATTTCAGAAGTCGGAGAATTATATTACGTTTATAAAATTGATTGGACCATTTGATCCGTTGAAGGCAATTTCTGAGCGTGAATATCATCTTATTTATTAACTGGATAACATACTACCTCTTAAATTAAATTTTAATTAAAAAGAAAGTACCGGTAAATAATATTTTTCAAACGACCACTTTTGAAACATTCATCGCAAGTTCGTATGCATGGGAAAATTCAAAACGTTGATTCATGAACGTACTTTATCAAAGATGGCGTCTTGTTTTATTCTGCTGATTTCTGGCTCCACGAAATTTATTTTCTTCTGAATTTCAAATTTCGCACTTTTCAAATATTTTTGAGATTTTGATTGAGAAAGCAGTCTTAGAACGCTTGGTTATTATATCAATTTTTCTAAAAATATTTTGGGTTTGATTACTTCTTTAACAATCATTATTATTATCTTTATCTGGCGAAAGTCTACAATGAAAAAATCAGTAACAAATAATAAGATTAGCAGAATTTCAATAGCTTAATTTTTGAAATTCAGGATACTTAACTGACAAAAATATCGTAGTTTTCTTTATAATGCAGAAGGTCATACTACGACTAATTAAAGACTTTTCTCTCGAACTTTTCCGTCATTACTATCGCTTTTATTTTCTTGATTTTCTAAATTATGTGCAATATGCAAAATCCTTACCTTCAATTTTCCGATTCTCCATAACGATTTTCCTAAAGCTCATTTATGTTCTAAAGCTGCTATCAAACTTTATAAGCAATGGATGTCAAATGAAAATAAAAAACCAAAAAAAGCAAAAAAAAACATTTTAGTTTTTCGAAAAAGACTTTTATTTTTATTTTTATTTTTTTTTTAAATTTACTTTATTTTTCCAAATTTTCTAAAAAGCTTCTTCAAAACTTAATAATAAGACTTCATAGGAGCCATTTTTATTTCAGGAAAACGACGAAAAATTAACTTCAAACGTTGCAGTTAAATTGCAACGTGTCTCACCGTAAAATTTACCGTCAATTCAATAAAATAAATCGTCATTTTTCAACTTATTATAACTTTTAAAAATGTCCTTTTCAATTATTTATTTTCAATGCTTTTTTTTTTCAAAATACGATTTTCCATCTAATTTTTTTTATGACAATTTTCTATTCAAATTCTTAAGTTACTGTAACCGGCAAAACACAAATTTTGACCTTTTTTTTGGCACTGGCAAACGCTTTCTTTCATTTTCTTTTTACAAAACATTAATAAATAATTTTGCCGGATACAATTTATTTATATCTTTGGTCTTGAAAAGATGCAAAACGTATTTTAAAATTAAATTGAACTGAGTGAAAAAAAAAATCAAACAGGACAAAATAAAAAAGCTATTTTTGGAAACTTAAAAACGAAAGAAGCATAATTTATTTTTCTTAAAAAAAAAAACTTCGAAATTTTCGCAGAAACAAACAATCTGGAAAATTTTCGAAATTTTTTATGTAATCTTATTTTTTTTTCTCTTTGTAAATACTCTTTTTCTTTTTTCAATTAAAATTTTTATTTTTTACAGTCTTTAGCAATATACAAGAAAATCGTTCGATAAATCTATTAACGGTATTTTTATTTTTATTTTATTTTTATATTTTTTAATTTTTTATATTTTTTTTTCTTTTTCTTTTTACGTGTTTTATATGTTTAAAACGGCCGAATCGAAAAAAAGAATCTTGGGACTTAAGTAAAAACATCCTTCTTTTTAAGGCAATTTTCACAAAACTGGGTTTAAAAATTATTTTGAACCAAATCTTCGTAGAAGATTTGGTTTAGCAAGCTTCAACGACTTTCCTTATATTCAAATTTTTAAAACAAGAATGATTTGATTTTTAAAAAACAAAACAAGCGCCAAAATTAACTTTTATAATAAATATCTTAAAAACCTTTTTTCATGTTTCATCTCGAAAAACTAAAACATGCTCCATATTTTTTTAAAAAATATTTTTATACCTAGCATTCCAACTCTCTGTAGGGAACAAACCTGAGAAATTTCTTTAAAAAAAAAAAAAAAATAAATAAAAAATAAGAAGTATTTTTTAGGCGTCGACTTAACTACATATCTAACACACGAATCTTCGCCTAAAAAAATTTAAAAAAATAAAATAGTAAAAAAAAAATTGGATGTGATGATGATACTACAGACTAGGTATAATAATTGCACTGGAAATTAATAATTCTTTGTTTTTAATGTGTTCAACCCATTATTATTATTTTTTTTAAAATGATTTCATAATCAACGTCTTAACAATCATAACCTAATCTGTTCATTTACACGATTTACGAAAAAAAAAAGAAAGTAAAACTTTTTTCCTAAAACGGCCATGAGGTTTTAAAACGAACACAATAAATATTCTACAATTTTTTTTTTTTTTTCTCCCACGAAATAAAAAATTTCTTCAAAATGTCCAGTCGTGGAATTTCAGACGATTTTAAGATTGCCTTAAAAAAATATAATTAATAAATAATAAAACATAAATTATCGAGCAAGAAAAAATTATAAATTATAATTTGATCGCAATGATAAAAACCGTTAAAAACACGAAAATCGCATACGTTGCCTTCCCCTTCCTAACAAAAACAGGATTTTTTTCAAAAAAAAAAAAAATTTTTTTTCTTGATCCTGCATTACAACAAAAAACACATATTCTCAATTTCTTTTTCAAAAAACAATTTCAATAGAATTAAAAAAGGGGAAGGAAACACTTCGATGCGAATTCAATTTTTAAAAACCGTGATTTCAATTAAGAAATTATCGTCTAGCATTTCAATTTAAAAAAAAAAAAAAAAAATCCCCCAAAAATTTAACTGAAAAAAAAAATGGCATGCTTTTTTTTTTTTTTTTTTTTTTTTTTTTGTTTTTTTGAGGCAATCAAATTTCGACTCCACAAAACACCATGAGTCAATCAGATTTAACTTCACGGAAAACAACAAAATGGACTAGAAATCTAGCTGCTCACAATCCGTGGAGTCGTGGTTATAAGAACGAGAATGGTAAGGGCTTGAGACATGTGATAAATCGTGGCTGGAGCATCGCTTGCACAGCGGGACCTCGGGGGAGTCCTCGCGCCGCCAATGCCGCTCGTCCACGCTCGAGTGCCGAACCCTTTCACTTTTGGTGCGAGTGACAAGAATCCCGCCGCTTGAATGTCGTCTAGCCCTAATCTGGAAATGGAAAGCAAACAACATTGATAAATTGGCGAAAGTCGACATTTGAAAAAAAAAACACCACCAACCATTCTTTCTTTATCCATATCAATGACGCGGGGGAGTCGTCAGTCCCGGCGGGCGGGCACCGTCCAAGCGGTGCAGGGCGGCCGTCACAGCTGCTCCTTAGCAGGTACCCAAATCGTGGGACCTGCCTGCTCGGCTATTACTTCTTTAACTTTGGCGTAAATTTCTTCAGGCGTATCTCCTTCAACGACTGCTGTGAAATATTCAGCGAATTCTTGTTCCATTTTAATGGCACGCTCGTACGTCTTTTTAGCTTGTTCTTCCGTCATTCTTTTGTTCATTTCCCTGTCGAATTGAAAAAAAAAATCAATCGTTAAAATTAATTAATTAATAATTAATTAAAAAACAATTAAATTTAAAAGCCTCTTCCCTCCCCTACAGAGACCATGAGGTCCATATCCATTAGAGTGTGTCATTTATCGTTTTAAAAAAAATTCTGAAATCAAGGGGGGCTTGTTGAAAATCGGCTTCTTTCAGGTGTAAAGCCACTAAAAAAATTTTTTTGGATTTTTTTTTTTTAACCGCTTAGTGGCCCCCCAAGGCCCCTTTAGCTTTTCAAAAATTGGGCAATAAAGGTCTTTTATACTCCATTTTTTTAATCCACTTAAGGGCCTAGAAAATATTTTGAAAAAATGTTTTCTTATGTTTTCGAGGTCGTAGAACACAAATTACACTATCCCGAATTTTCCCGAATAACCCCTGTGACGTCATTAGCGTTTCCATCGAGCATGTACCTGATTTGTCCGACTAAAATTCGGCTTAATCTCGATTGAGCCGTGAAATTTTTTCTTCTTATTCGCATCACTCATACTACTTATGCAAAAATACCCGTAGAACACGAATTTCACCATCCCGATTTTATCTCATAAACCCCTGAGTAGGGGTGTAAGTATAAATTTGGTTTTTCGGAGCAAAAATGGATTTTTTCGCCAAAAAAAAGGCAACAACTCCTCACCAGTTCGATTTAGAGTTCATGTTCAATGACATTTTTCAGTCAGAACACAGTAGTTAATAAGGATTATTTTTGTTTTGAATCAATTTCCAAATTTTTTTACGGTCGGAAAATTCCACCAGTAATTTTTTTGAAGTACCAAAGTATTATTAAAAATACGCACCAGTTGTGGCAGCAGATAAATCGTAATTTTCAATTCACGGAAAAAAGAAGCCAAATCTAGAATAACAAAAGACCAGGAAATCTTCGAAATTTTCTCCTCAAGATTAATTTTTTGAGGATTTGTCTATGGTTTTCCGGACAAAGAAAAATTAATATCTGCTGCCGCTACTGATGCTTACTTGCGTTTAACAAGATATGCCCCACATCTCCTCCTTTTGTAGGCATAAAGTCGTGGGCCTGGCATTTTATGCGACGGGGAAAACTAACCTTAACCTTGACCTTAACCATTTAGTGTCCAAATTTTTGAAAATTCCAGGAAAATACAAAATGTATTTTTCCAAATTTTAAATTTCGAATAATTTCGACCAAAACTGCCCTGTCCCATCCCCTCCCGTCTTAACCTACCCTACCCTACCGTAACCTAACCTAACCTAACCTAACCTAACCTAACCTAACCTAACCTAACCTAACCTAACCTAACCTAACCTAACCTAACCTAACCTAACCTAACCTAACCTAACCTAACCTAACCTAACCTAACAACCTAACAACCTAACAACCTAACAACCTAACAACCTAACAACCTAACAACCTAACCTAACCTAACCTAACCCAATTAACTGGGATTTTAGATTTTATAAATTTTTTTTATGTGTGTTCGATGTCGTTAACTTCAAATTTGATACTAGAATTGTGCGATTACAACCAGAAAAATCAATATGACGCCAAAAGTATCATTTTTGAAAATGATTAAAATAGCTCCGCCATTTTGGATTTTAATTTTTTTTAAACTTCCGACTTCGGATTCGGGATCAGTGGCCCAAAACACGTAAGTAGATTACGTTTTAACTTATTGCGCTGCTTTTTAGGCTTCGAAAATCCGCAAATTAAAAGTCGCCCAACTTCATCATTCAAAGAACCATAAAAATTTTCCAAACATATAATTTGGAAAAACTCACATTATAGATTCCACTGATTTAGGTTTAATAAAGATGGCAATCGGGAAGAGCTGAGCTACTTGTAGCCGTTTTATGGCATTACCGCTAACATCTAATATACAATGTTTGCCACGTTCGGCTACTTCACGAACAGACGCAACAGACGTCCCATATAAGTTATCATTATACTGGCCAGCTTCGATAAACAAATGATTTTGGATATCCTTTTCCATTTGCTCTCTGGATGACACGAAATGGTAATCCCTTCCGTCGACTTCATATTCTCTCTTTGGCCTCGTTGTATCTATAAAATAAAAAAAATAAAAAATTAATAAATAATTTAACTTAAATCTTATTGGCTTACTTCAAACAGACAACAGACACGGACTGGAAAGAGCGCCAAATTTTTCAAAAATTAAAATGCTGAACAAGCCGATCGAACAGAATTAAGGGCGCCAGAATGCCACACCCAGAAAGGCGCACCATAATTTACCCGGTAGCTCGGCACCCCAGCCCGTGCCTGATTGAGACTAAAAACTAAATACTTACGAGGTACGCAGCTCCCAAATTTGTCCGGGAACTCTGAAATTAAATCATCGTTGATCCTGTCTTTAAGCGGACCTAACACGATGACGGGTCGAGTGTACTGGATTTGTTGCTGTTGAACCGCTTCGTATGACAATACTGTCTCCTCTGTTCCTAGAATAAAAATATTTGCAGTTTTTGAAATCGGATGAAAGCATTCGAAAAATTACGAAAAAAAAAAAAGAACATTTAGAAGCTTGGCAAAAGCCGAAGAGTGGGAAGCAACAAATTGCGTGCAACGTAGAAGCTGAAATAAAAATTTAGAAAGAAAAAAAAGGCTCGTGAAAAAAGAATTATTAGCGGAAAAAAAACGACAATAATTTCCCAGATGAGTTTTTTTTTCTTTTTTTTTACGATCTTACATTTTAATATTTATACATGCTGCAATAATTAGAACGTTAGAAATTTTCTTTCTCTGCTTCGATGATTCGATTTTGCTGTACAAATTTTTCAAAAAAAAGTTAATTTTTTTTTTTTTTTTTTAAAGAAAATCGATCATGTAAACATATTAGCATAACCTAAAAGTTCGTTTACATCACCGGCCGGTTAGCCAGGCGGTGGAGACATTTTAATAATATAAAAAGTATAAAAATATGTAACCTAACCTAAAAAAAAAAAAAAAAAAAAAAAAAAAAAAAAAAAAAAAAAAAAAAAAACATTTTTCTAATCCGGTATTTTATACATGAAAACGGGACCTAACCTCACCGAAACCGTGCCAAAACGTTTTGTTATGTTCAGAGATACAGATCCATGATTTTAAATGTATAAACAAGACTTAATTGTTCTTATATTTCATCACCTTTAATTGTTTTCGCGTTCCTTTCAGAGAGACTAGTGCAGCGCTCTAGCGGTGAAATCGGGAACTACTTCAACAACAACAAAAAACAAACAATGGAGTTTTATTTTGTTATTGCGAAAACATAAAATATTATCAAATTTAGGAACCACAAAGCCTTTTTTAATACATTTTAAATATTGAATCTCTGCCTCTGAAACATATCAAAACTATTTAGGACGGTTTCGGTGCGATCCGATCTCATTTTTATTTGTAAAAAATCGAATTTTCGAAAACAAAATTAATTTTTTTATCGATATAATTTTCCACCGTCCGGTGATGTAAACGAACCTCAAGCTATATTTCTTCCTTATTTTCTTAATTTTTTATTTATTTTATGACCTAAAAAAGCTGATTAGTTTTAGCGTTTTAATTGTGAAATAAATATTTCAGTATAAAATTATAGTGTTTTAGGTTAACCGAGTTAACCTAATGGACGTCTATTAGTTTAAAAAATTCAAACGAGCTAAAACCAACTTTTAATAGGTCATTTTATACAGAAAAATACAAGTCCCGACATGCATTTTTGCTGAAAAAGTAACTTCTAGAAAAATAACACCAGCATGCAAGGTGTGGAATATGGAGGAAAATTTCTATTGCGGAGAGCTGGATATTTTTATTTTTATTTTTTGGTTTTCATTTTTCTTTAGAAATTTTTCAACCTCGCTTGAGGTCGGGCCCGTAGCCTGCCACGAGCAAAAGGTGGAAATGCCCACCTGTGAGAAGAGGAGGCTTGAGCCTCCCTATAAATTTCCTTTTTGCTAACGTGATTTCCAATGAAACGAACCAAACTGAACCAAAACCGGTTTTCGGTTTTTTCGCAAAAAAAAAAAAAAAAAAACACGTTGCAAAAAAACTAAACCGAAACCGAACCCAACCGGATTTAGAAATAAAGCCGAACGGAAACCGACCTCGGACCCAGCCGGATTTAGAAAAAAAACCGAACCGAAGCCGAACCCAACCGGATTTAAAAAAAAAACCGGACCGAAGCCGAATTCAAACCCAACCGGATTTAGAAAAAAACCGAACCGAACCCAACCAGATTTAGAAAAAAAAAACCGAACCAAACCCCAACCCAAACCCAACCAGATATAGAAAAAAAACCGAATCACAACCGAAGCCAAATCCAACCGGATTTAGAAAAAAAACGAACCACAACCGAACCCGAACCTAGTTTTTTCAAAAACCGAACCGAACCCAAAACCGGTTTTTGTACTAAGACGAAAAATAAAATTGAACCAAACCGGACCGTTTGGATTTTTGGAACTCCCTGTTTTAGCCTCCTCAGTTAATTAAAATAATTTCTTCTTATTTTTTAGCACAGAATATAAACTAAAATAGATTCGGATAAATATTTCTAAATTTTGGATTCAATTTTTCATCAAAAAAAGACAGCTTTTTGTTATTTAATATCATCCAAAATAATTTTCAGTTGGTCAAAATCGTTAAATCTGATTCGCCCCTGCAGACCTGTAACTCAGCGTAATGACCCTGACTCCCATTGTCATGTTTTTCTTTTTCTGAGGAAAAAGAAAAAAACACTAACACGAATTACAATTTGTTTATGCATTCGTGATAAAAATATTATTTTCGAAATAAAGAACGTAAGGTAAAAGTTCAGCAAAAGGGGGGGGGGGGGGGTTAATCCAGCTTTTTTCCCCCCGTTTCTTAAAATTTACGTCTCGGCCGGGTAAAAGATTCCCCAGGGAGGAAAAAAATTTAAACACGGGAAAGAATGTATACCTCAATAAATCCCCTTAATTTTGAGCACAAAAGCATGCAATTATCACTTTGCAAGGCAAATTAATGAAGTATGAAAGCACCCTCGAATGAATGAATTGTAAGTGGAATAAATTTAATTCTGCATTGTTCCTCATTTTCAATTTAAACAAGACACGGTTCCTTTGAAAAGGAAAAACAAAATTGTTGTAATTTACGTTTCCAACAGACAAGAAAGCAAAATCAAGTTTTTTTTTTTTTAAGAAAAAAAAAACATGCTTGAAAATAATTAAATCGTTCACAGAAACGCTTTTTTTTTTATTCGAAGGTTTCTCGTTTCCCTCTATCATGCAATCGGAGATCCCAAGTTTTTCTCTCGATAACAAGATACGCCCATGCATAAAAAAAAAAGAAGAAAAAAAGTGACGCTTTAAGTCCTTTTTATCAAAGGGTAAAATGTTCATTGTTCATTCCAATTTTTCCGGTACTTAAAACATCAGAGAATGAATTTTATTTTATTTTATTTTATTTTTCTGGAGTCGACTCTCATGAAAACTGCAAAAAAAAAAAAAACTCTTCAAAAGAAAAAACCGAAAAGCCCAAAAGCCAGACAGAACAGAGACCATTACCTTTGACAACAGCTATTAATAAAAATGTTTCAATCTCAATACCTTCTGTCGTGTTGTCGTCCTGAGTGTAGCACAACATGAAAGCTGAAATCATTAAAAAAATTTTAATTAGACATTTATAGCAAGAAAAAAAAAAAAAAAAAAAAAGTAAAAATTTGGGGGGAAAAATGCACGTTTTTTAAAGCAAGGTTAAAAAGCTTATTATTTTTGGTTATTTACACTTATTTCCACCCCCCCCCCCCACAACAAAAATGTACAAGCTAATAGGGTTCGTATGTTCAATAAATAATAAATAATTAGAATAATATATACTCACGCATGTTGTTAGGATCACCATCAGTAGTAGGAGTAGTAGGCGAGGCTAGGGACAAACAAATCAAACATCACAATACGATAACACATACAGGCAGCCAAGCTTAAGTTACGTCAAGGCAACAAGCAAAATGTATTCAGTTTAAAGGTAACCATTGACAATATTTTGAAAAAAAAATCTGGAAATTTTCAGAAAATACAAACTGCTACCCTCGGCACAGCGAAAGAAAACCTGGTCTTATAAATTTTTTTGCTTAAAAAATATGCATCAGTCGTGGCAGCAGATAAATCGTATTTTAATTTTTACGGAAAAACAAAGGTAAATCAAGAAAAATTAAATATTAAAAAATCTTCAAAATTTTTTCCTCAAGATTTTTTAATATTTTAAGGTTCTAGTTCGTTTACATAACCGGCCGGTCAGCCGGCCGGTGAAAATTTTTTAACATTAAAAAAAGTTTAATTTTTTTTTTTTACGATTCGGTATTTTACACATTAAAATGAGATCGGATCGCACCGAAACCGTGACAAAACGTTTTGTTATGTTTAAAAGGTAAAGATTCGTTATTGAAAGTGTATGAAAAAGGCTTTATTGTGCGTAAATTTGATAATTTTTTTCAATGTTTTCGAAATAAAAAAATAAAACGCCATTTCTCTTTTTGTTGTTGAAATAGTTCGAGCTTTCACCGCTAGAGCGCTGCACTAGTCTCTCGGAAATAAACATTTTTTTTTTTTGCGAAAACAATTAAATATTTTCAAATATAAGAGCTATTAACTGTTGTTCATGCATTTAATATCATGGAAATTTATCTCTGAACATAACGAAACGTTTTGGGTACGGTTTCGGTGCAGTTAGACCCCGTTTTCATGTATAAAATATTGGATTCAAAAAAAAATTTTTTTAATATTTTTTTATCGTTAAAATGTGTACACCGCCCGGCTAGCCGGCCGGTTATGTAAACGAACTAGAACCTTTATTTGGCAAGATTGATATTCGCTTGTCTGTATTTAAAAAAAAAAAAAAAAAACGATTTATCTGCGGCACGACTGATGCATACCCGCATACCCTTTTAGAGCTTTCACGTACAGACAGGTCCGGAAACTCCTATCCCTTATACATGGGAGATCTTGTCCCGCTTAACTACGCGAAAATTAGTTCTTCTTTTCTACCACCGTAAGCGCTACTTGTGCGCGAGACGCTTTTTGATTGGTCGTTGGGATTTGTAAACAACAATGGCTGCGACTTTCTCTTGTAATTTTTTTTCTTTTTTCGTTAAATGTAATTTTGACAAAATACAGAATGGAATTTATTAGGTACCGAGGCATTATTAAGCTTCTTCGTAAACGGGTAAAAAACCGTAAAAGTAAGTTAGTAGCGAACAAATAAATATGGCCACCACGAGAGTCCCAGTGGGAGCCCCAACTGAAAACAATTAGACTTGTTGCGTCTCTCCACACCTCAGCGCCATCAATGGCCCGTTTTAGAACTAAAATGTGTGTAGTTAAGCAGGGGAAGTTTCCGGACGTGTCTATACGTGTCTATACTGAAGCTTTACTTCGATTTTTGTCGTTAGTTAACATTTCCCCCACCTCCCCCCAAAATATTTATTTATTGTTAAAGCTTATTAAATCATTTATGCTATTTAAATATATTCTTTAAATATACCGTATCCATGCTCCCATAAGCCCATATATAGCAGCCATCTTTTCTCAATACTTAGCTTACGCCTTCCCCTAGATTTCCCCTGAAAATGATACGGTTTATTCTAATTTTAAGAAAACAAATCATTTTACACAGATTTTGTCATTTTGGTCCTCGCAATACTCAACTGCTCATCCCGACATTGGTGTAAGACCTACATGTATGAACTTGTTTCCTTGAAGAGGAAGCTTCAGTGATTACCGAATAGTGTGGATCTTTTGTCTAACAGTCGATTTTCGGTGAAAAAAAAATTCGAACTCGAAAAACGAACTCCGTTTATGTATCCTGGATATTTTACTGCAGGTTTCAACTTGCCTAAAATGCATGAGCGGCCGAAATAGTATATTGCAAACCCATACTATGGGGGTGGCTTATTGCAAGTTAAGACTGTAGTTTGCCTTTACCCTCACTTCGTTCGGGTCGTACAAGTCGAGACATGCACGCACCCAGTCGAAACCTGCAAGCCACTCCCATACCTGATTTGTAAGATATTTTTTATCCTGACGGCGGAAAATAAAACTTTTTCGTTTTTCAACCGTTACGAAAAGTTCATTTTTCTGCCCTCCAGGCTGAAAAATAATGTTCTCCATGAATTGAAAATAACAAAATAAGAAAGAGTAAACTTATCCATTTTAAAATGATGTTTCAAGCCAAATCAGAAAGGTACGTCAACGTTTATACGTCCGTAATTTCAGCAACCCACTACATCATTTTCTCTTTGTTTTACTCGAAAAGGAGAAACCTAATCTGTTTTCGGAGCAAAAAGCCCTCTTTCAAATTAAAATCTATAGTTTCTTTACGAAGAATATACACACAATGAGTTATCGAGAATTTACTCCGCATCATTAAAAAGACGCGGCTTAATGAGCAACGCAAAATGCTTCCCCTAAAAAAGTCGGCACGGATTTAATCTCATCATAAGAAATTCCTAATATTGTCAATGGTTACATTTTTTTTAATACATATCATTTTTTGAAGATAAGAAGTATAAATTTATAGATAGAGAAAAGAGATGTCCAAAAAACAAAAAAATTAGTTACAATATTTTTTCCAGGAAAAAAAAAAAAAAAAAAGAAATATTAATCACAAGAAGCATATGTTACATTTATAATACACTATAAAAAATTTTACACCGTTTATTAACCCTTTCCCGACGGCGGATTAGTTTATAAAAAATTATAATTTGCTTAATTTTTAGAAAAAAATGACTAAAAACTTTCTAAATATTTTACATTTAGGAAGATTTCCAAAATTAGCTCGAAATTTTCATAGTAATAAAAAATCAAGATGGAGGACGGTTGTAAACCCTACGTTTAGCTTATGGGGAGTATTTTTTCCAATTCAAAAAGACGTATCTTTAGATCAAAAATTATGTAATAATAATAATCAAATTTTGCTGGAATGTAAGGATCCTATGTTTCGCTTACGAAGGTGGTAAAAAGTATTTTGACCTTGAAAGTTTAATTTTTCAGGCTCCCCAAGTCGTTCATATATTAAAAAAGCATGATTTGGAAATTTTTTACTCCCTTGCAAAAAAAAATAGGATTTTCTTAGACCCCCCCCCCCCCCAATGTGCTTACGCGACACTCGTATGATCCCAACAATCATTTTTTTAAAAATTTTTAAAGCATATTTTTCAAAAAAAAAATTGTGCGTTTATAAGCTAAACATGGACGAAATTAAAAAAAATATTTTTTCTGTGCGCCGGAGACCAACTGACGTATCTCCATCACAAATACGATTAAAGATACGTCAATTGATCTCCGGCGCAAGGAAATATAAATTTTTTTTAATGCGCCGGAGATCAACTGACGTATCTATAATCATATTTATGAAGAAGATACGTCAGTTGATCTCCGGCGCACCGATTTTTTTTGAATTTCTACCGACCATGTGCTATGATAATATGACCGGCACGATGTAAATTCAAAAACCCGCGCCGTAAAAAGATCGGGAGAAAAAAATTGGCCGTCGATCGGAAAGGGTCAAAAAAGGAGAAAAAAAACGAAAATTATAATATAGACCTACTTATGCTTTTAGAAGTAGGTTATTTTTTTTCGATTTACAAGGCAATCACATCACAAAATAATTTCCATTTCATTTAACTTTATCCTCGTTATTTTCCGAAATAAAATGTACAAAAAAATTCTGGAAATTATCTTGAGTTGAAAGATAAAAAAAGAGAGAAAAAAAAAAAAAAAAAAAAAAAAAAGCGGGATTTAAATCTATATGTTATGCTCAACCTTCAAAAAACGGACACTCGACGAACAATGCGATCACACTATCCACTGAACCGGAATTTCGGCGAAAGACCGGTTTTTTTATACGATTTTTAAAAAAACTGACAAAACCATGGAAAGGTCATAAAATGTCGTTTTGGACGCTTTCTTTTTCTCGCTTCAGTGACAAGTTTCTGGGATTTGAGCTTAACATATATCCGCTTCTAAAAAAAAAAAAAATGGCGCCTGAAATAAATTTTTTCACGTCGAATCAATATTCCCGGTCGTGTCCAGAAAGCAAAAATGAACTCCTACTTTAGTTTCAAAGGATAAATAAAATAAATAAAACTCGCATCGTCGTTCCTCCCTCCTTCACGAAAAAAAAAAAAAAATGAATCAAGCATTGGAATTGGAAATAAGAACAATAAAAGAACTGGGATATCCTGTTCTTTTTAGGGAGACGAGCAAATATCGTTTTTAAAAATAAAAATCGTTTCCTTTCAGTACGTTAAAAAAAAAAAGTTGGTTTTCTATATAAAAACTTATTATTTTTCCCCAAAATTTTGTTTTAAATGGCGCCCTCGAGCTACGTAAAATAAAACAAAAATTTAAGCTTTCAATCATCCTCGATGGGATGAGAGGCCTGAATCGGAATTGATTCGGACGGCGCCTTCTCGACCCAAAACAACGGAAACGAGAGGAAAAAAGATCAAAAATAAATAAAAAAAAAATTGTTTTTCTTGTTCGTTACTTTTTTCGGCGATTTTAGGACATGAAAATAACATTATTTTTTAATAATAATAATGATGATAATGATGATAAGAAAAAATTAAAGACATCGCAAGACATATAAATGTGATTTTTTTTCGTTTACCTTTAGTCAAGCAAGATTTAAATTAATTAGAAAAAAAAAATTATGATAAAAAATAATTAAAGACTCACGTTCTTGGTCAGAGCCATCTTCAGATTTATCATCTTTACTCTTCATAAATGGGAACTTTCGACTGAATGAAAAATTCTTCTTCTTCCTATCTAGAGTTGATTGCTACAGAAAAAGAAAAGAAAATAAATAAAATGAAAATGCATTATTTGTTAACAAACTTCCTTTTGAAGAGGAAAAAGAAAAAAAAAATTCCTCCCACTTTTTTTCTGAATATTCAATGTACATAAAAAACGATGTTGATTAATGGCAATTTACTCAAGAGACGTAAAGGAAAAATTCTTCCACAAAAAAAAAAAAAAAAAAAAAAAAAAAAAAAAATTTACGAAATTTTTTTTTTTCTTATTTTTTTCCTTTCTGCTTTCTTACCTTATCCAAATTTTGTGGCACGTGACCTTGGAATTTAACAGTCCTATCCCGAGCTCTTTGCTTCCTTTCCCATCGCCTTTTAGACGGGATAATCCCCATCCCTTCTTCTTCCCCGGAGGGTAGCACCTTTCTTGCCTGCCACCATTCGTCGTCGCTGGCGTTTGTAACGTGTAAAATATCTCCATATTGAAAAGGGAGACCCCGGCTGGGTAGCCCGTCATCTTTATTCGGATCGTAATCGAACAACGCTCTGTAAAAAGGAAGAAAAAAAAATATTGACACCGACTAAAAAAAAATATACCCGAAAGATGTTGACTTAAGTTAAATCAATTAGTTAACTGACCAAGATCGAGTTGCATAAGCTTTTAATCTCGATTTTCCTCTTAAAAATTTCTTCGGATAAAATACTTTTTAACCCTTTCAGTTTGATAAAACTGAACATAAAGAATTAAAACACTGTTCAAATCAATCCTGTATGAACATGCCTCATAGCAGGGGTCCAAAACCGATGCTAACCGCGGTAAAAAAAACACACAGTGATCGGAGTCCGCATTTTAGCCCGAGAAAAGTCAAAATTTTGGAATTTCAGATTTAAATTTCGTTTCAGGGGGTTTTTGGGGTCCCTGATTTTTTTTGTATTTTTTTCCCCTTGATTTTGGCTTAAATGTACAGATTACTGAAATTACAGAATTACGTAAAAATACGGTTAGTCTGCTGCCACGATGATGATACCTCTTAAGATTATTAAATGGTTTTATACGTGCACTGTTGCATCAATTGTTACATCGTTCGAGCTCCTGATCCAAGATTAGTCTTCGTTTTTCCGTTAAAAAAAAAAATACGATTTATCTGCTGCCACGACTGATGCATACCCTTAGAGCACGGTCGTATAGACAGATCCAAAAACTACTATCCCTTATACATGGGAGATCTTGTCCCGCTTAACTACGCGAAAATTAGTTCTTCCTTCCTACCACCGTAAGCTCTACTTGTACGCGAGACGCTTTTTGATTGGTCGTTGGGATTTGTAAACAACCATGGCGGCGACTTTCTCTTGTGATTTGTGTGGGAGTATCAACTTAAAGGATTACACATGTTACGTCTCTCAAGATCGCAGCGCTATCAACGGCCCGTTTTAAAACTAAAATGTGCCTAGTTAAGGGGAATCATTAGTCGTGGCAGCAGACTAATCGTATTTTACTGTTTCGAGATTTGTATTCGTTTCTCAGTGAAAAGTAAAATACGATTAGTCTGCTGCCACGACGATGATTCCTCTTAAGATTGTTAGATTGTTTTTTCCGTGCACAGCTGCATCAATTCTTAGATGATCCATGACAGCGGAAATTGAATAATTCAGTTTTAAGGAAATCCCCAGTCACAGGGCCACTTACCTAACATAAAGGGATCTTTTCTGGGACGTCCTTAGGAGCGTCCCAGACATCATCTGCTGAGATATTTGCTGTTTCAAATCATGTATCTTGGCTTCGAATCTGTTGTAGTCTTCCGGTTTGAACTGTGCGACGATGGTAACCGTTTGCCCCGCTCCTTTCAACGCTTGAGCCGCTTCTTCGTGCGTTGCCGTTCGAAGGTTAATCCCGTTCACGCTTAGGATTTGATCCCCGCGTCGAAGTTCGCCGCTGAGATCCGCCGGTCCTCCGGCCAGTATAAAAGATATGAAAATCCCTTCACCATCTTCACCCCCGACGATATTAAAACCCAAGCCGCTTCCACCTTTCTGCAGCACCACCGTTCTCACTTCCCTGAAAGAATATTTTAAAAAAAATTCCAATTTAGAAACTTTTTATACACGGTTCTTTGGCGAAACAAATTAAAAACGCTTTTTTGTTGGCGAAAGATAATTAGCCATTGATTCAACTTTGAAAATTAATCTCAATAAACAGCAATGAGGAGTGTATAGGCGCAATTAACGGAGAAACGGAGGGAGACGGGTTTAACTTAGTTTACAATGCAAACAGTGCTGGAGGCTCCCTTGTTTCCACCCCCCACCGTTCTCTTGCACCGTTAAGTTTTCACCTTTTCAGTTATCTCCAAAATAAATAAAACAACATCTTTTGAGTCATTTTAGAAGAAAGGAAGGTAGAATTTCTTTTGAACGTTCAAAAGCTGTTTAAAACTATTCAAGGGATGAGAACTTTAAAAAGCATTTCTCCGCTTAACGTGTATGTTGTCTTTAGTCTTTATGTCAAAAGGCAGATCTCGCCAAAGGTCTTTACAGGTGGGTTGCTCTCAACTGGAAATGGGACTCTGGGGAAGAAATCTTGTCCCCAAAGAAAGTATAGTTTTCGGTCTTTGCATAACTTCTATCAAATAGCATTGGAAATTTTATGACTCTCAGGAGTGGTAAAGTTT
Organism: Liposcelis bostrychophila; assembly: GCA_037577465.1. Lineage (NCBI taxonomy): Eukaryota > Metazoa > Arthropoda > Insecta > Psocodea > Liposcelididae > Liposcelis > Liposcelis bostrychophila. The sequence goes on from CM075213.1 coordinate 29,356,149, forward strand.
AATTATGATAAACAACTGGGACGAGAAATTCTGTGATGTAGGAAATCAGGAGCAGGGATTGTCAAAGAAAATCGTATTGATCTAAAGTCATTTCAGGTCTCGCAGAAGAGAAGGTTGAACGGATGATCTCCCCGTGGATTTTTATTTGAGTCACCCATCTACACGTCATCTGGTAGGATTCCTACCCTTCCGCCTGTTTGCAAGTTTTGTCTTGTCAAGACTTGTCGGTTCGCAGATTATTAATTAAATTATATTAAATATCAACAGCCAGTTAGTTGGTCTATTACTTATTGGTCAGTTGGTTGGTCTAATTCTCTCTCCTTTTGTTGGATAAGCTCTTTCGTATCCTTCAATTGCAGCAGAATTTTTTTTTTTCATTTATTAATTTTTGAATTTTATTCTTTAGTATCTGAATCATCACTTTTTTCTATTTCTCGTTCCTCAGAAGCATCACCTTCTTCCCTCTGTATATGTCTCACAGCTTTTACTCCAGAATTATTATCTTTGCCATCTTTATACGAATCATGCGTTGCTTTTCCAAATTTTGAATCTTTTTTTTTTTATTTATAAGGTCTTAGCCAGGGAGAATAAAATAAGATTTTAAAAGCGCTGTGAATTTTTTGCGGCCAATCCGCAATTTTACTTTTTAGCTCCATGTTATCTAGGTCATGATTGAGCCTCTTCCCCCCAGGAAAATTTTCCACCACCCCCTTAGCCTTCTAAATCAAACACGATGTTTAATTTCTTTGGGCGTTCTTAGTTTGTTCGAAATAAAAGACGATAACGATAGATCTTATACACGATATTTAGCTGCACAAACCACCGGGGAGCAGACAAACTTATTTTATGCCTCAAAGCGGACATAGTTTTGTCGTAAAACCCCCCGATTTAAAATCAGCAATAAAAGTTCACCGGATTATCCACTAAACAACACTGCCCGACAATCTGAGAAAATCCAGCTTATAAATAAAAAGTTTCCGCTTTCAGCGACAAATTTTATAATTTAAATTTAAAAAAAAAAAAATGAATAAAGAAAACGGAGATTAAATTTTCATGCTTGTGCTATCTTCAAAGCAAATATTTCCAAGAAAATAAAGGTGAAAAGGGAGCTGAAATTAATAAACAACACCCCCATCTTGACATTATCAAGCCCCAGGAGGATTTCACCACCGTATTGAGGTCGGACTGCTTACATTTCAGCTAGACCAACAAAAAAAGAAAAAAGAAAATCGATGCTTCCTTGTTTTATCATTTTCTTCGTCTTTTCCTTTTTCCGAAATTTCGTATAACATATTCCAACAAAAAAAAAAAAAAAAAAAAAAAAAAGAAAATAATAAAACTTGAGACCAAACTGACGGCTTTTCCAGCGTCTAATAACGTTTTCGCAAATTCATAGGGATTATCAAAAGCAAACAACTTTTTGATTTATAGTTCAATTTTAAAACCATATCCAACACAATTACGAAAAGAAAAAAAAAAGGATCATTTGCGAAGGAAAGATTCTCCACAAAATTTAATAAAGCGAAAAAAAAAACCAAATTGATTCATTTCTCAAACTAAATCCGGTCTTTTTCCTTTTACACGTCCCAACGCGAAAACGAAAAACCGGTGAGGGGAGAGGCACCCCTCCCCCCCCCCCCCCCCCCCCCCCTCCCTCCGGTTTCAAGATTTTGCTTAAAGACGAGCTGAGATATGTCCTTGCCCCAATTTTCAACTCGAATAACTTCGAAATGTTTCTGAATATATACCTTTCTCGGAATTTTTATTCTTCTCTTGAACAAGTTCAAACTCGTCGGGATCGGTCCCCACGCGTGTTTCATAAAAACAGGAAAATCCCAGCTAAAAAGTTGCATATCACATTTTCGTTTTTTGCATTTTACGTAATGCTGATTTATCTCTTCTGACCTTTTTTTTTTTTTTTTAATTTACATTCCTTAATTACTTTTTCACACTCTGGATATGTTTGATGTTTTTCTTTTTTCTTTTTTTTTTTTTCGCCCAAAGCGTTTCTAAACGGTCGGAACAGGATCGTCCGACGTATACATGTCACTTCTTTGGCAAACATTTTTTTTTTACGATGGGTAAACGCCCATATCAATTACAAAGTTGCTGACCGTGTTCCATTAGATGATTCGTCGTCTTTTGTACTGCCCAGCAGGATATCTATTTCCACTTTTAATAGGATTTTCCTCCCCCTCCACCCCTCCTCGTTTTAAAAACCGGGAAGGAGAGAGCAAAAAAAAAAAAAAATTTTAAGTTAATTTATTTATCGAGGGGGAAAAGTCGAATTTTTAATTTCGCAGGATGCGCCCGCGGATTGAGATACGTAAATCAAACAAATCAAGCTCTAAATATAATTTTGGGGTTGATCCGGAAATGACAACAGCAAATCATAACAATTCTCTATTTTGAATTGATTAAAACGTAATCATCGCCAATTATGCTTTTGTACGCCGCAAAAAGAAGAGGATAGGAGCTCGTTTGTTGCAATAAGGTCGAGTGTGGGGTTTTGTTGTTGCTTTGCTGTATTTTGTTCGTTATCGCGCGGCTTTGGGGATAGTCGATCACTGAACCTAGAATCGATTCTGTGGTATTCAACATCAGGAAATTCAATTTATCCGTTGCAATCCTTCAAAACTGGAATGATCGATTCAGTTCAAAGGTTCAGTTCGGAATTTTTGGCAAAGATTAAACGAAAAAAAAACGGATCCTGCGAGAATTTATTCGGAAATGAAAACAAAAACCAAATTAAACCAAATTCGATCCAAACCAAATTAAACCAAATTCGATCCAAGCCAAATGAAACTAAATTTGATCCAACCAAACCGAATTTGATCCAAACCTAATTAAATCAAATTCGATCCAAACCAAATTAAACCAAATTCGATCCAAGCCAAATGAAACTAAATTTGATCCAACCAAACCGAATTTGATCCAAACTTAATTAAATCAAATTCGATCCAAACCAAACTAAACCGAATTCGATCCAAACCAAATTTGATCCAAACCAAACTAAACCGAATTCGATCCAAACCAAATTGAACTAAATTCGATCCAAGCCAAATTAAACCAAATTTGATCCAACCAAACCGAATTTGATCCAAACCTACTTAAACCAAATTCGATCCAAACCAAACTAAACCGAATTCGATCCAAACCAAATTTGATCCAAACCAAACCGAATTCGATCCAAACCAAATTAAACCAAATTTGATCCAAACCAAATTTGATCCAACCAAACCGAATTTGATCCAAACCAAACTAAACTGGATTCGATCAGAACCAAATTAAACCAAACTCGATCCAAGCCAAATTAAACCAAATTTGATCCAGACCAAATTAAACCAAATAGGATAAAAATTCTATTTCCATGAAATAGATTTTTAAATCTTTTAAGCATTAGCTGATCATTTTATATTACAACCCCCATTTCGTAATTTTTTATATCCGCAAAAGACGTTAAATTGCCAAAAAAAAAAAAAAATAAATAAATAAATAAATAAAAATTCCTTCAAATGTTTTACAACATCGTCACTGATTTCTGCAAGTTTTATCTTAAAAAATACGGTCGATCACTCTGGCAAACGATACAACGAACCCCAACTATTTTTCCAGCAGTAATACGGTTTCCCCGATACATAATTTATTCAAACATAGTTCCCAGTATTAAATTTCGTAAACATTCTCAACTTTTTAGTTACATCCGTCGTTCCTTTTGACGTTCGTTTCCTTAATTTTGTTGAATCATGTCAAAGTTTCCTTTAGAGAAAAAAAAAAAAAAAAAAAAAACTTTCACACACGCGGAGGAGTAAAATCTCAAAAATCTATAGTTTGGCAAAAAACCGTTCATTCATTTAAAGCAAAAAAAAAGTCGTAAATTTCAAACAAAATAGTCATCGGTAATATGACGCAGTAACAAGTTTCAAACGGTCTCAAAAGATCGAAAAAAAAAAAACAAGCATGGATAATCAACTGCTAATCATACAAAAACAGAAGCAAAAATAACAAAAAGTTCATACCCGCCAACTCGTGACTCGATGGGGGAGGGCTCTATGGAGAAAAAAAAAATCGTGACCTTTAATTCTTCATTAATGCCGGTAGTTAAAAAAAAATTAAAAATAACAAACTTTCCATTTAGATGATAGTTTTTTTTTTCCATATTTTTTTATTATTTATTTTTACGATCCACTACCGGTTCGTAAACATACAATAAAGATTTTTTTTGATTATTTTTATATAACTGCCTCCTGGCGTCAAATGCAAAACTACAAACGGATTTCTCACCTGATTTACGGAAAAGAAAACACACTAACTGTCTTTTTGCACGTGAGTGTTTTAATAATAATAACAGTAGAAAGGAAAAAAAAAAATAATAATAAAATTTAACGAAAATGGAGCGAAATCGTTGTTTATCGTTCCGATCCCGACCTACGAGTACGATAAGAGTGACTACTGAAGTCACACACCCTTTTCTCGCCTTGCGCATTTGCTGACTTTCCCTCCCAGTGCTGACTGGTGTCGGACTTTTCCTGTATTTCTTATAACGGGGGAGTCGCAATGAGAGGGGGACCTTCCTTCATTGAGGTGGTCACCTGGATTCGAGACTAAATCAAAATACGGTAAAAAAATTAATACCTGAGGGGGGGATTATTTTGAGTCGTTTTGCAAATCGATTTCTTGTTTCTTGCAAAAACCCTGGAATAATCGCTGACCCAAAAATATTTAAAGGAAAAAAAAAAAAAAAAAAAAAAGAAGCTACTCTATTTACATGACGTTCAAAAATATGAAATCTTCCTTTCGTTCCGGGATTAGGCTAAGCCGAAGAAAACCTCTTATTTCGAATTTTAATGAGGAAAGAGAATCTCGAGAACGGTTTTTCTATTTTTGGTGCAATTTTTTTTTTTTTTTTTTTTTTTTTTTTTTTTTTTACTTGGTAAATGGTCTAATTTTTATGACAGGGAAAGTTCATGTAACAAAAGGGGCGTATTTTTTGTAGGGGGCGTATTTTTTGTAGGGGGCATATTTTTTGTAAAATGTATTCGATTCCAATTGGAATTTTTTTAGGCAGGAAAATTTTGCGATAACGGACGTGAAAAACTTCGTTTACATTAGTGAGGTTAAATATACACAGTAAAAAATTTTATGTTAAAATTGACACAAATTGTATGCCCAAATCGGTCTACATAAATATTTTGTTAAGAAAAATAACACAATTGTTTTGTTTAATGTTCTGCGTCCATTAACGATTGTCATTTTTTTGCTGTTTACAAACAAGTTTTGTTGATTTTTTAACATAATAACTTAACATAGACTTTATGTAGACCGTTTTTAACATATTTACATAATATTTTTTACTGTGTACCGTTATCGTCGATAAATAGATATATATATTTACGTATATATATATATATCCGTAAGTTAAACATATATTTTTTTTGGGGTTGAATTTCACATATTATTCTTCGCTTATTTTAAATTTTTAACAACTTTTTTATTTTTTAATGAATTAAAACATAAAAAAGCATTTTTATTTGACATTGACTTTTTGATGAATGATTAACCAGTTGATAAATATGAATGACGGTCCGGTGGTCTAAGGCAGCCATTTTTGTACAAACAGCCATCTTTAGGCGCGAAAATTAAAAACTATTCTATGAATTTATCTTGGTAAGGTCAATATAAACGTTTTATAATAATTTTTTTTACTATTTTTAATTTAAATATTTATTCTAAACAGACTTATAACGTTAATTTAAATGAATATTGTCTGTTTCATGAAAAAAGCTAAAAACATGTGCGGTATACCGTATAAATATATAAATATACAATGAAAAGCTTCATATATATATATATAAGGAATTAGCGAAAGCATAACATATCAAACATATTTTCAAAGCAACATATTCAAAATAGATCCAAACTTGAAGAACCTCACAAAATGAGATACAGATGAAAAGCACACATTACAAGAACTCGCATTATGATCAGTGGGCCCTTGCTCAGATTCAGTTTCTATTATTAGGAAGAAAACACCAAATGATAGATCCGCCATAGAAAGGAGTCCTAAGCTTTGCGGTTTTAGACCTCATAACTCAAACATCCAAGAGGAGGGCGATAACCATCTCAAATGAAAGAATAGCACACATTACATTACACTTCTAAACATTACATTACATTACACTACACTTTCAGCATTAGCTGAAAGCAAATTGTCAGTATCTCAACTTACTCAACAAGGATTGGCTAATTTACAAGCAGTGAACGAAACTCTAGACGAAATGGTTACCTCTCGTGGTGGTTCGGATCTTACAAACATGCCGTCTAATCAGTCGAGTTTTAAAGCAAGTCTACTTGCCCGTACGCACGATATATATAATATATATAAATTTACCGTGTATATATTTATACACGGTAAATTTATGTAAATAGTTAGGATTAACATCACTAGTTTCCATGCTTACCATCCCATCTTGACTTCGAGAAAAACTACTGGACCATCAAACTCTGATGAAAGGATTTAGGCCTATCATTTTTTAGAAACGTTTTCCGTTAAAATTTTTCCGCTTTTAGTAGCTTTTTTTGTTTTCCTATTGTTTTAGAAAATTTTTCATATTAGCATTTAGTTACATGACGCTTCAAAAAAAATAAACAAAGTTGCGCCTATGCATAAGTTGCAGGAGAACAATCAAGTAAGAATCCCAAAAATTCAGCCTTTAATTTTTTTTTTTTTTTGGCTAATTTTTATAGAATTTTTTAAGTCATTGGAAAATCGTCAAATTAATTTTTTTGAAATTTTACTTCATAAGTGCATATGTAAGCAATAACTGGGTCCAGTGATCGAAATTTAATCTATTTCGTTGGAAAAAAAATAAGAAGTAGAAATCTAAAAATCTCCATATACTTTAACTGGGAAAATCACAGCAGGCACATGTTGCAGTAGAAATACAGAGTTCAGGTTTTGCACACAATATTTACGACTTTTTTTTAAAAAATATAGTTTTGAGATGGGGAGGCACTACAAAAGCATTTTCCAATACTAATACGGCAAATTAGACTCTGGTCTGAAGACAATCAAAAGCAAAAAAATTGTGAGGTTTGAGTCCCCTCCCCTTGTAACATTTTTTGGATCAATGCAATTTCCCCAGTTTCAGGAAACCCCATCCCTACCTCTCCCGATTCCCCCCTTCTCAAAACAGGGACCCCTTTCGTCTCAATCCCCGTCGCTTAACTAAAAAACCAAACCAGGAAAATCGCGTCAGAGTAAAAAAAAAAAACTGCCATTCGGCAACGTCGAAAGGTAAAAAAACTCCGTGGGTCGGAAGGTCCTTAAAATTACAACCTTGGCCTCACTCAATGGCAATATAGGAGGCTTTCAAATCCACGTCAATTAATTCAAACTATGTCAAAGGACCAATAAAACGTATTTCTTCCACTTAATGCCATTTAGAACTATTTATCGAATTAGAGTCTTTCACCTTCCTCCCCGAAAATCGATCATCTTACGGTTTTATATTCGCCAAAAACGAATAAAACCTGCCTCAAGTGATTGCCTATTTTTTTTTTTTTTCTTTAAATAAAAAAACGAGTTGTATATGCGATATCGGAGAGAGACTGTCCTAAAGTTTAAAAAAGAAAAAAAAAATATATCCATCATGTTGACGTTCTTTGTCTATTCCCATGACACGGATCAAGTTCCGCTTTCATCCAATAATGGATTTCAATGCAGTTTTTATCAGATTCATAATATTTCTCTTTGGCCGAAGACAAGGTTACTACATGCCCGTCGAGACTTTTAAAGATTCCATTTCGAGAATCAAAAGACTGGTTTATACAAATTAATTAGTAAAATTTAATAATCATTAATACATATTCGAAAATAAATAAGAAGCAGGGCTCATCATTTTAAAATTCAGCGTTTTTCAACACTGATGTTTTAAATAATGTTTTAAACGTCATGACGTTTTATTCAACGTTTTAGGGCGCAATTTCACGCCCTAAAACATGTTTTGGGCAAACATGTTGGACAAACATTTTCACCCAACATAACATGCTTAAAAAACTGACACTGCTTATGTGATGCTTCCCCAACATGTTGGGGAAAATGTTCGTCGAAATGTTTCTTTACGTTCCCGACCATTTTTCCTAAAAATTCTGGTTTCTAAAATTTTTCCTAATTTCTAATTTTCTTACAATTTTTTGATTCGTAAAATAAAATTTCCTAAAATGAATATTTTTTCTAATTACAGTGGAACTCGGATATAACGAATTTCAAGGGACCGGGAAAATTTGTTCGTTATAACCGGAGTTTGTTATAACCGAACTTCGAAAAAAAAATCGTTTTTTTTAAATTAGGCTTACTTTGTTATCTTTTAATTTCCGACGTACCAAAATTGATCCATGGTGCACTGCTTGAAACTGAAAGCCTGGATTGAATTAATTTTTTTACTAAGCTGGAAAAGGCATTGCTCGAACTCCGGGTCCTCTTGACTTCTTGTTTCGTAAAATTAATTAATGTTTTTTCGCAAAAAAAGAACAAGTTGAAGCTTTGACTGAATCTATCAAAAAGCAATTCAAATGAGGAAATAAAATCACTTTTAACGGAAAAAAAATCATTATTTATCATTTTGAAGCGGAAAAATGGCATTTCGAAGAAAAAAAAGTCTTTTTTAAAGAAAAAATTTGCTTAAAATACAACTTTGTTCGTTTTAAAAGGGTCGTTCCGGTAAATTTTTGTTCGTTTAATCCGAATTTTCGTTATAACCGGATTCGTTAAAAGCGAGTTTTTTTAACATTGAAAAGATAGCGGACCAACCAAATGATTCATGTTTGTTCGTTATATCCAGACATTCGTCTTAAGCGAGTTCGTTATAAGTGGGTTCCACTGTATTTAAATCCGTAAACGGATTGTAGGAAATTTAATTTTAGGGATTTTAAGAAATTTTACTTTACGATTCAAAAAAGTTTAGAAAAATTAAAAATTAGGAAAAAAAATAGTTAGGAAAACAATTTTAGGAGCCAAAATTTTTCAAAAAAATGGATTATAGGATTTTTTTTTTTTTATAGGAAAAATGGATTAGGGATTAATTTTTTCTCGGGGGTAAAATGGATTAGGATTTTTTTTTATATGAAAAATGGTAGGGAATCGTTTATTTAACATGTTCGCCACTTTTATCAAACAGTACCATGTTTGCCCAACATGAGCGTCAAACATGTTTGGCGTGAAATTGCGCCCATAAAATTAATTTTTTAGGCCCATAGCTGACTGAAAATCGAGAAAAAATCCCAAAATCTTCCCTTAAAATGAATTAAAGCGATTAATTTGTAAATCTTCTTTCAGGCGCGTCTTTCTCCAAGGAATTAAATCTTTCGGAGAAATAGAACGAGAAAAAAAAAATAGATTTTAAAATTTTGGAGGGAAATTAAAAAAGTCTGAAACATTTACAAAAATTTAAACGTTTCTTAAAAACATGTTCGAAAATAGTCGACTACACCATGATGTAAAAACGACAGTGTGCCAACACGTCAATTTGGTCACGTGACACTTATTTGCCGCGACGTCATTTACGTCTCCACGTGGTCTTTCCAACAACCTTGAAGAGAATCGACCAATGAGATTCATGGATTTTTTTCCACAAGCTTACGTCATTATTACATGATGCCATTTTTAACCAATCATAGCCTTGGCACAGAAGCCAACGAATTTGAAATTCGTATTTGACACCCCCCTATGGGCCACACACTCAGAAAAAGGAAATGTTTCGAACAAGTTCTGTCTTGCAACAAAATCTAGAAGGTTTCATAAGAAAGCAAAAATTCCTCGCGACAACCGACATGTTGTTTCTTGACAGGATATTTTTGTTTTCGCATGATTTTTCAAAAAATGTTTTGTCACAAGGCATTTTCGCTTTCGCATTAGCGATTTTTCATTTTGAGTGCAAATCAGGTGTTGAGGTAGTCAAGACTGGAGTTTGCACGTCTCGACCGGTTACGACCCGAACCAGTCGAGACGTGCAAGCTACCGACGCGATGCACCTGATGAGTGAGGCATTTTTCATCTCGAATCAAAAAAAAAAAAAAAAAAAAAAAAAAAAAAAAAACCTAAAAATTGCGATTTTTAAAAACTGCCTAGGGTGGAAAATTTTATTTTCGACCTATGAGTGATTGTATATTTTTTTGATATCATTTTCCAACTGCATGTATAATTTAGACAAGTTGAAACTTGTATTAAAACTTCCAGGATACAACATAGGAGTTCGTCAGCTACCTGAAATTTGAATCTCCCTCTTCCCAAAATCGAGTTTAAAAAAAATAGCCATTCCTTCAGGTATTCACTGAAGCCTACTCTTAAACACAGGAAATTAATATTTGACGTTTTTTATTTAAAAAAAAAAAAAAAAAAAAAAAGTTTTAAACACCATCCTTGAAAGAAGAGGAACTAAATACAAGATTCGCGGCGAATCCAATATTTTTTTTATAATCGCTCTCTCCCTCGTTTATTTCCATTTTTCGGTAACGAGTTATGATGGGTCATTCAAAACCATAACCATATCATTACGCGAAAGGACATGAAAAACATTTGTATACCATTAGCATCAGAGGTATTAGTGGTCAGTTCCGAGAGCCAGTCAAGTTTATTGCCCAATGGGTTAGTTTTGAGTATGTGATTTAATTTGTTCAATTTAAAACGGATAACGAGATAATTTGGCAAATGATCTTCACAAAATTGATTATTTTCCTCTTTTTTTTTTTTTGGCAGTACTTAGACGGACCGTAACCGAATTATTAGATATTATTCACGGATATTTTTCGATATAAAAAAAATATAGAATTCAAAAATTGGTACCTTAGGTTAAAAAAAAAAAAAAACCGATAATAAGAATTATTTCAGGCAGGCGATTTTTTTTATAAGGGCTTAGCAAAACAATATTTGCGATCTTTTTTTTTTGAAAGTTTAATCGTTTTGCTCTGATATTTCGACAGGTGAAAAACCCTGAAACGAGGGGTATTAGTTTTTTTTCAGGAATGCAGTCATTGCGGTAATTGGAAAAATGGTTAAAGCGAGGAGATTTTCCATAGTTTCGGATAAAGCGCCGTCGATTTTCCAGGAAACAAATTTTGATTAAAAGCAAACGATGCAAAGAACATAAAAAAGGCTTTGTTGATTCGGTAATTTTTTTAATACGTTAATTGCTTCGTTTTTTTAATAGAATCAATTAATATAGCTAAATTCTCCCGAAGGCAGATTTCCTCGGGACAAGAATAATTTATCGGTTTTTGGAGAGGTGTCCGTTATTGGGAAAATCTGAATTCATGCGTACGAAAACCCAAAATTATTTTAATCGAATTTAAAAAAAGAAGAGAATTTTTATTTTATGAGTAAAAAATAATCAGTGACTTATTGTAGATTTAATAATTAATCATTTTTTGTGAAATAAGAGTAAAATATGTCATTCATACATTCAGAATGGGACTCAGGTACGAATGCAGAAATAAACAAATGCACGTTAGGGAGGTTCGAAAATCAATTTTTTTTTCGGAATTTCAAAACTCTTATATCGGGGAAAGTTTCTTTATAGGTAGAGTATCAACACTGAATTTTTTCAGATTTTTTGAACGGCATCTGGAGGTGTCAAATTGACTTTGAAATCTCCAAAAAGCCCATACAAGGGCCCAAAATGAACATTTCTTCTTTTATTTTTTTTGCATAAAAGACTATCGATTCCTATAGGAAATTTTGCGTAGATTACGAATTTCAAGTCGAAAATTAGTTTTGGTGCACAGTTTTTGAGGCACAGAGAAAAAGCCATAACCAATTTTTCAGAGCTTTTAAATCCGGCCTGTGGCTCAAAAACCGTGCAGCAAAACTAATTTTTGAGATCAAATTCGTAATTTTCGCAAAATTTTCAATAGGAATCGATGGTCTTTTATGCCAAAAAAAAAAAAAAAAAAAAAAATAAAAAAATAAATAAAATAAACGTTAATTTTTGGCATAATGCACGTGAGTCAAAGCTTAACTTGCATCCATAATTTTTTTTAAATTATTAACAATAATAATAAAACAATTATCATCTTTCAAATAATTCCGATCTCTCAGCGGAGCAATTACATTGACCTGTTGTGCCTAAAAGCCAACATTTTTAGTTATTTTCATGTGTTTCAGAAGACAGGAGTTGAAACTACATTAATACGAATTTTAAAATAAGATTTTTTAAAAAATGTCTTTTAAAAGATTGATCCTTGAGAAAAGAAAATATCCTTCCTGAAACCAGAATTCGAAAAATGAATTATGATTACTGTTTGTATTATAATAATGACAATTGGCTTTTACTTTTTGAAGGAAGCGGAGGGCGGCACTTTGGTCGAGTTGAATCGAAAAATTAAATAAATATACTCCGTTCACGACCAAAAACGTTTATTCGAAATTCTAAATCAGATGCGCATTTCGGAAATTTTTATTACACATTTCCATTCTCAATGAACTAACGCATAATACAAAGATGGAAATATAATATCGCCTGGTTTGATGTAAAAATTTTTCCATCTTTGTATTATGCGTTAGTTCATTGAGAATGGAAATGTGTAATAAAAATTTCCGAAATGCGCATCTGATTTAGAATTTCGAATAAACGTTTTTGGTCGTGAACGGAGTATATTTATTTAATTTTTCGGCTTTTACTTTTTGTTGATGATAAGATGTTAGCTGGTAAAGATTCAGATAAAATGACTGAAAATTAACAAATTGAATTTAAAGCTAAAGATTTAGGACCTCTTGATAATTTTGTAGGGATTCAGTTTCAAAAAGAAGAAGATAAAATAGAAATGCATCAAACAGATATGATTGAAAAAACTTTGTGTATTTCACCGTAAAAAATTTTTTGTAAATAATAACAAATATGTCAGAAATGGTCCACATAACTTTTTTATGTTGTTTTTTTCCAAAAGGTAAACATAAACAAAACAAAAAAAAAGATATGTGGACCGTTTCTGACATACGTTTATGTTACTTTTAACACAAAATTTTTTACGGTGTTTGAAACGAATTTAAAAAATTTTTGAATTTGAAAAATTCAAAAATTTTTCTAAAACCGAAGAAACCGAAATCTGACATAATTGTTGATTTGAAGTTGGGTCTGAGGTTTATAAATTAAATGATCAGGAAAATTCTCCAAAATCTCAAGATAACGATTATAAATTTTATTGTATAATATCTATGATCATTTCGAACTCAAAACAGTCCATCATCAGGATCTAGAAAAATAGCAAACATTTAAAACGTAAAGGAATATTAGACATAATAACCTAACCTAAGTTTGACATCCCTTAAAAAAATAATTAATTCACAAAAAATGCTTTCAAACTTTTTTTTTAATTTTCAGGGTTGATTTAAAGGATTTCGGCATTGAAATTCTGTAAAATTCAGCTCTTAAGTTCGCTATGCACGCACATTCCAGTCCCCTGCTTTACGAACCTAACAATAAACTAATTTTTTAACCATTAACCTCAAATAGCAACTTTGGCTTTACTTCAATTTTTTTTTTTAAACAAATAGTACGTTATTCAAGGTAAGAAGTTAGCATGAATGAATTTTTCGAAGTTAAGGAGTTTGAGATTTGGCTTACTTTATTGTCTGAAAAAACCGGAAATGAAATTGAAATAAAAAAAAAACGGATTTCTACCCATGTTTCAAGTACGAGTTTCTGACATTTGCGGTGACCAGTTACAAGACTTGTGCATTAGGGATTGAGAATTTTTGAACCCCGAAATGGTACAGGATTGCAATCCATAACGACCGGCCGATATGATAATAGACGTTTCCAAAAATTGATATCAACACAGTAAAAAATTTGATGTAAAAGTAACATACAAAATATGTAGCCCTTTTTATTTAACATGAGTTGTGTTAAATCTTCAATTTTTTCGAACGTTTCGAATTTCTGACGCCACGTTTTTATGTTAAATAAAAAGGGCTACATCTTTTTTATGTTACTTTTACATTAAATTTTTTACCGTGAACTGTCTACGTTTCAGGCACATATATTAGCCTATATATTTCCTCCTCCCCACCCCTCCCCCCCCCCAAAAAAAAGCCTCTGAAGAGTTGCCTGCTTTTTAATAACAGAAGCATGTGGTTTCCCCTTTTCAAAATTTCCAAAACAAAAACTTAGGAATTTTCACTTTGAAAAGAAAGAAAGGAAAAAAAATGAATAAATAAATAAATAAATAAAAATAAAAAAAAATCAGCAAGATTTTCCGTGCTTTTTACCAAGTGCTCTCTTTCTAAATTAAAAAAAAAAATGTAAAATGAAAACGAACCTGTCAGCTTGCACTTAATTTATAAAGACATGAAAAATCACATCAAGCAAAAAAAAAAAAAAAAAAAAAAAAAAAAAAAAAGATGAAAAGAGCGATTTAAATTAATTTGTTCCGATTTCGCTCTCTTCAATTAAAAAAAATTAAATTCTCATTTTTCCATTTAAAGTTAGAACAAACGATTTGAATAATTTGATTAAGACAATTAATAATTTGAACAAGAGATTCACAATTAATTTCTTTTACCGGTAAATCTAATATAATAATAATTAACATTTCCATTAAAGGAAAATCGGTCTGATTAAAAAAAGAAAAAAAAAATACATCCCATAGTCTAGAATCAAAAAAGTGTAACGTGTATTTGTCATTTTTCTTCCTTCTTCGTTTTTTTGGGTATTTGCACTTTCGACCTGAGTCAAAAAAATCGTATGACGTCATTCAAAGCCTACGAGGAAGACCCCCATCGTTTGACAATAACCAATTTTCCCTTCCCGAGGGAGGAAACTTGTATGTTTTCCTTACCTCGCCAAAAGTTTTTCCTGGAGGATCCTACGCCCGAAAGCGGTTATCGGCTTTAACGGTTTAACGTTTTGCTTTTGAATTTCGCTATCGTCCTTGGACCCGCAACTTTCGCAAGGACCTTTTTGGAAGCACTTAAACAACATCGTCTTTTTTTTTTTTTTTTAAATTTAAATCACACGTTCACTTCATGTTAAAAAAAAACTGCGGTCTCATTGGATCTAAACGAGAAAAGAATCAAAACACCTTTAGCCGCCGCCGCGATCATCGACTACGCGGAGACTTCTAAAAATTCCGATAACAAACTTAAACAATACATAATAAAAATTTATACACGTTAAAAAGGAAAATCGATGGCCATACTCTAAGGAGTAGGTGTCAAGTTCCTTGTGACGCTAGGCAATAAAAACAAGGTTGGGTCAAGTATTAAGATCGTGGGAAGGGAGAGCAAAAAAAAAAAAAAAAAAAAAAAAAAAAAAAAAAAAAAAAAAAAAAAAATCCAGTTACGACTTTTTGAGAGGTTTGTTTTTTTTTTCGGTAGGGAAAGCGAAAACTCACGCGCGAAGAAACAAAAAGCGAGGGAGTAGATTTTTTTTTTTTAAACTGATAAACTTGTCCACAGATATTCGAAAAATAACTTTTTTTCCCCACGCGATTAAGAAAAAAAAAACAAGATAAACAACACGGAATGAAAGTTACAATTCGACTGAGCCAGCCTAATGATAAATAATGAAGATGTGAGCGATACTACTCGAAAGTAACTGCCTTGTCTTAACACTTAAAAAAAAAAAAAAAGTCTTGCATTTTCACGGCCTCTCCATAAATAGAAATTCTACATTCGTATATAATATATTTTAACGAAACGTTATCGTCTTGAGAAATTGCCATATGATTTATTAACTGCCTTTGAAACACTTCGAACCGACTCAAAATTTAATTGGGAAGTCAGTTCCGCGCTTTTTTTTTCTTTTTCCCTCCTCTCCTCTCCTCTCCTCTCTTTCATTGCTATTATTCCGAGCAGAGCATGAACTTTTAGAGAGAAAAAAAAAAAAGATCACCTCAATTATTTTTTCAGTCTATTTCCATATTCATGAAGTCATAAATGCATAACATATGTTTTTGAACACTTCGTGTAATGAGGCAAAGCATACACAAAAAAAAAAAAAAAAAAAAAAAAAAAAAATTATTAAAATAAATAAAACGCACTTTCGCCTTAATGTGCAATTAAAAGGCCCCGTTATTTAAGAAGAAAAAAAAGCGACTCGGTGCAAATGCAAGAAAATTAAATTAAAATTTCTGGCACAAAAAAAAAAAAAAAAAAAAAAAAATTAACGCATATACCCAACACATCCATGGGGTTTGGCTAATCATCATCGAACATCGATTTTAAACAGTTTATGAAAGAAGCCTTATCAATAGAGGACTTGATGTGTTGTTCCACTTAACATCAATAACAGACTAAGAGTTATCAATCAATATATTCGAATGCCGATTCAACATGTGAAAATCCCTAACGGCGGTTCGAAACTCGATTTGAAAATTTATTTTTGCGGGCCGTAAAACGGAAAAAGAAAAGAATGCATCGAAAATTCCAAAGCATTCGAAAAAAAAAAAAAAAAAAATCCGAGGGACGTTAATCCGATGCCGTTTCTATCAGATCTTACAATTTTATTGACGTGAGCGCATAGTATTCCTCTCTCTCTGTTCGATTATGTTTGGGGACACGTTTTGACTTGACATCTCCAGGCGGTCGGTCTACTTGTACAGATTAACAAGACGTATGAATGACTTCCCAAGTCAACTCGCGTTTTTTTTTTTTTTTTTTTTTTTTTTCTTTTTTTTTATCGATTCATCTTTTTCTTTTTTAGCTAAGTTGAATCAATATGCGAAAAAAGACTTTCTTTACCTGGACTGCAAAGGGCTAGCTACGAAATTGTGCAGGACAGGCCTGCATAACATAAAAGTAGCTGTGTCAAGCAAAAATTCAAAAAATCGTAAAAATTTTAAAATTGACGAAGGGGTTTAAAAAGCTCTGAAATGCTTTTAAAGTTAGTATAACTAATTGTGTGAAAAAAATGATGCGAAAAAAAAAAAACAACTGATGAATTAATCGATGCCATTGCAACATTTCAATTTTTTAAACGAGGATGGATGTCTCCCAACGAAACAGGCAAGATTCCAAAGTGGAAATTCCTACCGAGTCTCTAATGCCTTTTTTTTAAAGCCTAAACAGGTAAAACTTGATTAAGTAAAAACCGGGGAGTTGATTAAAATCGGAGTGATCTTCCGTTCCAGCTTAAGACGCAGTTTTAGGTTTAAAAAAAAAACATTTTGCAAATAGCTTCCATCAATTGTTGCCAAGCAAAAGTCGAAGTATAAACATTTCCAAACGGCAGAGGTGTCGGCGTCCAACATGTTCGGCGAACATGATGGACAAACATTTTCATTAAACATATTCTCCAATTAGTAGGGGAAGCTCCACGTAAGCAGTGCAGCATTTTTAACCATATTATGTGAAAATGTTTGTTTAACATGTTTGCCGAACATATTTTCCCAACATGTTTGGCGTGAAATTGCGCCTTATAAATTCGGTACGGCAATTCCATGGGTAATACCAGGGTTGCTGTTTAAAACATTTTTTAATAAGAAACAGTTTAAAACGTTTTATATAATTTTCCCATGTTTTAAAACGTTTTAAAACATGTTTTATAACACGTTCAAAATGTTTTAAATTTGTTTCTATTTTTATTCAAATTTTTAAAACGGTGTTTTTTATTCAAATGTTTTAAAACGTTTTAAAACGCCGTGTTTTAAACCAACTTGTTTTAAAACAATCATTATGAATATGAGCGGCTCATACAATCTATGGTATGGTCCGCGACAGGAAATTTTCAGTCAAATTGCGGGCTCGGGCCTCTTAAAAATGCATTTTAAAACGTATTTTATTCACTTAATAAAATACGGTGTTTAAAACAGTGTTTTAAAACGTTAGTGTTTTAAAACGGTGTTTTATATTCAAATGTTTTAAAACACCGTGTTTTAAACCAATTTGTTTTAAAACAATCATCCCTGGATAATACAGGCAAGTGATTTGCTAGCAAGACATAACAAGGGGGCAGTGTTGCACCAGCTCTCTCAGATAGAATTTTCAATCCATTGGACATCCTGTGGATTGTCCACTAGTTATCCACAGGATATCCAAATCTATGGGACATCCACACGACGTCCAAAGGTCGTTTTTTGGATCGCAGTGCGGACATTTTTATTGTGCCGACATCAGTGCGACATTTTTTTTCTTTTCCTTCTTTTGTAAACCACCGCAACATTCACCACTCACAAGCTGAATCACAATCAAATAAATGAATCGGCTAAGCTATTGATAAGATATAGTCGAATAATAATTTGGTTATACACAGTGTAATTTACAGTTAGATGACAGATAAGGGAAAGAGCTTTAACCTCACCAGCAAAATATTCAATTATTTTTAACGGAAAAGAATCAAAATCATTTCCGCTCGTACGGGCGAGAAAGGGGCGATCAAATCTTTCGAAATAAGCTGCAATTCATGGGGGAGGGAACGGGGGGTGTGATTTTGAAAGTAAGACAAAAAAACACGTTGGGAAAAATGTTAGAAAACCTAAATAAAAAAGCTTATCTACTCGATGGATGTGAGTCCCTAAACGAAATATGTTTTGGCGGTTTAAGGCCCCTTTTTTTCCTAAATGAGATAATAGCCTCCATTTTTGCAGGTACACTAGCTTATGCGTAGTTAAAACATTTAACTCTTTGCCTCCGGATGAACTCAATTGTACGGAAGCCCTGAAGGGTCAAGTATCTATATTTTTTTATATTGCTTGTTCCGGAACAAACATTGTCTGTTCCGGGACTGACTCGTTTTGGTTCATTGCTTGTTCCGGAACAAACAATGTCTGTTCCGGAACTGACACGTTTTGGTTCATTGCTTGTTCCGGAACAAACAATGTCTGTTCCGGAACTGACACGTTTTGGTTCATTGCTTGTTCCGGAACAAACAGTGTCTATTCCGGAACTGACACGTTTTGGTTCATTGCTTGTTCCGGAACAAACCATGTCTATTCCGGAACTGACACGTTTTGGTTCAATGCTTGTTCTGGAACAAACATTGTCCGTTCCGGAACTGACACGTTTTGGTTCATTGCCTGTTCCGGAACAAACCATGTCTGTTCCGGAACTGACACGTTTTGGTTCAATGCTTGTTCTGGAACAAACATTGTCCGTTCCGGAACTGACACGTTTTGGTTCATTGCTTGTTCCGGAACAAACAATGTCTGTTCCGGAACTAACACGCTTTGGTTCATTGCTTGTTTCGGAACAAACCATTTAGTTATTAAAGATTGTTCCAGAACAGACAATTTTTATTGACTGTTTGTTTAGGAACAAACAATGTAATGAGTAAACACTGTTAGCTCCAGAACAAACACTGTTTGTTCCGGAACAGCGAATCAATAAAAAAATTGTCTGTTTCGGAACAAACAACGTAATTATTAAACGCTGTCAGTTCCAAAACAATCAGTGTTTGTCCGGAACTGACAGCGTTTCATAAGTAAATTGTCTGCTCCTGAACAGGCAATTTAATTATTAAACGCTATCAGTTTCAAAACAAACACTGCTTGTTCCGGAACAGACAATGAATTCTAAGTTGTCATTTCCGGAAAAGGCAATTTACTTATTAAACGCTGTCAGTTCCGGAACAGGCAGTGAATTTAAAATTTCCGTTCCGGAACAGAAAATCAATAAAAAATTGTCTGTTCCGGAACAGAAAATCAATAAAAAATTGTCTGTTCCGGAACAGGCAATTTACTTATTAAACGCTGTCAGTTCCAGATCAAACACTGATTGTTCCGGAACAGGCAGTGAATTTAAAATTGTGTGTTCCGGAACAGAAAATCAATAAAAAATTGTCTGTTCCGGAACAGGCAATTTACTTATTAAACGCTGTCAGTTCCGGACAAACACTGATTGTTTCTGAGCAAGCAATGAACCAAAACGGGTCTATTCCGGGAAAGACAATATTTGTTCCGGAACAAACAATAAAAAAAACATACATACTTGACCCTTCAGGGCTTCCGTACAATTGAATGCGTTAAAAAAATTCCTAACATCCGGCTGGGTACCTTTGGGAACATTGAAAAAAAGCCCTAAAGCCACCAGATAATTCCACATGGGTATGTTTAATATTTATCAAGTGAAGAAATATCACGGAGGCTGCTTTTTTTCGGAATAATATCTAAGAGGGTGCGCTGGACGCCCAATGTAGATTTTTAGACGGAAAGGGTTAAGCTTATTGGTAACTTAAGTCATAATTAACCTTATAGGTAGTTTAAGCCATTATTCAGCTGATTATGGGCAGCTTAAGGCATTTTAAGCCGTGCACATTAGTAAAAAAAAAAATCCGAAAAAAACGTAAACAATTATTGTTTTTCATATCAAGATTCGTCATTTGAATGTTTATAAGGGGGATGCCCATGGGCGGGTGAATCAACGGCATAAGAATGTTAAGGACGGCTGATAAAAGGAAAAAAAATTATCCTCAAAAGAATGCGGTTAGGGAGGGAAATCACTCTCACATAAATTTAGAATAATCGTGTGACGGAGGACTATTGCACTACATTATGCACTTCAACGAGTAGATCAGTAGATCACAGCGAGAGTCACCCACCGACTCAAGCAATTTCAATATCAAAAACACAAAATATTTTCTGCATATAATTAACCAAAACCTTGGTTGAAAACGATTTCCCTTTCACGTATGGATTATTTAGAAAGCCAAAAAGTCCCTCGGTGCCTTCAGTACCACGACAAAAAAAATTGAAAAAACAAATCCGAACTCGCTTTTAGATTTTAAGAAGAATAAAATGAACGAAAATACGATTTCCTGTAGGGGTCCGCTTGAATTGGGGAAACACTAAAATAAATCCTTAAAGGATATTCCAAGATTTACAATGCCAAGTCGGTTATGTCACTCTGAACGCACAGCAAAATTAGCTCGAAAAAAACAAAAAAAAAAAAAAGCCATTTTCACTAATTAATTAAAATCGGTTTTTCCGAGATATAAGAAAAACTCATTTCCTTGAGTAATCACTTAGATTAACCTTTTCACCAAAGACAGAAGTCGTAAACTTTAACAAAAAAGTCGTAACGAATTTCGCAGGAAAATAGATAAAAAAAGATTTACTGATTAAAAAAAAAAAGCAGAAATCACTCTTCTCACCGAGCCCAGACAACGTATAAAAATTTAAATTCAGGGAACTTCATGAACACCATCGGAAATGGTGAATGTCTTTTGCCACCGCGCCCCCTACTGCCTCTCCCTCCTCTCATACTAATTACGATGATTCAACGCGACAATGCACGACGTAATGACTTTATAACTCGAAAAATATAAATATTACTATCGAAAAACTCCAGATGGCCCGTAATTGAAGATGATAAACTGAACGCGTCATTCCGAATGAAATAAAAAAAAAAAAATTTTTAAAAAATCCGTCTTCAAGACGCACCCAATTTCGAGTAAGGGGGGGAAACCGAGGAGGAAGATGAAAATAATATGAAATACACGCCATTAGGTCAAACACACCTTAGGGGATGATGCCATTCAAAAAAAAAATCTTTTTTTAAAAAACTCTTGCGTACGAGGGGAAGAGAACAATACGCGAGACTTGTAGACTTTTAACGGACGACTTTTTTTTTAAAAAAATATAAGGAGGATACTCCCAGTTCCGTCTGGGATTTATACAGAGTGGTTAAATTTTAAAAAAATATATATAATTCTTTGTGACGATATTAAAAAAAAAATTTAATAAATACCGTTAGAATAAAAATAATAAAAAAAATTGACAATGCTAATTGTTATTCAAGAGACGCCGACTATAATTTCCTTTCTGCACATACAAGGAATAAGAAAAGGCGTTCCAATACTGAAACATTAAATGTCGTGATTGCAACATTTTACCATCATTCTTTTTTTTTTTTTTTTTTTTTAACGTTGCAAATTTGCACACGTAAGATGATATCGAGTAAAGATAACCGATCAGGTATTTTCACATTGTATTTGTATAGAAACCGCACGATTTTAATTTTTAAAAGACCACCCGTAACAGAAAAAAAATTGCGGTTTTTTTTTCTTTTTTTTTTCTGGAACGTGGCCTTAAAGGAAAAAAAAAATGTTGTGCTGCATTATAATTTACATGTATCCTAGGGTGTTCCTTATTTTGCGAATTTTCGAATGTATCCCCGGAATCGGTTCTCTCTGTGGCAAATATGAACCCTAATTTTTTTCAGATTTTTTGCTCGAAGGGGAACCGCCTTGATTTGCGCTTCAAGATTCCTACCATTTTTCCTAAAAAAAATAAATTCCTAATCCATCTTTCCTAAAAAAATTAAATTCTAATTTATTTTCACTAAAAAATATAAGTTCCTTATCCATGAATTTCCTATAAAAAATAAATTCCTAATCCATTTTACCTAAAAAAATTAAATTTCTAATCCCTTTTACCTAAAAAAAATAAAATCCTAATCCATTTTTCCTAAAAAAAAAATAAATTCCTAATCCATTTTTCCTAAAAAAAATTCCTAATCCATCTTTCCTAAAAAAATTAAATTCTAATTTATTTTTACTAAAAAATATAATTTCCTTATCCATGAATTTCCTATAAAAAATAAATTCCTAATCCATTTTACCTAAAAAAATTAAATTTCTAATCCCTTTTACCTAAAAAAAAATAAAATCCTAATCCATTTTTCCTAAAAAAAAAATAAATTCCTAATCCATTTTTTCTAAAAAAAATCCTAATCCATCTTCCTAAAAAAATTAAATTCTAATTTATTTTCACTAAAAAATATAAGTTCCTTATCCATGAATTTCCTATAAAAAATAAATTCCTAATCCATTTTACCTAAAAAAATTAAATTTCTAATCCCTTTTACCTAAAAAAAAATAAAATCCTAATCCATTTTTCCTAAAAAAAAAAATAAATTCCTAATCCATTTTTCCTAAAAAAAATTCCTAATCCATCTTTCCTAAAAAAATTAAATTCTAATTTATTTTCACTAAAAAATATAAGTTCCTTATCCATGAATTTCCTATAAAAAATAAATTCCTAATCCATTTTACCTAAAAAAAATTAAATTTCTAATCCATTTTCCCTAAAAAAAAAAAAAAAAAAATTCCTAATCCATTTTTCCTAAAAAAAAATAAATTCCTAATCCATTTTTTCTAAAAATTTTGGTTCCTAAAATTGTTTTCCTAACAATTTTTTTTCCTAATTTATTATTTTCCAGAAATTTCTTGATTCTTAAAATAAAATTTCCTTAAATCCCTTTAAGGTTCTAGTTCGTTTACATAACCGGCCGGCTAACCGGCCGGTGTACACATTTTATTTAACGATAAAAAAATATTTAAAAAATTTTTTTTTAAATCCAATATTTTATACATGAAAACGGGGTCTAACTGCACCGAAACCGTACCCAAAACGTTTCGTTATGTTCAGAGATAAATTTCCATGATTTTAAATGCACGAAGAACAGTTAATAGTTCTTATATTTGATAATATTTAATTGTTTTCGCAAAAAAAAAAAAAAAAAATGTTTATTTCCGAGAGACTAGTGCAGCGCTCTAGCGGGGAAACCGCGAACTATTTCAACAACAAAAAGAGAAATGGCGTTATTTTTGGTTTAATATATGCTTGATCGGAGGTAACAAAGGATCTGCACATTCCTTATAGATAAAGGATGGAATTCCGTCAGGTCCACATACTAGTGACTTTTTTAAGTGATCTAAGGCAATTAGTAGCTCCTCATCCGAGATTAAATTAAGTTCTGATTGATTACGAAAAATCAACTCATCTGTTATTTTTTTATTTCGAAAACATTAAAAAAAATTATCAAATGTAGGCACCACAAAGCCTTTTTCATACGTTTCAAGAACGAATCTTTACCTTTTAAACATAACAAAACGTTTTGGCACGGTTTCGGTGCGATCCGATCTCATTTTTATGTGTAAAATAACGAATCGAAAAAAAAAAAATTAAACTTTTTTTATCGTTAAAAAATTTTCACCGCCCGGCTGACCGGCCGGTTATGTAAAGGAACTAGAACCTTTAGGGATTTTAAAAATTAGGAAAAATATTAATTTTTGGGAAATTTTTTATTAAGAATCCGAAAAAGTTAAGAAAATTGAAAATTATGAAAAAAATGGTTAGGAAAAAAATTTTAGGAACCAAAATTTTTAGGAAAAACGGATTAGGAATTTATTTTTTCAGGAAAGAAGGATTCGGAAAAATGGTTAGTAACGGCGCTTCAAGATCGGAAAATTCCCATAAAAGTGAAAAAATCAATAATTTTTTTTTCCTGAAAAACAGTCATTTCCTATCATTTGCTAAACTCATTTTTTTTTTTTTTTTTTTACCTGGTCCAATTTTCAAGCTGGAGCCAAAAAATGAGGAAAAAATCCGGGTGAAGTGAAAAAACATAATAGGTCCTGATTTTGTCTCATTTTTTGGCTCCAGCTCGAAAACCGGACCAGATAAAAAAAAATCGAGTTCAAATTCGTGATCTACGCAAAATTTCTGTTATGAAGTGGCTGTTTTTTTTTTCAAGAAATAAAAATGATCGATTTTTCCACTCTCATGGGAACTTTCCGACCTTGAAGCGGAAGTCCAGTAAAAAATCAGAAAAAAGATTAAGGTTCATATGTGCCACAGAGAAAACCGATTTCGGAGGTGCACTCATTCAAAATCGAAAATTCGCAAAATAAGGGAGGGACACCCTCCCTTATTTTGCGAATTTTCGATTTAATTACACAAGCCCGCTAAAAAAACAGCGAAGCTGAAAAATTTTCTGCGATTTATGATTTCACTGCGCAGTTTTGAACTTGGAAAAGCAAAGGTCGAAAGGTGAAATCAAAAAGAAAGGTGAAATATTTTTCTTCAAAACTTGTTAATTACATAGCCTTTGTGTTCTTTTTAAGTCAGCCAGAATGCCTTTCGGACAACCAAATATGTTCCCTTGGTTGGCGGTATTGGATCAGCAAGGTGATCATTTTTATTCATTTTTAATTAATTTTTAATTGATTGAAAGATCATCGATCCTGATCATTTTAATATCAAGATTATTGGCGGGATGGGATCTATATTTCGAAGAATCCATGATTGATTTTCGTGTGCTAAGAAATATTAACAGAGGAAATCAGTTGAAAAGTTAAATCGAAGTGGCGAAAGATGGAATCGAACCACCGACCTCTCGTTTTCATGACGATTGCTCATTCGATTCCATCTTTCGCCACTTCGATTTGATTTCCTCTGTTAATATCTCCTAGCACACGAAAATCAATCGTGGTTTTTTCGAAATATAGACCCGATCCCGCCAATAATCTTAATATTCAATTTAATTGATTTAAAACAAGAAAAACGATTTCAATTTAAAAAGCAAGATCGAACAAAGTAAAATGCTACCTTTAACGGCCGAATTTTGGAACATTTTCCCGAAGAATCAAAGAAAATTTCCCAACTTTTTTTTTTTCATGATTTCGCACTTAAAATTAACCTAAAACATATTAGGGACCCGCAATTAGATCATTCTGACGTCAGATTTGAAATCAGCGACATCGAAAACGTATAGAAAGTCGTTTTCCCGATCGTTTTACGTTAAAACCCATATTAGACGCCTACCCATTTTCAGTATATGCAACCCGCAACACATACATGCAATACAAAATGTCGCACAAAATTTGTTTCCTTTCGTAAAATAATGGGGAAAACGACTTTCTATACGTTTTCGACGTCGATGATTTCAAATCTGACGTCAGAATGATCTAATTCTACTAAAAAAAAAAAAAAAACTCAAAATAAATCGCATCCACCATATTGGATTTTAGTATTTTTTTCTTTTTTTTCCAGAATTTTTACTTCAGATTTGGAATCAGCGGTTCAAATTCCCCCTAGAAACACGTCTTTCATCTTTTTTTACTGAAGAGGAACTTTCATCCGGTTTTATCCGGCGAGTCTCAAAATACCCAATACCAACCGTCGGTCGGGAAAGGGCTAATATACCCCCCAACGCCAGAAAAAAAAATTGCTAAAAAAAAATGCTGGGACGTCGAGAACCGAAATTGGTAATTTTGGCATTAACGAGCGGATTCTATGAGATTAAAGGAAACCAATTTCCCAAGTTTCAATTATGTTTCCACTCAACCAACTGAAGCCGAACTCGATATAGTGATTCCAAAGTTTTGGGGGGGAAAATCTTCCCTTCCCCGGGTTTAGTTTCTCGTTTTCGGATATTTTAAACATTGTCCTAAGAGAACGGAGCATTGTTTTAATGTGGTTCCCGGACCATAAATTTTAAGAAAATCTTTAAATCCCACCCCCCCTTTAGAAGGTCTTTGATTTCCTACAAAAAAAATTGGGCTGATAATTCTGTTGGTTGCAAAGCTTCGAAAATATACACAAAAAAATTATTAAAAAAAAAAAAAAAAAAACCGAAAAGTCGCTCTCATGTAAATAAAATATTTTGTTCGATCAACAAGTTTCGTTACAACTGTAACCGTTTTCACTATCTGGTTTGTTTTTTAAAAAAAAAAATCCCAGAGGTAAATGAGCCATCAGGAAAGCAGCAGGGGTGAAGAAGGAAATATAGTTTTTTAAGAAGAAAACCAGGTGCATTTTTTTCTCTCTCTCTCTCTCTTTCTCTCTTCTATTTCTTTTTAAAAACGAAAAACGTTTCTCGACAGTCACTTGCAAGATTAATGATTTCACGACTTGAGAGAAATTGATTAACTTTAAAAATCGCATATATGTAATAATAGGTATTTTCGAATCTGGTAATGGCTTGAGTTTAAAATTCAATCTCTCATGAGAGATTTAAAAAAAAACTTGACGGAACTTGCTTCACAAATGTATCGCGCACCAGCGACAATGGAATCATTCTTTTTTTTTTTTTAAATACAACTCACCCAATCCTTGGAGCTCTAGGAGCTCTTCGACTTCTTGGAGGTCTAGGAGCCCCTGAAGCATTTCTAGATCTACGAGCATTTCGAGTTCTACGAGCATTCTGAGTTCTACGAGAATTCCGAGCTCTTGGAGCATTCGGAAATAGCGCTCGGGTTAATCCTCTTAATGACTTCAAAAAACCTCTAAAATTCATTTCCACAGCTGGTATTTGATATTTTCCAAAAAAGGAAATGATTTCCTTTGGTCAAGGTCACCAGACAGTCTTTAACTTTTTTATTAAAACACCTGTACGTGAAAATCTCCAACATTGGAAATCGGCGTTTGGAACATTTTGTTTCTAAACACAACGTTTCTCAATAAGTTAAACTTCCAAAACGTTCTGAGTGTCATTTCGCAAGCAAAACTAATTCAAGCGGACGTGTAAAAAATTAAAAAAAAAGATAACTATCCCAATAAATTCAATTTTTCTTTATCCTGTACAAAGTCAACTTCTTCGTACAAAAACTCGAGTCAAAATCAATCAGGCGCAGGAGCAGAATCCTCTTCACTATTATAAAAATTCACCTCAATTTAAAGTTTTTTTATTTCATCATCAATCTTTAATTATTTACAGAATGTCCGTTTCAATTTACTGGTTTAAAAAAAAAAAAAAAAAACTTTTGCTAAACACAAACGACCTCGCCGAAAACACTCGAAATACTGACACAGACCCTAAAAACCTACCCCGGTAACACCCCTTCAAGCAATGCGAAAATAATAGCAATGACAATAGACGTAAAGTTCTTTAACCCTGCATCAGGTATGCTCGCATACCTTCCACTTCTACCCTCTTTTTGGAATGCCCTACTTCACGGGTTCTTTTTAAAGAATTAAAATGATAATGAGAGTGCTGCCAAAAGGTTTGGTTTAGTTATAAAATCTGCCGCTTTTCGATTTCATAAGCACAAAGAGGGCGCCACCTGTCAAAGCATTATTCATATTAACAACCAGCTGGTTCTTTTCAGTTTCATTCCATCTGAGATTTTTTTTTTTTTTCCCTGAAACATTTCCTTCAAATCCCAACGCTTTTCAATCATTTTCTTCCAGAATCGCCCACTCAGAAAAAAAAAATGTTTTGAGCAAGTTCTGTCTTGCAACAAAACCGGAATGTTTCCTAGCAAAGCAAAAATGCTTCGAGACAACGGCCAGGTTCCGCCGTTATAATCCGCCAAGAAAGACATCTATTTATAATTCGTTATAGAATTTTATAACAAAAATTATTTTCAGTTTTTTTTTAAGTTTATTTATTTTCTTCTAACGCTTCCCAAATTTTTCTATTTCCGTTTTTCTTTATTTCTGAGCCTTTGTCAAATTAAAAATACAAGAAATAAACCGAAAATTTGAAAAAATCTGGAAAATATTATAAGTCAAAATAATTGGCAACTTAAGAACCATATTGCTATTGCAGCTTTTAAAAATCATTTGAAAAGTGGTGTAGTGGATAAAGGCGGCTGGTAAGTCGACCACAAGGCTCGGGTTCTATTCCAAAAAATTGTAATTTTTTTTTCTCCTTTTTTTCCTCATGAAAAATGATTAAAAAAGAGCCTATAAGTCCCCATATGCTAAATATAGTGCAATTCAAGGATAAAATTAATATATTGCTGAGTTAAAAATTTTATTTATAAAAATTTATAAATAGTTATAAAATTTTATAATCGAGCAAAACGTTATAGAGTTATAAAATTTTATAACGCACTTTTTCTTGGGTCTCTTAAAAGTCATGCGAAAACAATAAAAATATTTTGTCAAGGAACAACCAGTCCGTTATCACGAAGCATTTTTTTTTTGCTATGAAACATTCCCATTTTGTAGCAAGACAGAACTTGTTCAAGAAATTTCTTTTTTTTAAGTCTGCGGAAAAATGTGTCTCTTAATATTTCTCATTTTTCTTCTACAATCATAGATAGGAATAGCCACTTCCCATTGAAGTAAACCGGAAGGAAAGGCCTATTTCTTGCTATGGAACTCGCCATGTTTTTTCGTAAACAAAGAAATTAGTTTTTTGAGAAAAATCACTCAAAAAGTTATTTTCAATCTTTATGAAAAGTATCTTGCAATAACAGGAAGGCAATTGAATTTTTTAATTAAACCCTCGCTTCTCTCGGGTTTAATTAAAAACCTTAACGGGAAAATTCATTTCCCTCCCTAGTATAACAATATACTATTTCACATCCATCAAAACTGAGGAGTGAAAAATCCAGCATATTACTTCCGTGAGTATTTAACCATTAAGATTAACACTGAAATTTTTGACCTCCTCCTCGTCCTCCTCCTCCCGTTGATCAGCAAAAATATCATCTCTTCTCCTCTTACGATATTTCAAATTGGCGTCAGCATTTCCTAGACCGCCTCACCCCCATTAAGACGCCGACGTCACACTTCCAAGAACTACTATCAAGTAAATGTCTAAAATAGTTTTTTATTTGAGGTTCGGTTTCCATTTTCCGAGACCTAAAAATAAATCTCAGACATTTGAAACTGATTAAAGAAAAGCTTTAATTCGATTTTCTATTACGGCCAGCCTCCACGATTTTTTTCCTCGGTCGAGCTCAGTCCAGGCAACAAACATAATTAAATTCCATGATTTAAAAAAAAAAAAAAAAAAAAAAAAAATTAATTCCATGATTTTTTAAGGTCTTATATTTCATAATTTTTAATTGTTTTCGCAATGAAAAAAAAAAGTTTCCTTCCGAGAGACTAGTACAGCGCTCTAGCGGTGAAATTGGAAACTACAGGCTCCGAGCGACATTGATTGCAGCGCCACCATTAAAATCATGTTTAGCTTATAAAAAAGCAATATTTCCCGCGAACTAATTGCGTGATGGAAATATATACGCTTCTATAAGGTAAACAGGTATATTTAAGTGTATATTTAAGCAGAAATAAGTCGCTCGGAGCCTACTTCAACAACAAAAAATAAACAAAGGAGTTTTATTTTTTTAATTGCGAAAACATTTAAAAAAATTATCTTTAGGAACCATAAAGCCTTTTTCATACATTTTAAATTTTGAATCTTTGCCTCTGAAACATCACAAAACTTTTTGGCACGGTTTCGGTGCGATCCAATCTCATTTTCATTCGTAAATAACCAAATTTTCGAAAGCAAAATTAATTTTTTTAAATCGATATAATTTTCCACCCCCCGGCTTTTGGCTGGTGGTGTAAACGAACCAATACCTTTACAAATAATCACAAAATGAAAAAAAAAAAAAAAAACCGAATTCGAAAAAACCAAAACACTTAACCCCTAATACCTGGCATCAATCACACTCGATATCTGATTATCAAGAAGTTTAGACGAAATAAAAATCCAATTACATTAACTCAATATTACTTTGGCATCAACCTTTCCACTTATCCCAATGGCTCTTAACTATGTTTTTTTATGGCGCGATTTCACGATATTCGATGGATTAACTTTAATCTTACCGAACGAAAATTGATTTAAAAAAAAAAAAAAAAAAAAAAAAAAAAAAAAAAAAATACGAAGCCATTAACTTAATTTTTTTTTTCTCTTTTCGAAAATCCATTTTCCTCTTTCTTTAGAAATCCGGTACAGTATACATAAGGGTTCTCCTTTCCCGCTTTCTCCCGATTCTCGAAATTTCGGAAACAACAAAAACCAACAAGAAAGGTCAGCAAACTGTCAAAACCAAACTGAATAAATTGAGAAAGTTCGAGAATAATAGTGCTGACATATAATGGGAGAAATCGGTTTTCGCAACTGACTTTAATTTTCTTTTCTTTTCTTTTTTTTTTCTCTCTCTCTTTCCCCCCTCCCTTCTTCTTATCGGCGTCTTCGAGAATTCCTTGATCCCCCCGGATAATAAACCCCCAAAAACATGGGATCGGCGAAAACGTGTAATAACACGGGGTTCCAACCTGTCGAAAGCAAAAGGTATTATTAATATCGTGGAATGATTTCATTTCAGTAAACTGAAAGATATTAATAATTCCGTCAGAAATATGATTGAAAATTTCTAATCAAAAACAGATTCCACAAGGATCTTCAATGGAATGACGGGTGATATGAATCGACGAAAAAAAAAGGGGGGGAGGAGGGTTCTTTTTTATATATATTCCGGACCGGATTTATCGATATATTTCTCATTTTCGCATTCGATAAAAAAAAAAAAAAAAAAAAAAAGTGGGACGAGCGTCAGGAATATCAACATTACACAAATACGCGTGTATCGATAATCCTTTCTCGTGTCGGGGAGAAATTTCACTTTAATATTTTTCGAACCAAAGGGGGGCGAGGGGAGAGAAATTGAAAGCAATTTGCATCAGGTGCAAGAACCGAAATATAATCGAGGAATCGGATGAGACTTTAATATGGGATTTTAATCAAGACTGGGATATGGGGGCATATCCCAAAGTACGGCTACGTCTTTGGGGTACTGTCCTAATATTGCTACATTTAAACATGAAATGATTTAAAAATTTTAATGCATTTTTTTTTTTGCTCATTTTGGGTCAAAAAATTCGAATTTTTTGATAAAAATATAATTTTTTTTCCTGGCGCGAAAAAAACTTAAAATTTTTGATAAAAAAAGATCAAAAGTTGAAAAAAATTAGTCGAAATTAATTAAAGTCTTCAAAGTTAAAATTTTAATATTAAAGCATTGCTTTAGCTCATATTCTCGGCTAAAAGAAAAAAGGATAAAATTAAAAAATTTAGTGAACATTTTACTTAAAATTTTAAGTTTCTTTTTTTGTTCATGTAGTCTAACTTTAATATTTAAAAAAGATATTTTTAAAAAAAACGGCGAAAATTTAAAAAAAAGTTTAATAAAATTTCAAGAAATTTTCTAGCCCTTGCTTTAGCAACTTTTAAGTTTCTTGTATAAAGTTAAAGTTTCCTGAAAATTTACAAGAAATTTTCTCTGCTGCTTCTCCACTATGTCTCATTTAATATTAATTTTATAAAATTCATTTATAAAATTTCCGGAAGTACTGTGCTTTAATTATTCAAACATGGATTACGAATAAAAAAACGCAATGTAGCAAAACTGGCCAACTTCATTTTTAAAGCTTTGTTCAGAAATCCATAGAATAAAGCACAGTACTTCCGGAAATTTTGAAAATTAATTTTGAGGCCATAATGGAGAAGCGGCATGTCGTCTAATTTTACTATTAAAAAAGGCCAAAAGTTAAAAAAAATGTAGTCAAAATATTATTTAAAATTTAACTTTTTTAAAAGTAAAATTTACAACAAATCTTTAAAGTCCGTGCTTTCGTTCATGACGCCTAATTTAAAAATAAAATTTTAACTTTAAATTTCTTGTAAATTTTTTAGAAAGCTTCTTGTAAATTTTACTTTAAAAAAAAAGAAGCAAAAATTAAAAGAAAAAGTTAACAAAAAGCTAAAGTCCTTGCTTTTGTTCATGTCGTCTAATTTTAAAATAAAATTTTAACTTTAAATTTCTTGTAAATTTTACTTTTAAATTTCTTGTAAATCTTACTTTTAAGTTTCTTGTAAATTTTACTTTAAAAAAACAGCGAAAATTTAAAAAAAAGTTAAATAAAATTTTCAAGAAATTTTATAAGTCCATGCTTTCGTTTTCATATTGTCTAATTTTAAAATAAAATTTTACTATTAAATTTCTTGTAAATTTTACTTTTATATTTCCTGTAAATTTTACTTTTAGATTTCTTGTAAATTCTACCTGAAAATTTCTTGTAAATTTTAACTTCTTACAAGAAATTTTTTAAGTCCTTGCGTTCGTTCATGTTTTCTAATTTTACTATTAAAAAAGGCCAAAAGTTTTAAAAAAATAGCCAAAATATTATTTAAAATTTTTAAAGTTAAAATTTAAATATTTAAATAATTAAATATTAATTTTTGGTGCTAACATACCGACACCCGGACAGACATAAATTTCCTTAAGACCGAGCCCTAAGACGTAGTCCTACGTCAAAAAAAGAAAAAGGGAAAACACTGGCTTATCTCCTTCCCGTTCCTGCCTTCCTCCAGGCACTTCACATAAAATAGGTTGGGATGAAGTTGATGCTTCCAAGAAGCGCCGAAAGAAAACGGAAAGGAAGGAAGGGGAAAAAAAAAGAAAAAAAAAAAAAAAGCTCCACAAGATCGAATTGAAATCAATCCAATAAAAACTGGGAGGGAAGCCAACAAGTTGTACAGGAATCCCAACTTCAATATACCCGTCGGCATTCTACGAAATCTATTAACCGGAAGATATTTATTTACTACCTATTATCTTATCTATCGACTCCAGGCAGAAGGTTTAGCGACGTTGAAAAACTGTGATGTTCTCTTACACTCTCCCGGTCAAAAAGAAAAAGAAAAAAAAAAGTTTTTCCCATTCAAGAGGAAAAAATTGAAAAAAAAAAAAAAGGATTCTCCTTTTTTATTATACGAATAAAAACCGGAAATGAAGAGATCAAGTTTTAATGAAAAGACTTTGGAATAGTTTCACATTATAAAACATTTTAAAAGTTGCTTCGGAAAAGCGAAAAGAAAAATCTAGGTGAGCCGGAAAAAAAAAAATATATGGGACGTATCTTTAAAAAAAAAAAATTGTAAAGGTCCTCAAAATTTGAAAAAAAACCGGCCATTTTTTTTTTTTTTTTTTTTTTTTTTTTTTTTTGGAGGGGGAGAGGTAGAAATCATTTGTTTGGGAAAATGAAACAAAATTATTTGCCGACTATATCATAAAATTTACATTGGTATTTCCCATCTTAAAAAGCCTCAAGCCAATATTTAGTTAAAATGAGAATTTAATTAATGATGCAGGATTTCGCTAAATAAACCAAAGCAATAAAGTTTCGATGGAAAATTGGACGACGATGACAATTTCAAAACAAAATAAATATAGATTCGTCCAAATGTATAGTTACGATATTAGCCCAATACGGCGACTGCACTCAGAAAGAGGAAATGTTTTGAACAAGTTTTGTCTTGTGACAAAACATCTACGTTTCGTTGCGAAAGAAAAAAATTCATTGCGACAACGCACAAGTTGTTTCATGACAAAACATTTTTTATTGTTTTCGCATGATTTTTACCAAAATGTTTTGTCACAAAAACAATTGGTCATTTTTTTCTTCTGAGTGTAATTTTTTACAACCAACTAATTTTACACCCTAAAAGTGTCTTCGTTCAGTATTTTTTAACTGGTTTGAAATTAATTTAGAGGAGCGAACAAAATATAGGATCAGGATTATCCGAAAAGCGGTATTTCATATGTCACAATCATTTTTCAAAACTTTATTCGTTAAAATTTATTTTCTTGAAATCATCGGGGTTTAAAAATCCTGCAAAATATCAAGGAATGTAAATCTACCGTTCTTCATCATTTTTTTAAAAAAAATTAATTCCTAATCCATTTTCCCCAAAAAATTTTGGTTCCTAAAACTTTTTTTCCTAATTTTTAATTTTTTCAAAATCTTTTGATTTCTGAAATAAGATTTCCTAAAATGAACGTTTTTTCTAATTTTTTAAATCCCTAAAGGGATTTTACCCTTTAGGGATTTAAAAAAATAGGATTAGATTAGATTTATTGAGGAGGAGCAAGGGAGGCAGGCGGAAAAGTACATCAAGGCCATTAACTTACAAATCAGGGAGTTTGTTAATGTCTCAGAACCAAAGCTCAGGAATGAAATAGTTCAAAATCCTCAGGAATGAAATATTATTGTAATTCGGAAATTTTATTTTAGGAATCAAAAAATTTTAGAAAAATTAAAAATTAAAAAAAAAAAAAAAAACTTAGTTAAGAAAACAATTTTAGGAACCAAAATTTTTAGAAAAATGGATTAGGCATAAAATTTTCAGGAAAAATATATTAGGAAAAATGGTAGGGAATCAAATCTACATTTAACTTTCAAGAGGAATATAAAAGCAAAAGCCTACAGCTCATCCAAGCCAACTATTAAAAGGATATACTTAAGGGAGGCAGTTAGAAATTTTCATGACAATTTTTCTTTATTTAAGTAGAGGTTAGGATTTTTCGCGAATATTTAATGAAAATAGCTTGGGCCTCAGGAAATCCCGATGCGAGAATTCTCTAGACTAACCGCTACTATCCATCAAAACCGTTTAACTGGAGGACCCAATACACTACAGGTCCTATTTAATTATACTTAGGAGGATAAAGCATAAACAAAATCGTTTTTAAAAATTAATTTGCAAAAAATAAATTCCTCGAACATTTTCCTAAACAGCAGTTTAAAAAGATTCCATCACAAGAAACTCACATTGCAATAAAGCTAAGCTTATTCCCGTTTTGGGAATCCATTTCCAAAATAATTCCCTAAAGCAAGTTTATAAAAAAAGAGCTTTTAGAGAAAATCAGGTTAAAAAAACTATCCTGAGCTACTCTAAGTCCTCACATGTCTCTTCAGTTCCAAATTCCATCAGTACAAATTCCAAAAAAAATTATACACTCAAAAAAAAAAAAAATGTCTAATGCGAAAGCAAACATTTCTAGCGACAAAACACTTTCTTAAAAATCATGCAAAAACAATAAAAAATATCTTGTCAAGAAACAACCTGTCTTTGTCATGAAGCCAGAAAAATCGTTTAGAAAAAGTAGACCAAGGGGAAAAAAATTAATAAAATAATTTTAATGAAAATTTTATTCGCAGGCCTAGCTCTGCCTTAAAATAATTTCCCAAAAATGACTTATAAAATATTCAATAATATGATTTGGTTTGTTATTTTTTTTTTACCCTTTTTAGTGTAAAAAACTAACTACAGCTTCAACTCCACTCGGGGATTAATTACAGGATAATATAATCGATCCTGATCTGTAATTAACAAATCTTGAGTTTTGAATATTACTCACAAATCCCGTACCATTTTTCCTAATCCATTTTTCCTTATAAAATAAATTTTTAATCTATTTTTCCTAAAAAAATAAATTCCTAATCCATTTTTTCTAAAATTTTTGGTTCCTAAAGTTGTTTTCGTAACTATTTTTTTATTTTAATTTTTTTATTTTTTCTAACATCAAAACTTTTCTTTTTTTCAAAGCCCAAATATCGGCCTTACCGACCCACGTTCTATTCCTAAAATTTTTTGACTTCTAAAATAAAATTTCTTAAAATCCCTAAAATTTAATTTCCTAAAATCCCTTTCTACAAAATTAAAATGAAATTTTTAACTGAATTTTCACAAAAAGCCTGGGAATCAATCACTTCGCAGGAAAAAAGGGCCAAGTTAACTGAAATCCAAAACAAAGAAATTTCTGCCAAATTCACTAACGCTGGCTTTAGGGCCGTTCGAACCGTGTGAGATTTTTTAAGGGCGCAAAAATAAAGGAATAAAATTTGTCTTGCAATCCTGAAGTGGGGGAGGGGACCCCAAAAAAAATATCTGAACGGGGAGCTAAAACAGTTATAGCCCGGCGCTGAAATTCCCACTGACTGGAATTAGAAAATGAATAAGAATGGGCAGGAATTTTCCGGAACCGCTTCTCAACTACGCTCAGAAAGTTTCCCACGGTAAATATCACCTAATTACCAAATCCTTAACCTTCCCATCTCCTAAATCCTTCAATTATAACAAAATTTTTTAAAAAAGTGAACTCTATAAAAACAAAACGAAAAAAAGAGACTGAGGACCAAATAAATAATTAGATTTATAGCTATCACATCATCCACGCTTACTGTTTCCACTTGAAAAAGGGAAAAAGCTCAAGAAATAAATTCAGAGAAACGGACGAAAAAAAAAAAAAAAAAAAAACATTAATCACGTGAAAGCCCTCTCAACCTTAAAAAGACTGACCTCACTTAAGATGATAAAACGACTGATTTTCAAAAGGATCCGACTTAAAATACGTTTACATATGAGCTAAACTTGACCGATCCACTTCCATTAATTACAACCGCAACCGACCCCCCAGACTCATCTGTCGTCGAGAAAAACGTTTATTCTTCAAATATTTGACGGGGTTGGAAAGCATCAAAAATCTCTGTCATCAGCCCCTGACAAATGTATGCTAAACGACCGTTTTCCCTTCCTTTTTCCATCGGACATCTGTTCAAAAGCAATTTCGCTTTTTCTTTCCTTTTCCCCCAGGCAAATTTTAAAAAAATAATTACTCTTCGGAAAAAAAAAACCGATAAAGATCTTTTGAAAAAAAAAAGGCGAAATATTTCAAGTTCTAACCGGAAAAAAACCGGTTTATCCATATATATTTTTAAAAAAAAAACGGTCGAATAATTTTTCACGGTGCTTTGGGGATATCTAATTACTGTTGGGGAAGTTTTTTTTAAAAGTCCCAAGCCGAATGTTTGCGGCTAACTCCAGGTCCCTTTTTAAGCAATTCTCCTAAGGCATCAACCTTTTCGCCCTTAATAAAATAAAATTAAAAAAAGGAAGAAACCTTTCTCCCTTTTTCTTACCTCGAGACATCTTCGGTGCTGACTGCACGAGGCGTAGCCGATTGCAAAGCGGCCATGGATGAACTTAAATTACGAGATTCTTGATAAGGTATCGGCGATCCTTCGGACGCTGGGGCTGCAATAAAAATAAAAATAAAAAAAAGGGTTTAAAATAATCGTTCGGGAGGAGTGAACACCCCGATTTTAAATCGATTTTAACTGTACCGGAATTACTTTAATTGCAAGTTGTAAACACGTGCCCTCGAATGGACAATCAAATTTTATTACATTGCCCAGAAATGATTATGGTTTTCTTGTACTTACGAGGCAAAGGGCTTGATGAGAGTGGCGGTTGTAGGTTCCGTTTTCCCAACGATAAGGACTACTCTTTCCTGGGTGGCTTTTAACGTCGCCACAGCTTCTTCGTGAGTTACGTTTTCGAGGTTCTTGTCGCCGTGCTGAAAAAAGAAAACAAATAAATAAATAAATAAATAAATAAAATGATAAAAAAATTAATTACTTAAAGTCTAAAAAAAAAAAATCAGGTTGGTATATGGGGGCATATTCCTACGTCGGAGTACGTCTTTGGGGCACTAATTTTGCCAAATTTAAACAATGAAACGATTTTAAAATTTTAAGAATTTTTTTCTCTTTTTTGATCGAAAAATTCGAATTTTTGGATAAAAATATAATTTTTTTTTCCTGGCACGAAAAAAACTTAAAATTTTTGATAAAAAGAAGGAAGCTTAAAAATTAAAAAAAAATAGTCAAAATTTTAATTAAATTCTTCAAAGTTAAAATTTTAATATTAAAACACATTCTTGGCTAAAGGAAAAAGGACAAAATAAAAAAATGTAGTGAACATTTTATTTAAAATTTTTAAGTTCTTGTTTTTGTTCATGTAGTTTAAATTGGGTCGATAACTTGACTCCGAAAAATTTTATTCCGAATTCCGAATTCCGAATATTTTAATTCCGAACTCCGAATTCCGAATTCCGAATTCCGAAAATTAAAGAATTCCGAAAATAATAAAATAATTTTTTCCCGCCCGAATTAAAAGAATTCTGAATTCTGAAAAGGATAAAAATAAATTTATTTATTTATTCTATATTTTATAATCATCAGTGCTGAGTATTGATACATGTTTTTTGAAAAACAACTAATTAAATAATCACAGATTGAAAAAATAATTAATCACATATTAGTTGGGCAGTTTTCACCAAAACGGGATTTTTTATGTCGCCATTTTCCCATTTTAAAAAATTTTGTTTACATCTCCTCCGAACAAGTTATTTGCAAGAATATACGCTAAATTCGGTATTGAATACGGTTTTGTAAACAGGCACATCTGAAGTTGATGGAACTACATCATATGTGCTGATTTTGGTATAAAATATCACTAATACGGGAAAGAATATTGTTTTAATTCGTTCGGAGGAGAGGCAAGTTTGCAACACATGCAAAATGTAAGCAAACAAGTTTTAAACTCCGAAACAACTGACACCAAAATGTTATTATTTCCCTTATTTAGCGATGTAACGAAAATCAGCACAATTCGTTCAACTTCAGGTGCGCCCGTTTAGAAAACCATATTCAATATCGAATTGGTATTCTTGAAAATAACATGTTCGGAGGATACAACAAAAATGGTGACATAAAAATCCCGTAATGGCGAGAATTGCCTAGTTATCAAAAAATCACAGATATGCTGACAGTAAAAATCACAGATATGTATGTCGTATGCTGATTTTCGTTACATCGCTAAATAAGGGAAATAATAACATTTTGGTGTCAGTTGTTTCGGAGTTTAAAACTTGTTTGCTTACATTTTGCATGTGTTGCAAACTCGCCTCTCCTCCGAACGAATTAAAACACTATTCTTTCCCGTATTAGTGATATTTTATACCAAAATCAGCACATATGATGTAGTTCCATCAACTTCAGATGTGCCTGTTTACAAAACCATATTCAATACCGTAAACTGGGCTGAGATTGACCGCCCGGGGCGAGATTGACCGGCCTAAAAAAAGGTAGTTCTGGCTGAATTTTTAAAAATCTGATTGTTAGAGGGGAAAGAAAGGGAAATCCTCTAGTAATTTTATTTAAAGAAAACATAGTTTAACCGTGGTTACTAACTTTTTTTAGGCCGGTCAATCTCACCCCAGTTTACGGTACCGAATTTAGCGTATATTCTTGCAAATAACTTGCTCGGAGGAGATGTAAAGAAAATTTTTTAAAATGGGAAAATGGCGACATAAAAAATCCCGTTTTGGTGAAAACTGCCCAACTAATATGTGATTAATTATTTTTTCAATCTGTGATTATTTAATTAGTTGTTTTCCAAAAAACATGTATCAATAGTTCAATACTCAGCACTGATAATTATAAAATATAGAATAAATAAATAAATTTATTTTTATCCTTTTCAGAATTCAGAATTCTTTTAATTCGGGCGGGAAAAAATTATTTTATTATTTTCGGAATTCTTTAATTTTCGGAATTCGGAATTCGGAGTTCGGAGTTCGGAATTAAAATATTCGGAATTCGGAATTCGGAATAAAATTTTTCGGAGTTAATTCATCCATTCGTTTAAATTTAATATTTAAAAAAATAATATTTTTAAAAACACGGCGGAAATGAAAAAAAAAAAAAAAAAAAGTTAAACAAAATTTCAAGAAATTTTTAAGTCCTTGCTTTAAGAATTTTAAGTTTCTTGAAAAATAAAAAAAAATGTTTTAAGTCCTTGCTTTTGTTCATGTCGTCTAATTTTAAAATGAAATTTTACTTTTAAATTTCTTGTAGATTTTACTTTTAAATTTCCTGTAAATTTTACTTTTAAATTTCTTGTAAATCTTACTTTTAAGTTTCTTGTAAATTTTACTTTAAAAAAACAGCGAAAATTAAAAAAAAAAGTTAAATAAAATTTTCAAGAAATTCTATAAGTCCATGCTTTCGTTCATATTGTCTAATTTTAAAATAAAATTTTACTTTTAAATTCTTGTAAATTTTATATGAAAATTTCTTGTAAATTTTACTTTTAAATTTCTTGTAGATTTTACTTTTAAATTTCTTGTAAATTTTACTTTTAAATTTCTTGTAAATTTTACTTTTAAATTTCTTGTAAATTTTACTCTTAAATTCCTTGTAAATTTTTTAGAAAATTTCTTGTAAATTTTATTTAAAAAAACAGCGAAGATTTTAAAAAAGTTAAAGAAAATACAAGAAAATTTTTAAGTCGTTGCTTTCGTTCATGTCATTTAATTTTACTATTAAAATAGACCAAAAGTTAAAAAAAAAATTGTCAAAATATTATTTAAAATTTTCAAAGTTAAAATGTTAATAATTAAATAATTTTTTTGTGTGAACAGACCGATACACCCATAGGCAGACAGATTTCCCCAGGACCGAGCCCCAAGACGTAGTCCTACGTCAAAAAAACTAGAGGTATATTTCAAACAAACAAAAAAGTCGAATTTATTGCCTCACTTGCCTTCGAGAAATAAAAAAATAAAAAATCCCCCCCGTTTAAAGTTTTTCTTAAGTGATGAATAATCAAAAACAAACATTAAGGTGCTTTAAAGTTTTCCTTTTGTTTGGCTTCCCAGTTACAAAATCTTCCCCGTGGGTGTTATTAGTTTAAATAAATACAGGAAACTTCTGGGAAAATATCTGTATATATATATATCTGGAAGAGGGGGGGGGAGGTAAAAACAAAAAGAAAAAGAAAAACAAAAAAATAAAATTCCCGCGCATTTATAACAATCGAACAAAACCGAAAATCGAAGTGCTTTTTCCACACTTTTTGTTTTTCAAAGGAATTAGGAATTAAAACAATATTATATACAAAGAAAAAGCTAAAATCTCTTTTTTGAGTTTTAAATGACAAAGTTTCAGTAAAGTTGAAACTGCGGAAACTGCATTTGAAGTGTCAAAACAAGTTTGAAACGCAAAGAAAAAGGTGATTAAAAGTAAACAATAAGGTTTTCAACCAGAGGCATGACATCCACAGTAGCTGTTATAATTATATTTTTTTTTTTACTCTCACTGTTATGTTCGCTAAATTACTTTTCGCGATTAACAAAGAGCTTTTAAAAACTGAAGCCGCTAACCGAAGAAATAGGGAAAACCGATTTAAAATTTGAGTGACGACTTTATACTTGACTTTTTTCATTCCAGAGAAAAAAAAAATCATTCAATTAAAATTTTTTTTGTCGTGTTTTTTTACTCCCCAGAACTTTTAAGAAAAATTAATCCTTTCCCTTCTACGGTTCGTTTTGCTTGCTAAAAGATGCGCGTCAAGGCGTCTTGAAATTTGTTTCGAGACAAAACAAATTTTTTTTTGGCTTTAATTAGATAATAGGGGTTAATGAAGTTAAAACCAACCAAAATTGGAAGGAAAAAGTTTTTGAGAAAAAACTTGAAACTTGCGACAGACTCGAAGCGAGTACTTTGGCAAGCAAAACGACACTTTTGAAAAGGAATGAAATATTTTATGAGGTTCTTTTTTGACGACTTCCATCCAGAAAAAAAAAACCTAAGGGGACAAGCAAATAAGCTCTTTCTTTTTTCTCGATTTTTTTTCGAAGTGAAATGACTTTTCTGTATTATTAATAGTAAAATTAGATGACATGAACGGACTTGTAAATTTTATTTGACTTTTTTTTTAAATTTTCGCTGTTTTTTTGAAAGTAAAATTTACAAGAAATTTTCTAAAAAATTTACAAGAGATTTTCTAAAAAATGATTGGAGATGGTCTGTTTCGAGTGTTTATCGAAAATCACGTGATCATGCGACTGCAAGTTTACACGCTCATGTTTCCGTAAACTTGAGGTCACGTGACACTTCCACGAAACGTCGAAACAGACTAACTCGAATCGTATTTCCGACGAAGATACGTTAGTTCACCTCCGACGCACGGATTTTTTTTTCTTGAATTACGTACCGGTCCTCTCACTGCGACCAATTTATCCCCAACTAATAATCTTCCATCCACTTGCGCAGCACCTCCATCCATAATCTTTGTTACGTAAATCCCATTATCCCCAGGTATGTGCTGGTTTCCGATTCCGCCTGCGATGCTGAATCCTAACCCTGTCGCTCCTTTATGTAATTCTATCTCGACCAGCCTTAACTTGTTTGAACTTCTTTTTCTTCTAACATACTGGAAAAATTAAACGGGAGATCAAAGTATTATTAAAAAATGTATGTGAAAAGAAAGAAGCAAGAGTAAAAAAAAAAAAAAAAAAAAAGCAAACGAAATTATTTTCACGTTGAAAGTTCAGCCTTCCTTTTTTTTTTTTTTTTTTTTTGTTTTCATCCCTTTTTTTTCTTTATCTTCTTTCTTTGACGGACCGTATTTCATCCCGAGTAAAACGGGTAGAATAAAATTCAATTCTCTAGACCTTTACACCGTCAAAATGATTGTTTTTTCATTTTCTTTTCCTTTCTGACGTGCTTAAAAATGAAACAATTATTTCATCGCTATTTTCCCAATGGCGAATTTCTTTTTCCCTTCTTTTTTTTCCCCCCGTTTTTTAACCGATAAGAAAAACAAAAAAAAATTCCATCAATGAAATTTTTTTTTGCTTTTTTTCCCCCGCGGAAATGTTACGATTATAATTTTGACATTTCCAAACGAAAAGACAAGAAAAAAAATGAAAAAAAAAAAAAGACTACAAAGACTTGGGAAATGAATCGACTATACAATTAGATTGGGTTGGTTGACAATCAACCGCATCCCGGAATGGAAATGAATTTTCAATTTGAAAAAAAGGAAAGGAAATCGCAAGATTTCGGATTTCACAGAAAACAAAGATGACAAACCGAAATAAAATAAAAAACTGAGGCATTGAAAAAAAAAAAAAAAAAAAGGCTTAAAAAATTCGTTTAGCTTACGGGCCCGAAGCCCTTTTTCCAGCTAAACCGCGTCAGTAGTAAAATGTAAAAGGAGAAGTTTCCCTGTAAATATTCTCAGGGAAACTTTTTCTAAAAATAAAGTCAACTAGGTCATTTTGCTTTGGGAATAATAGCGTGTTTACTTTTTATTTTCGCTTGACAAGATATCGTAACAGAAAAAAAATGAAAGTTTGATCATTTCAAAAGAAAAAGAAAGAATGAAA
The DNA here is from genome assembly GCA_037577465.1 of Liposcelis bostrychophila. Lineage (NCBI taxonomy): Eukaryota > Metazoa > Arthropoda > Insecta > Psocodea > Liposcelididae > Liposcelis > Liposcelis bostrychophila. Next base: position 29,399,471 of record CM075213.1, read on the forward strand.
GAAAATCGGATTCCAAAAAAAAAAAAAAAAAAAAGGGAGTAAACAAGTTTTTCGTTCCGAAAAAATAACCCACCAGTCTAACTTGGTTCCCAGCCCTTTTAAGAGCGTCGACTGCTGTCGCATGAGGCACATCCACCACAGACACATCGTTAACCTGTAGTATGGTGTCATTGACTCTAAGGCGGCCGTCCGCGGCCGCAGCACCTCCGGATATGAGTTTGGTGATGTATATGGCCGTGTCATCGCCGATGTGAGGATTATCCGTGCCCCCGGCGATGCTAAAACCCAATCCCGCTCCGCCTCTTTCCAATACAATTTCTTCATATTCCCATTCGTCATCCCCGTTAACCTGGAAAAACAAAAACAAAAAAAATTGGAAGGCGTTCCAAAAAAAAAAAAAAAAAATAAATAAAAATAAAAATAAAAAATATGACATAAATCAAAATTTATTAGTTTTTTCCTTTAAAAAAAATTTAATATCTTTATGAGTATAATTTTCTTAGCAACAAAAATCTCGGGTTGTAAAAAAAAAAAAAAGGAAATCGACTGCTCCGAAGAACAAGTACCTATTTTTTTTTTAGCCGTACAAAAAGTACCTATCTTTTTTTGGACAGTTGAAAAACTACCTATCTTTTTTTTGACGACTTATAAACGATCTATTTAAATGGTCATTGCTATATACGATAGATCATTTTTGCAGTAACACAAAAAAGATAGGTAGTTTTTCAACTGTCCAAAAAAAGATAGGTACTTTTTGTACGGCTAAAAAAAAAATAGGTACTTGTTCTTCGGAGCAGTCGAAATGAAATGACACGACATTGCTAATGACCTTTTTTTTTTTGGTGGACACTTATCATCGAAAAAAAAAAGGGCGACGGATATTCCGTTTGTTAACGCAAGCCCACGGACCGTAAAGCCTCCCATGAGATGCCTTGTTTCTGTTCCGAACATTTCACAAAAGCCAAAGCCTCGCCGATCAATCAAAACGTCCACTTGACGGTAGGCTATAACAACGCATCTATCAAAATCTGAAGGCAGTTTGCTCAAACAGGAAATGGCGATAAATTTTAAGATATTAACAGCGACGGCATTGGGGCGAATAAGGGAGGGGGGGAGGTGTGTGGTTAAAAAAATAACAGAATCTCTTCCGTGTAATAAAAAAAAAAAAAATTGAGCGTTTTATGTCCGAAAAGGATCCTCGTTAACCCCTGAAAGTCGGTCAGCCTATTTGAAAAATTGCTCCTTAACGGAGGAAACTTTTAAGCTTTCGTAGTGCTCATTAGGCCCCCGTACCAAAAAGAGGTGCATAAATTATATAAAAAATGCATAAATTACGGAAAAAAACAACTTAATTTTTTTTTTTTTACCAGAAAATAAATTTGTTTTCATCATCCGATATAAGGGCGCAATTTCACGCCAAACATGTTTGTCGAACATGTTTGGCAAACATGTTTGTGTTTGGCGAACATGTTTGGCAAACATGTTTGTGTTTGGCGAACATGTTTGGCGAACATGTTCGGCAAACATGTTGGACAAACATTTTCACCAAACATTTCCCCCGACATGCAGGGGAAGCTCCACATAAGCAGTGACGCTTTTTTAAGCATGTTTGGTGAAAATGTTTGTCCGAAATGTTCGCCGAACATGTTCGGCACTTTTGTCAAACACAAACATTTTCACCGAACATGCTTAAAAAAGCGTCTCTGCTTATGTGGAGCTTCCCCTGCATGGGCGAAATTTCACGCCAAACATGTTCGGCGAACATGTTTGGCAAACATGTTTGTGTTTGATAAAAAGTGGCGAACATGTTCGGCAAACATGTTGGACATACATTTTCACCAAACATTTTCCCCAACATGCAGGGGAAGCTCCACATAAGCAGTGACGCTTTTTTAAGCATGTTTGGTGAAAATGTTTGTCCGAAATGTTCGCCGAACATGTTCGGCACTTTTGTCAAACACAAACATTTTCACCGAACATGCTTAAAAAAGCGTCTCTGCTTATTCGCCAAACATGTTCGGCGAACATGTTCGGCAAACATGTTGGACAAACATTTTCACCAAACATTTTCCCAAACATGCAGGGGAAGCTCCACATAAGCAGTGACGCTTTTTTAAGCATGTTTGGTAAAAATGTTTGTCCGAAACGTTCGCCGAACATGTTCGGTACTTTTGTCAAACACAAACATTTTCCCCAAACATGCTTAAAAAAGCTTCACTGCTTGTAAGGAGCTTCCCCTGCATGTTAAGGAAAATGTTTGGTGAAAATGTTTGTCCAACATGCTTGCCGAACATGTTTGGCGTGAAATTGCGCCCATAGGGCGCAATTTCACGCCAAACATGTGGAGCTTCCCCTGCATGTTTGGCAAAATGCTTGGTGAAAATGTTTGTCCAACATGTTTGCCGAATTTCACGCAATTTCACGTCAAACATGTTCGGCGAACATGTTTGGCAAACATGTTCGTGTTTGATAAAAAGTGGCGAACATGTTCGGCAAACATGTTGGACAAACATTTTCACCAAACATTTTCCCTAACATGCAGGGGGAGCTCCACATAAGCAGTGACGCTTTTTTAAGCATGTTTGGTGAAAATTTTTGTGTTTGACAAAAGTGCCGAACATGTTCGGCGAACATTTCGGACAAACATTTTCACCAAACATGCTTAAAAAAGCGTCACTGCTTATGTGGAGCTTCCCCTGCATGTCGGGGGAAATGTTTGGTGAAAATGTTTGTCCAACATGTTTGCCGAACATGTTCGCCACTTTTTATCAAACACGAACATGTTTGGCGTGAAATTGCGCCCATAAGCAGTGACGCTTTTTTAAGCATGTTTGGTAAAAATGTTTGTGTTTGACAAAAGTACCGAACATGTTCGTCGAACATTTCGGACAAAAATTTTCACCAAACATGCTTAAAAAAGCGTCACTGCTTATGTGGAGCTTCCCTTGAATGTTGGGGGAAATGTTTGGTGAAAATGTTTGTCCAACATGTTTGCCGAACATGTTGGACAAACACAAACATGTTTGCCAAACATGTTCGACAAACATGTTTGGCGTGAAATTGGGCCCTAATAATGCATAAATAAGTATGCATAAAATAAGAAAAAAATTGAAAAAGCATAATATTTTGCAAAGAACCCCGCACGAATTACACATATCTGACGAAATGGTCAGATATGTCCGTCAGGGTGAAAAATGGGTTTTAAAAAATGTAATGATTTATTCAAGAATAGGTTTGTGCCTATTCTAAATAGTTTTTAGATGTGATTTTAAAAAAAAAAACGGAACTATTTTTTTTTCCGAGGATGCAATGCGGCGCCATTTTCGGTGTCCGTATTTCGCTTTTTTATGCTATTTTCTGAAAATAGCAGGATGATTTGAATGATAATTTATATCATTTTTAATTTCCCGACCCAAAATTAATCGAATTTCAAATAAAGTTTCATTTTTTATTGCGAAATTCAAACGAAATTGACATCCGATCTTCGGAAAGAAATCAAACGAAAATTTAAAACCAGCCATTTTCGCCGCGACCGTCGTACAGCTCGCGTGGCGCGTTGCGATCGGTCTCCGCCTCCCGTCCTCGGAAGACGGGGTTCGAATCCCGCTGCAATCAAAACTTTTTTTTTCCTCTTTTTATTATTTTTTTTATTTCATTTTATTTATTTTAACTGTATTGACAAGTCATTAGCCGCGGATAATTATTTCTCGGAAATTAAATCCGTTCTTCATGAAAAAAAAAAAAAATGAAACCTTGTTTTTTATTTGATTTTAAATGTTTCGGGGGCAGTACAGGGACACGAACATAAAAGTCCGGGGCTCGTGCTTTTGTACTGCCCCCTGATGGCATCCAAAATATATAAAAATAAAATAAAGAAAAAAACAAGTTTTTTTTTTTTTTTTTTTGCGCATGAAATTGACTTTATTTTCAGGAAGATAATTATCTCGGGCTAGTGCCTTGCAAATACAATTGAAATTAATAAAATAAAATAGAATAATATAATAATAAAATATAATAATAAAAAAAAAATTCCACGCACTGTGATTTTTCCCGACTTGAAAATAAAAGCCAATATTAATTTTTTTTATTAAATCACGAGAGCCGGAGTTCGAAACTCGCTACCACCAAAAATTTTTTTCCCCCCTTTTCTTACTTTATTATCGATTTTAACTTTATTGATGAGTCATTAGCCGCGGATAATTATTTCCCGAAAAATAAATCCTTTTTCAAGGGGGAAAAAAAAAACTTTTTTTTTTATTTGATTGTAAATGTTTTGGAGATCATCTGGGGGCAGTACAGGGACACGAACATAAAAGTCCGGGGCTCGCACAAGACATTGATGATCCGCTTTTTCATGTTGAACAATTTACCAGTACCTGTGGAAACTGGGACGGTAAGCTGATGGAAGAGCTTTGGTTGGTAAATTATTCAACAGGAAAAATCGGACCTTCGACGTCCTTTGGTACTCCATCAAGCACTTTGGAGCAAAATTTTTCATGTTGAACCATTTACCAGTACCTGTGGAAACTGAGACTGGAAGCTGATGGAAGTGCTTTGGTTGGTAAATTATTCAACAGCAAAAATCGGTTTCTCGACGTCATGGGATCCGATCAAGTACTTTGAAACCCGATTTTTCATGTTGAACCATTTACCAGTACCTGTGGAAACTGAGACTGGAAGCTGATGGAACTGCTATGGTTGGTAAATTATTCAACAGGAAAAATCGGATCGTCGACGTCATTTCGGATCCGATCAAGTACTTTGGAGCCAAATTTTTCATGTTGAACCATTTACCAGTACCTGTGGAAACTGTGACTGGAAGCTGATTTAAGTGCTTTGGTTGGTAAATTATTCAACAGGAAAAATCGGTTTCTCGAGGTCATGTGATATCCTAGCAAGCACTTTGGAACCCGATTTTTCATGTTGAACCATTTACCAGTACCTGTGGAATCTGGGACGGTAAGCTGATGGAAGTGCTTTGGTTGGTAAATTATTCAACAGGAAAAATCGGACCTTCCACGTCGTTTGGGATTCCATCAAGCACTATGGAGCCAAATTTTTCATGTTGAACCATTTACCAGTACCTGTGGAAACTGAGACTGGAAGCTGATGGAAGTGCTTTGGTTGGTAAATTATCCAACAGGAAAAATCGGTTTCTCGAGGTCATGTGAGATCCTATCAAGTACTTTGGAACCACATTTTTCATGTTGAACCATTTACCAGTACCTGTGGAAACTGAGACTGGAAGCTGATGGAAGTGCTTTGGTTGGTAAATTATCCAACAGGAAAAATCGGTTTCTCGAGGTCATGTGAGATCCTAGCAAGTACTTTGGAACCACATTTTTCATGTTGAACCATTTACCAGTAACTGTGGAAACTGAGACTGGAAGTTGATGGAAGTGCTTTGGTTGGTAAATTATTCAACAGGAAAAATCGGTTTCTCGAGGTCATGTGGGATGCAATCAAGTACTTTGGAACCCGATTTTTCATGTTGAACCATTTACCATTACCTGTGGAAACTGAGACTGGAAGCTGATGGAAGTGCTTTGGTTGGTAAATTATTCAACAGGAAAAATCGGACCTTCCACGTCGTTTGGGATTCCATCAAGCACTATGGAGCCAATTTTTCATGTTGAACCATTTACCAGTACCTGTGGAATCTGGGACGGTAAGCTGATGGAAGTGCTTTGGTTGGTAAATTATTCAACAGGAAAAATCGGACCTTCCACGTCGTTTGGGATTCCATCAAGCACTATGGAGCCAAATTTTTCATGTTGAACCATTTACCAGTACCTGTGGAAACTGAGACTGGAAGCTGATGGAAGTGCTTTGGTTGGTAAATTATCCAACAGGAAAAATCGGTTTCTCGAGGTCATGTGAGATCCTAGCAAGTACTTTGGAACCACATTTTTCATGTTGAACCATTTACCAGTAACTGTGGAAACTGAGACTGGAAGTTGATGGAAGTGCTTTGGTTGGTAAATTATTCAACAGGAAAAATCGGTTTCTCGAGGTCATGTGGGATCCAATCAAGTACTTTGGAACCCGATTTTTCATGTTGAACCATTTACCATTACCTGTGGAAACTGAGACTGGAAGCTGATGGAAGTGCTTTGGTTGGTAAATTATTCAACAGGAAAAATCGGTTTCTCCAGGTCATGTGAGATCACATCAAGCACTTTGGAACCCGATTTTTCATGTTGAACCATTTACCAGTACCTGTGGAAACTGAGACTGGAAGCTGATGGAAGTGCTTTGGTTGGTAAATTATTCAACAGGAAAAATCGCATCGTCGACGTCATTTGGGATCCGATCAAGTACTTTGGAACCCGATTTTTCATGTTGAACCATTTCCCAGTACCTGTGGAAACTGAGACTGGAAGCTGATGGAAGTGCTTTGGTTGGTAAATTATTCAACAGGAAAAATCGGTTTCTCGAGGTCATGTCAGATCCTAGCAAGCACTTTGGAACCCGATTTTTCATGTTGAACCATTTACCAGTAACTGTGGAAACTGAGACTGGAAGCTGATGGAAGTGTTTTGGTTGGTAAATTATTCAACAGCAAAAATCGGTTTCTCGAGGTCATATGGGATCCGATCAAGTACTTTGGAACCCGATTTTTCATGTTGAACCATTTACCAGTACCTGTGGAAACTGAGACTGGAAGTTGATGGAAGTGCTTTGGTTGGTAAATTATTCAACAGGAAAAATCGGTTTCTCGAGATCATGTGAGATCCCATCAAGCTCTTTGGAACCCGATTTTTCATGTTGAACCATTTACCAGTACCTGTGAAAGCTGAGACTGGAAGTTGATGGAAGTGCTTTGGTTGGTAAATTATTCAACAGCAAAAATCGGTTTCTCGAGGTCATATGGGATCCGATCAAGTACTTTGGAACCCGATTTTTCATGTTGAATCATTTACCAGTACCTGTGGAAACTGAGACTGGAAGCTGATGGAGGTGCTTTGGTTGGTAAATTATTCAACAGGAAAAATCGGTTTCTCGAGGTCATGTGAGATTCTAGCAAGCACTTTGGAACCCAATTTTTCATGTTGAACCATTTACCAGTACCTGTTGAAACGGGGACTGGAAGCTGATGGAAGTGCTTTCTTTGGTAAATTATTCAACAAAAAAAATCGGACCTTCGACGTCGTTTGGGATCCCATCAAGCATTTTGCAAACAATTTTTTCATGTTGATCCATATACCAGTACCTGTGGAAACTGAGACTGGAAACTGATGAAATGCTCGGGTTGGTAAATTGTTTAACATGAAAAACCGGGTTCTGAAGTTTTAGATGCTATCCCACATGACATCGATGATCCGATTTTTCGTGTTGAATAATTTACCAACTAGAGCACTTCCATCAGCTTCCAGTCTCAGTTTCCACAGGTACTGGTAAATGGTTCAACATGAAAAATCGGGTTCCAAAGTACTTGATCGGATCCCATATGACCTCGAGAAACCGATTTTTGCTGTTGAATAATTTACCAACCAAAACACTTCCATCAGCTTCCAGTCTCAGTTTCCACAGTTACTGGTAAATGGTTCAACATGAAAAATCGGGTTCCAAAGTGCTTGCTAGGATCTGACATGACCTCGAGAAACCGATTTTTCCTGTTGAATAATTTACCAACCAAAGCACTTCCATCAACTTCCAGTCTCAGTTTCCACAGGTACTGGGAAATGGTTCAACATGAAAAATCGGGTTCCAAAGTACTTGATCGGATCCCAAATGACGTCGACGATGCGATTTTTCCTGTTGAATAATTTACCAACCAAAGCACTTCCATCAGCTTCCAGTCTCAGTTTCCACAGGTACTGGTAAATGGTTCAACATGAAAAATCGGGTTCCAAAGTGCTTGATGTGATCTCACATGACCTGGAGAAACCGATTTTTCCTGTTGAATAATTTACCAACCAAAGCACTTCCATCAGCTTCCAGTCTCAGTTTCCACAGGTAATGGTAAATGGTTCAACATGAAAAATCGGGTTCCAAAGTACTTGATTGGATCCCACATGACCTCGAGAAACCGATTTTTCCTGTTGAATAATTTACCAACCAAAGCACTTCCATCAACTTCCAGTCTCAGTTTCCACAGTTACTGGTAAATGGTTCAACATGAAAAATGTGGTTCCAAAGTACTTGCTAGGATCTCACATGACCTCGAGAAACCGATTTTTCCTGTTGGATAATTTACCAACCAAAGCACTTCCATCAGCTTCCAGTCTCAGTTTCCACAGGTACTGGTAAATGGTTCAACATGAAAAATTTGGCTCCATAGTGCTTGATGGAATCCCAAACGACGTGGAAGGTCCGATTTTTCCTGTTGAATAATTTACCAACCAAAGCACTTCCATCAGCTTCCAGTCTCAGTTTCCACAGGTAATGGTAAATGGTTCAACATGAAAAATCGGGTTCCAAAGTACTTGATTGGATCCCACATGACCTCGAGAAACCGATTTTTCCTGTTGAATAATTTACCAACCAAAGCACTTAAATCAGCTTCCAGTCACAGTTTCCACAGGTACTGGTAAATGGTTCAACATGAAAAATTTGGCTCCAAAGTACTTGATCGGATCCGAAATGACGTCGACGATCCGATTTTTCCTGTTGAATAATTTACCAACCATAGCAGTTCCATCAGCTTCCAGTCTCAGTTTCCACAGGTACTGGTAAATGGTTCAACATGAAAAATTTTGCTCCAAAGTGCTTGATGGAATACCAAAGGACGTCGAAGGTCCGATTTTTCCTGTTGAATAATTTACCAACCAAAGCTCTTCCATCAGCTTACCGTCCCAGTTTCCACAGGTACTGGTAAATTGTTCAACATGAAAAAGCGGATCATCAATGTCTTGTGCGAGCCCCGGACTTTTATGTTCGTGTCCCTGTACTGCCCCCAGATGATCTCCAAAACATTTACAATCAAATAAAAAAAAAAGTTTTTTTTTTCCCCCTTGAAAAAGGATTTATTTTTCGGGAAATAATTATCCGCGGCTAATGACTCATCAATAAAGTTAAAATCGATAATAAAGTAAGAAAAGGGGGGAAAAAAATTTTTGGTGGTAGCGAGTTTCGAACTCCGGCTCTCGTGATTTAATAAAAAAAATTAATATTGGCTTTTATTTTCAAGTCGGGAAAAATCACAGTGCGTGGAATTTTTTTTTTTTATTATTATATTTTATTATTATATTATTCTATTTTATTTTATTAATTTCAATTGTATTTGCAAGGCACTAGCGGAAGATAATTATCTTCCTGAAAATAAATTCAATTTCATGCAAAAAAAAAACTTGTTTTTTTCTTTATTTTATTTTTATATATTTTGGATGCCATCAGGGGGCAGTACAAAAGCACGAGCCCCGGACTTTTATGTTCGTGTCCCTGTGCTGCCCCCGAAACATTTAAAATCAAATAAAAAACAAGGTTTCATTTTTTTTTTTTTTCATGAAGAACGGATTTAATTTTCGAGAAATAATTATCCGCGGCTAATGACTTGTCAATATAGTTAAAATAAATAAAATGAAATAAAAAAAATAATAAAAAGAGGAAAAAAAAAAGTTTTGATTGCAGCGGGATTCGAACCCCGTCTTCCGAGGACGGGAGGCGGAGACCGATCGCAACGCGCCACGCGAGCTGTACGACGGTCGCGGCGAAAATGGCTGGTTTTAAATTTTCGTTTGATTTCTTTCCGAAGATCGGATGTCAATTTCGTTTGAATTTCGCAATAAAAAATGAAACTTTATTTGAAATTCGATTAATTTTGGGTCGGGAAATTAAAAATGATATAAATTATCATTCAAATCATCCTGCTATTTTCAGAAAATAGCATAAAAAAGCGAAATACGGACACCGAAAATGGCGCCGCATTGCATCCTCGGAAAAAAAAATAGTTCCGTTTTTTTTTTTAAAATCACATCTAAAAACTAGTTAGAATAGGCACAAACCTATTCTTGAATAAATCATTACATTTTTTAAAACCCATTTTTCACCCTGACGGACCATTTCGTCAGATATGTATAATTCGTGCGGGGTTCTTTTCCTGCTTTACGATAAAAAAAAAAAAAAAAAAAAAAAATTATATTGCATAAATTATACAAAAATTATGCACACCCAGATTTTTATGCTTAAAAAAAATTATGCATATTGAAATTTTAGAGATTAAAAAAAAATATGCATAAACTTTACAAATATTATGCAAGTCCAAATTTTTGTATCAGTGATAAAAAAAAATGTAATACATTTTTTATATAAATATTTTGCATTTATTTTGCAAAAATTTTATGCAATTTTCAGGTCACTTTTTCGTACGGGCCTTAACATCAGCCTAGAAAATAGAAAAATTCTAGCTTCGAAATAGGGTACTTGTGTAAGTTTCACAGTCAACGGAATCAGAATCGCAAATCAGAAATTTAAAAAAATTAAAATCCGAAATGGCGGATTAATTTAATTTTTAAAAATTTTATATTTCGGCGCCATATTGAATTTTCTATTTGGAATTGCGCCATTCTGACATCAAATTTGAAATCTACGACATCGATAACACATAAAAGCCGCTTTTCCTGAACTCTTTTACGGAAAAAAAAAAAAAAAAAAAAATTGCAGCATGTGGCATTTTGTATTACTTGCATGTGATGCGGGTTGCCTATAATCGAGATCGGTAGGCGTTCAAATATGTTTTAACGCATAGAACGAGTATTTATTGGTTCGAGAGATGGTATTCTACTTGAAATTATTCAGGAATAAAAATCTGAGCAAATATTTTCCGAATTTTGCAGGGGTCGACTTGGCACGTTTGTTCAGGTAGCGACTCGAGATCAATGAAGTTAAGCTTAAACGATCGCGGTCCGGCCCTGGATGAGTGACCATCGAAGCTCCTGTCCATCTAGCGGAGAATGTTGAAACCTGCAGGTGTGTTTGTATTATGGTGCTCGGTTTAATTTAATAAGGGCTTAACTGTTTCACATAAGCTAGAAAGCTAAGGATGAATCTAACAAAAAAACTAAGAATGAAAATGGTAGCGCGTACATTTTCGTCACTTTGGCGACCGATTGTGCAAATTCCCTTATCACTTTCGCGACCTGTGCACTCTGGCGACCAATACCCTGGTCGCCAGAGTGATCACGCGCTGATCACGACCCGAGCACGTGCAAAGGGCGTGACCTTGGCCGGGTAAAATTTTGGACTTATACGGTTCTGGAACTCCGTCGCCACAGTGTATGGCAATGTGCGTATTTATGTAGGTAATGTGTTTGAATAGACTGTTGAGATGAATTTCAAGTCACGGTTTCAAAAAAGCATTATTACATTTTCCAAATTTTTCAGGTATTTTCTAGAGTTCGTAAAAGGTTAAAAACTTTGTGATCGCAAGTTCACATCAGCATGAGTAGATAACATGTAGTAGGGTGGACCGAAAAAAGCGAATTTTTGAATTTGAAAACGCCTGATATGGGAATCAGTGCCTTATTATAATACTATTAACCCAAATTTTTTTCAGATATTTTGAAGGTCATCTTGAGGTCGCGTAATGACCTTGAAGTTTTTGAAAAGCCCACATAAGGGCAAAATATAAGAATTTTTTTTTGCTGATAAAGTATCGCTTCCTATCGGAAATTTTGCTTAGATTACGAATATGAAGTCGAAAATTCATTTTTGTGTACAGTTTTTAAGCTAAAAGAAAAAACAGCCTAAAGTATTTCAGTATTTAGAAAATAGGCGTAAAGCTCAAAAACCGAACACTTAAAATGATTTTGGACTTCATACTCGTAATCTACGCAAAATTTCCGATAGGAAGCGATACTTTTTTCAGCAAAAAAAAATTCTTACTTTCTGCCCTTGGGCTTGTCAAAAACTTCAAGGTCATTGCGCGACCTCAATATGACCTTCAAAAAATCCGAAAAAAATTTGGGTTAATAGTATTATAATAAGGCATTGATTCCCATATCAAGCGTTTTCAAATTCAAAAATTTGCATTTTTCGGCCCACCCTAACATGTAGTCATTCGCATGGTTATTAAAAAAAATCCAAACAAGTTATCTCCAGTCATATTTACGATGGAGATAAGTCAGCTAACCAGCGGCGCAAAGAGTGAATACCTCCTTTCCTTTACAATTTAGTCACAGTCTTCTAATTGTTGGGCCCTATGATGCTGAGGAGAAATATTTCTTGATACTCAGTTACAGTGATTAGGAACGACTGCAAAGTTCCAGTTCCTGGCTTTTGTTCCGGTATTCATTTTTCATCAAAAACGGTTTTTAATCCGTTCCACTACATTTGTCATTACTTTGAAATGTTTCTAATTCGTTCCAGTTCCGAACTGCTTTTAATATCAATGCGTTTCTAGTTTCTAAAATTTTCTATTTGTAATTAATGTTTTTCCTGGAAGTTCTTTCTCAAGGAAAAAGCTCCATACTCAACCGTTTCTGACGCGTTACTTAGCGTTATTTAGTTCTTGGAACGCGTTAGTTAGTGCCTGGAACGCGTTATTTAACGGTTAATACACGTTATTTTTTGTTACTTAAAGTAATGGAACTGGTTTTTGGAATTTCCTGCTGTATCCATCGCTCACTAGGAACGTTTCTTATCCGTTCCCATTTCCCGTTAGTAGAAAATGTTCCTCATTTGTTTCTTTATCAAAACCGATTCCAGTTTCTAATTTTATCTGACCATTTCTTGTTACGTTCCCGACATGAAAAAAGACCTGTTGTTTAACGTTTTTTGTTCCGCGTTTCGTTACCGTTTCCAAATACTCTGGATAATCAAAACAAGTTATCTCCGGTCATATTTATATGGAGATATGTCAGTTAACCAGCGGCGCAAAGAATGAATTACTTCTTTCATACGCAATCTGGTCAGTCATCTTATTGTTTGACCCTCTGATGCTGAGGAGAACTATTTCTTTATACTCAGCTAAAAGCGAAGAGATTCTGTTAATTTTTAACCCAGTCCGCTAGCATACACACACACGAAGTCGGATAATAATATCTAACTTTTATTCCCTTTTTTATTACTACAAAATCACTTACGGGTCTTGAATCGCCGGCAGATAACAAAGGCGTGTGAGCCTGAAACAGAAAAAAAAGAAAGAAATACAAATTAGTAAACGTGCTTAATCTTACAAGGCGCGATAATTTTCCGCGGTCGTAATTTAACTTTGATATAAACTATTAATTTCAGTTTCCTAGATAAAGAGAGAGAGAGAGAGAGAGAGAGAAATATCTGCACAACTGGAGGGTGAAACAGGTAACTAAAAGGAAGAAATGATGAGTTATTGTTTCAAGGTCTTTCTCCCCCGCCCCCCGTCCCTCGCTTTTAAGTTTCATTAAGTTAAGAACGCCTCAAAGAACTGCGGTGAAATTTGAGGTAACACATTGCCTTCCGCGCGAATAACAATCGGCTTCAGAGGAGGAGGAAGAAGAAGGAGCAGGCAACGAAATCTCTTAAGAGAAGGAGAGTCGGTTTTTGTTGCAAACGACACGCCGACACGGAAAATTCTTAATTTCGACTTTCCCATTAAAACATTAAAACTAACACGTTCGCCGTAAACTCTTCTTCAATCCCCGTCTTCCTTTCTTCCACACGCGTCTTCGTCTTCCTCTTTCCTTCCACCCCCGTTTTTCAGGACTGAATTGGATTTTGTTTTGCCTGGGTTTTCGCTTAAGTGGTTTCCATCTTTTATATAATTAATGCGTAAATAGATCTGTCTGTGAAACAACTTTATTTCAACAGTTCTTTTGAAATGAAAATTCTCTTGCCAACGTGAAATTGTTGACTGCTTGAAATGCTATACGGGAAATCACGTAATTTCGGTGATCAAGGGATGAAGTACAAGCAAGGAAATTGACGCTTATCGTTTAAAGTGCTGACTGCTGAGCTGCTTAAACCTGAACAGGGCAAAAGGGTGGTTTGAAGAAGTGGCTGACAACGAAATGGATGACAACGAAATGGATAGCAAATGCAGAAGTTGCCTCTTGGCTATACCCAACAAGCAGTATCTCCACCATCAAGTCTATCCTCCCACCAAGTCCTTCGCTCGAGTAAGAGGGTAGTGATTTTTCAGAAATGAATAAGTGAGTTGGTCAAACTGTTAATGACGGACGGGGGAGAAGAATGCAACTTTGAACTCATTTAGATATATTCACCTATTTTCGTTTACTCAAAAAAAGCTGAAACTAAAGGTTACAGCATCCAAAAGCTTGCTTAAGTAAAACAGTGTAAACCGTCCGCCATAAAACCCATTCACCGGAGGTACCAACTCCGTGCGTCGGAGGTGAACTAACGAATCTCCATCGTAAATATGATTGGAGTTAGTCTGTTTCGATGTTTCGTGGAAGTGTCACGTGACCTCAAGTTTACGGCAACATGAGCCTGTAAACTTGTCGCAGTCGCATGATTACGTGATTTTCATAAAAACTCGAAACAGACTATCTCCAGTCACATATACGATGGAGATACGTTAGTTCACCTCCAACGCACGGAACTGAAGATAATCTGTTCTGACTGTTTTTGAAAATCAAGCTAATGTCAACACGAACGGGTAAACATGTGGTCACAGGATTTTTAAAGCAATCAAAACAGACAGGGGTGCCCGTAGCGGAGTGGTAGAGTCTCCGACTTCGAACCGAATGATTGAGAAGTCGGTCTGGGTGCAAGTCTAGGATATGGCTCCGTATTTTTCACTGCCGTTCACCACTGAATACAACAAGTATACAAGTGAATAATAAGTCCCCACATCGTTTAGATTCTGTGTCTAAATAAAGGAGGTTCCGCTCAGTGCAAGCAAAAGCCAGCATCAGTGAACCTGTTGTCAAGCTGGCCATTTGGCACATTTATAGGTTTAAGGGGTAGGAAATATCTACACATTGTACATCCTCACTTCTATACCGTACATTGTAAGGAAATCGGGTATATGGCTTCAGCTTTGGTAGTCATTTACTACGCTTCATGATGATGATGATGATGATGAATCGAAACAGACCATCTCCAGGAGGTATGTTAATTGAAATTTCTCCAGGATGGAGATACGTCAATTAAACTGTTTCTACGATGGAGATACGACAGTTAATCTCTCACTTTGATGGAGATACGTCAATTGACCTCTCTCCTGGATGGAGATACGTCTGTTAACTGTCTCCAGGATGGAGATATGTCAGTTGATCTCTCAATTGGATGGAGATACGTCAATCGACCTCTATCCTGGATGGAGATACGTCAGTCAACTGTCTCCAGGATGGAAATATGTCAGTTGATCTCTCACTTGGATGGAGATACGTCAATTGACTTCTCTTCTAAGTGGAGATACATCAGTCAACTATCTCCAGGGTGAGATACGTTAATTGACCTCTCTCCTGGATGGAGATAAGTCAGTTGATCTCCCTCTTGGATGAAGATACGTCAACTGACCTCCGGCGCATGGAAAGGTGCATGAATGCCAGTCATGCCATACAATCCCTTTCCTATAAGATATGGAAGGCAGCTTGAATGGCGCGGAATTTTCTGCAATAAAACCCAAAACCAGTTTTCCTGCATTCTACCTTCTCAGAATTTGATAAAATCGCAATTTCATTTTGCTCCCAAAGTTATTTCGCATTTGTTATTATTTAAGAACTATTTTTCTTTTCCCGGACACTCGTTCTTCCAGTACTCGATTCAGTTTCCAATAAAAAATATCGTTCCCCGTTTCTGTGAAAGACCATAGAAAATACGACGAATTTACACAGTTCGTTTACTTGACCCTTCGTCCCATTTTCATTTCGACTCGAGCAAAAGCCCATGCCCAACAACATATTTATGGACTTAATTCCCAAGAATATTTCTCTACTTTCACCGAAAGGTAAAACGGCTATTCCGGAGCGAAAATAAACATCCCAAGAAATTCCAACGCTAAACGGTTGATTTACAAACAAACCCTTCAGCATTTTAAAGAATAATTTAACACGATAGCCTCATCCTCTTTGATATTCTTCACTCGTTTTTCCCAACAATAATTTAAACGTTTATAAATCTTTCCAGGTTCCCTTTTCCCTCAGTTTCATTAATTTAATCAAACTTGAAGGTAAGGAAAATTGAAAATATTGCACCTGGTTCCCAATTTAACACCCTTAAGCCGGTTCGGGGTGAAAACTTTTTCGTTTTACCGATGCATTCCATCAATGCATGTATAGTTTTCGGGGGGCGAAAAGGCTGAAAGGGAGGTGAGGTGAGACGGGGGACTGGGGGGGGGGGGGGAGAGCGGTGGCGGTTTTCGTTGCTTGTTTATTGATAAAAGGGCGCGGGTTTGACTAGCATGAAATCGTTCCGGTTCAGTGGGTGGAACTTAATACACCCCTATCGATAAAATTAGGCTCGGCGATTTTTTCTTCCTTCCCCTCAATGTCATTTTGTGAGGGGGGAAGGAGTTAATTTTAACCTTTAAATCATATTTTTTCGGCCATAAATCAGAAAGTCTAATTTTCATCTTGGTTGAATTTTCCTTAATCCGTTTTTTTTTTTTTTTTTTTTAATTTTTCGCAGAATGATAACGTCGTTTTTTCAAAAAGAAAATCTTTTTACGTTTTGCATAAAAACGTAATGAAATGTAAATGAAGGAATTCGCGCGCTATTTCAAAATGGGAAAAAAGATTCAAAATTAAACGTTAAAACTTAATTCCGAGAAGAAATGTGAGCTTCGCCGTATAAAAATTGTATCGACGGCGGTAAAGAGCGAATTAGTCTATCAAAGAGAGGGAAAATAAAAAAAAAAAAAAAAGGCGGAGGGAAACCAGGAAAAGTATTAAGAAAGTGACAGGATCGACGTGTTTACAATGCTCTATTATCAGTGCCCTGCGGTTTGAAATTTATAGTTTCGAACCTTTATCAGGCCATTATTGGAGAAATATCTGGGAATGTATTTTATTCTTTTCGCAACAATAATTAACCTTTCTCCTTAATCCGTTAAGGATTAACGGAGATAATCTCCCCTCTTTTTTTCGGAGATAATCGAGATGTTTTCTGCTTTTCCAAGTATTATCTTTTCCCTTTAGGACCGATCATTGGCTTTAATTGAATCCTTTCAGAAGAATCCCTCCTTCCCTTCGGTTGTTTTTCGATTAAACCGTTCTTTAAAAGATAAAAAACTTGTAAAACGAAAAAAAAAGACTTGTATACTTTTATGTCTAGCAAAACTTTTTCATTTTTTTCCAGTTGAAGCGCATAAAAAAGATTTTCAAAAAATGAAAAACGGTTACTGCATCTTTCAAGTTTAAATAATCCAACTTTTTTTTTTTTTTTTACTTCATCACATTTCGAGCTTTATCCATGGTGTCGTCACACCAATATTTAAATATTATGTTATGATTAATCGATATCAGACATGACTAATATGGGTCATGCCTGAATATTATGCAAAATAAGGAAAGTGACGAATAAGCGAATTTGCTTATTCGGCACTTTCTAATGTCTTTTCCTTATTATTGTAACTTTAATAAATATACTAATTATTATTCAACCGTCCAACCGAAACCAGTCTAATTCCTTTTTTTTTATTTTTAAATGTCTTCCGGCATCTAACAATTTGGTCCTTCGAGCCGAAATTAATAAAAACTTTTTTTTTCTATATAAAAGTTTCATCTTTCGATCGGTTTGTTTTTTCGCGACGGTAAACCCGTGATTTGTGTTAACGTGCAGTGATAACCTTGCGAATAAAATTTTTAAAAAAAAAATGGGTACCTCAAATAGCAAAAAAGTAGACTCCGCCGGAGAAATAGTTAATAATATAACGGTTAGTGACAAAGTTGAAGTGCAAAACCTGGAACTCCTAGTATTATTATACATTTTAGTGAGCCTTAAAGTGCTTGAGCTTGTATACAAGATTTATAAGGGACACAAAAAATCCTTAAAGAAAAGATATAGCCCAAGTACCGATACCAAAGGTAAATTTTAAGTAGATTAAAAAAAAAAAACCCATGCCGTCGCTAAAATAAAAATTAAAACTATAAATAAACAGTAATAAAATAAGTCAAAGACTCCCTCCCAAAGTAAAAAAAAAAAATCATCGCAATCGATATCCAACATCTAAAATTGAATATCGCCAACGTTGGGATAGCTCCAAGCAACCGCCGAATACAGCATTCCCCCCCCAATTAAAAAAGGTGGGTGAATAAAGAATAAGATAAGTGCAGTGCAAAAATAAAATAAAAAATGAAATAAAGTATAACGTGAAAAACAGTGCAGTGCAAATGATGTCTATCATTCAGTAAAAATAAAAAAGGTTTCGTTTTTGTGTTTTCTTATCACTCAAAACACATTCCCCCCCCCCTGTTCTAAACTTCAGCGCTCTACAATGATGGAATTCATAACCGACGACGATGGAAACTACGACGATGAGGCGAACGAAGTACTGCTAAACACGTTAAAAGAAGACGTGTTTGCCCAGGCGACGAAAATAAACGACTTCTTTAGTTCCGTCACCGCCAGGACGGATTTCGTCCTAGCTAGCGTAAAGCTAGATCGACTAACCAGCCTCATAAAGGAGTTCAAGGATCTTCAGCCAAGAATCATCATACACAACTCTAGAGTAAAAGACAACACGAAAACAGGAGTACATTACAGCAAGGTACTGGAAAACCTAAATGACATATTAGATGTAGTTAACCAAGCCTACGGGCAATTAAAATCTAAGCAAGCTACTGCGTCCGCAGTAGCTTCCACCTCCACCACAACCACCAATCCCGGTGCACCCGCACCTCAAGTTTTAACAATTAATGCACCCTACAAACCAAACATACCAATTCCAAAATACACCGGAAAATCCTCAGAATGGAACAATTTCATAACCCTATACAACTCCGTCATCCATGACTCTACTCAGCTCAATAACGTTCAAAAATTCCAGTTTCTCAAGTCCTATCTCCAGGGAGATGCCCTAAAAGTAATTGAGTTCTACGATTTAAATGACTCCAATTACACAGCAGCGTATAATGCACTCAAAGAGCGATACTCAAATCCACGGATTTTAGGTAACGCGCATCTTAATGCTTTATTTACCTTTTCAGGAATGCCCACAACATCCAGGCAAAACATACAGCAGTATCTCAATATACATTCCGATAGAATAGAAGCCTACAAAAAATTACCACTCCCAGACGCATATGATTATATTTTATTTCAGATCTGCTACAGTCATCTGCATAAATATCTACAATCCGAGTTCGACAAAAAGTACCCGGTCAATACTTTCCCAAAGTACTCAGAACTCATGCATTTTGTTACCGCGACATTACAGGCAAGAGAACTCCACAGCCAAGAGGAAGAACCTCGTCCCAGAAATTCCCAACAGCCTAGTTCTCAGCAAAGGTCATCAAATCACCAATATTCCCTCGCCGTGGCGGCCACACCGGGCGCCTTCCCTAAATGCGTTGTTTGTTCACAACAGCACCTCCTTTATAAATGTCCAAAGTTTAACAGCCTTACCCCTGCTGAAAGATTTCAGCAGATAAAGGGAAAGGGTATTTGTTTCAATTGCTTTGGCAGTCATACCCGTGATTGCCAAAGTCCCAAAAGGTGCAAAAAGTGCCAAAAGCCCCACCACACCCTATTGCATAAAGAAGGTGCTCGAGCTGAACATTCACTTTTAGTTACAGAACAAGAAGTAAGGGTTGAAAATCCCCCTGAAAAGGCAATGGAAACGCAGCCGCTGCATTGCTTTCATTTAACGACACAAGAAGTTCAAGCAGCTGAATCATATCATGTTGCCGAAAATTCAAATTCCATTTTAGGCACAGCTGTGGTCTCCGTTCAAGATAAAAACGACAAGAAAATGCCAATGCGCGGATTAATGGACCCAGGATCCCAAGCAAATCTAATTACTTTATCTTTTGCAGAAAAGGGCGGATGGCCTATCCACCCGATTACCACAAAATTAAAGGGAATAAGCGAAACGTCGACAAAAATCTTAGGAGTAGTGTTCATAAAAATTAATAAATCCGACAGAAAAAAAAAGTCAATTAAAAGCCAAAGCAATAGTACTCCGCGAAATTACAGGAATGTTACCTAATACTGCTTTATCACCAGAAATCGCAAATAAATTTTCCAAATACAAACTAGCTGACCCGCAATTTTATAAGCCTGGTAAAATTGACTTTCTTTTCGGTGTCGAACTATTCACAGAAACTCTTTTGTCAAGGCCCCCTATTAAAGGTTTTCCCAGTGGTCTTCATACATTCTTCGGAATCGTAATTATGGGAACCATCCCTCAAATATCCGATAATTTAACAGGTCGAACGCACATCGTCACAAATGACGAATTAGACAACAACCTAAAAAAATTTTGGGAATCAGAGGAAGTCCCGTCCGAAAATATTAGTAATCCAGAACATGAGTATTGCGAAAATCTATTTATTACCACGACCACAAGGCTTCCCAATGGTAAATATGTTGTAGCCCTGCCTTTTAAAAATGACCCCGCCCAGTTGGGATATAATCGTCAAATAGCCTACAAACGGTTATCACACATGGAAAGACGATTCAGCACAAATCCACAACTACAACGAGACTACGTTGCATTTATGGAAGAGTATATCGCATTAGATCATATGCGACCCACTAATCATATTTCAAACTACGTCATACCTCACCATGCGGTTTTTAAAGAATCGACAACAACTAAACTACGTGTTGTTTTTGACGCATCAAATAAATGTAGCAGTGGCGTATCTCTCAATGGCATGCTTTACAAAGGTCCCAAATTGAATCAGGATATTACCATCATTCTCAGTGGTTTCCGCCTTTTCAAAATCGCTTTATGTGCCGATCTTGAAAAAATGTATCGACAAATAATTGTAAGAGAAGAGGATCGCCAATACCAGCATATTTTATGGCGTTTCTCACAGGAAAAACCTGTCCAAGAATACGAATTACAAACCGTAACATACGGTTTAGCACCATCCTCGTGGTTGTCCCAGCGGGTCTTACGTCAGCTGGTGCAAGATGAGGGTAGCACCTATCCCTTAGCCTCCGAAGCCATTTTAGATCAAACCTACGTGGACGATACTACATCAGGAGCCAACTCCGAAGAAGAAGCCATTCTACTGTATAAAGAATTAACCGAACTGACGAGCAAAGCAGGTTTTTTGCCCAGAAAATGGGCAAGTTCGTCTCCCCGAGTCCTAGCCGTAATCCCAGAAGAGCGGCGAGGAACTCCCCTTGTTTTAAATGAAAAGGAAGGAGCAGCACACAAAGTGCTCGGAGTCCAATGGCACCCGACGTTGGATGCCTTCACCTATAATATAAAAGAATTTTCCGGCCCTGTTACAAAACGCAAGGTATTATCCTACATTGCCCAAATGTACGATCCTTTAGGCTGGATCACTCCCTTTACCCTCAACTGTAAAGCATTTCTGCAAAAAATTTGGTTACAGGGAATAAAAGATTGGGACGAACTTTTGGATGAACCTCTTCAAAAAACCTGGAAACAATTAACAAAAGACATAAACGCGTTGTCTTTGGTACAAATTCCTCGGGTCATCCCAACGCATGACGCCACTGTCACTCAAGTAATCGGTTTTTCAGATGCAAGTATAAAGGGATTCGCATGCGCCATCTACATTCGCTGCATCTCAAAGGAAAAAGTAACAATGACTTTACTTACAGCAAAAAGTAGAGTAGCTCCATTAAAGGAATTAACCGTGCCACGTTTAGAATTAAACGGGGCAAAATTATTAGTTGAAACACTACAAGCCCTCCAAAACTTTACTAATAAGCTGCCTTGCCATGAAACATATTGCTTCACAGATTCCACCACGGTCTTAGGTTGGCTGCACATCCCAGCGCATGAATTAAAAAATTATGTAGCCAACAGGATAAATTACATCAGAGAGCATGTCGAGCCCGGAAAATGGCATCATGTATATACCAATTTGAATTGCGCGGACATCGCATCCCGCGGTGCAAACCCATATGCATTATTAAACGATTCGTCTTGGTGGAACGGTCCCCCCCCTTTTCTAAGCAGAGACTTTAAACCGAATCTTTGCGGAGCCGAAATTATAAGAAAAGATTTGCCTGAATTAAAAAAAAATGTATGCTTAAACGTCACAGTTGATACTGCCGCATCAGCTGATTCTAAAATCGAGGCATTGTTATCTCGCTTCTCCAGTTACACAAAACTAATACGCGTCATAGCTTACGTCATTCGTTTCTATTCCAATATAAAAATGAAAAAAGAAAAAAAAGATCTTAACCTTGAACCTTTATGCACAGATGAATTACAGCAAGCTCGTAATACCATAATTAAGCGCACCCAGCACCAATACTGGACAAAGGAAATAACAATGCTTCGAAAAGGGATTTCCCCACCCGGACTCAAGGCTTTAACTCCATTTTTAGATTCGGAAGGAATATGCCGGGTCGGGGGAAGACTCCAAAACGCCCCCCTCCCTTACAACCAAAAGCATCCAATTTTAATTCCCAGAAATTCTCATTTAGCCAAGCTAATCTGCCGGCTGTATCATAAGAGTACTCTGCACGGGGGTGCTCAAATAATGCGATCGCTTATCCAAACCCAATTTTGGATAATAGGGATCGGCAAGTTAATAAAATCTACAATTCATAAATGTTTAGTATGCCATAGATACAAAGCGAGTACTATACAGCCACTAATGGCACCATTGCCTGCCATTAGATTCTCGCAAATAAGAGCCTTCCTAAATGTTGGAACGGACTTTGCAGGTCCATTTCAAACAAAGGAAAAAAACCGGAGGGGTCGCCCCACAATTCATAAGAGTTATTTAGCTCTATTCATTTGCCTTTCCACCAAGGCGGTTCATTTAGAGTTAGTATCGGATCTCACCACACCAGGTTTTCTTGCAGCATTCGACCGTTTCGTAGCTCCCAGAGGACTTCCTTCCGAAGTGTGGTCAGACAATGGCACCAACTACGTTGGCGCCAACAACGAGTTAATGTCAATTTATAATTTTTTGCAGAAAGAAAAAAACGAAATCAGCAAAGCCATGGCCGACAAATCAATTAAGTGGCACTTTAATCCTCCCGTAGCACCCAATTTTGGTGGCATATGGGAGGCCAATATAAAGTCTGCCAAACGCCACTTACTAAAAATAATAGCTAACCACATATTCACTTTCGAGGAGTTATATACCCTCCTTTGTCGGGTGGAGGCGGTTTTAAATAGCCGTCCGCTGTCGCCCGCTCCGTCAAATGCTAATGACACAATATTTCTTTCACCAGGGCATTTTTTAATTGGGCAGCAGCTTGTCGCGGCGCCCGAGCTGCCCCTAGAAGATGTTGCAGTGAATAGACTAACGAGGTGGCAATTAATCACCCAATCACTGCAACACTTCTGGAGGCAGTGGAGAAATTCCTATATTCAAAACCTATTACCTAGACCCAAATGGACCAAACCCGCTCCTCCCATATCAACAAATGAAGTTGTTATCCTAAAGGGATCAACTCCCCCACTTCAGTGGCCATTGGCTAGGGTAATGGAATTGTATCCTGGTAAAGACGGCGTAACCAGGGTTGCTAAAGTAAAATTATATGATGCCTACAAAGGCACCTATTCAACCCTGGTTAGGCCATTGAATTGCCTTATCCCGTTGCCCTCTGAAACCTGAGTTAGTTTAAGATTCAATATTTAATTTATAAGATGTATTTAGCTTAATTATTAATTATAATATAAATGTATTTACTTTTTTCTCTTATGTTTTTAAAAAAAAATAATAATTACTGTTTTCCGTTATATATAAAAAAAAATGTAAACCTTATTCGAAATTTATTCGCATGTCAGATACAAAGTGCATACTTTCCTTATTTTGCTATTTTGTCCCGGGAATTTGGTGTCGTCACACCAATATTTAAATATTATGTTATGATTAATCGATATCAGACATGACTAATATGGGTCATGCCTGAATATTATGCAAAATAAGGAAAGTGACGAATAAGCGAATTTGCTTATTCGGCACTTTCTAATGTCTTTTCCTTATTATTGTAACTTTAATAAATATACTAATTATTATTCAACCGTCCAACCGAAACCAGTCTAATTCCTTTTTTTTTATTTTTAAATGTCTTCCGGCATCTAACAATCCATGTATATCATTTTATATACTGCGAATAAAAGTAAGTGCCCCGTACGAAACCCCCTCCCCCCTTTTTTTTTTTAGCAGCTTCAACTCTTTTTCTTACAGAATAAAGTTATATCACTTTGAAAGTACAACATCATTCGTCAACTTTCAGAAAAGTTCTAAGTGCTTTGCGTTACACTTGCAAAAAGGATTGCCAAGAATTCAAGAGATAATCATGGTTTTGCTTTACAATTCAAGTTTTTTGTCCTCTCGAAAAAGAAAAAAAAAAAAGTTTTATATAAAAAAAAGTGAAAGAAAGTAAGACGGAGGGAAGCTGTGTTTTGATGTTTAGAAATCGTTTGTAACTTCGAAAAAAAAAGAGCGGGATGCATAATTTAAAAGCTAAAAGGAGTTGCCACCGTTACTTTTGTGACTCTTCTGTTCGGATGATAATCCAAGCAGAACAGTTAGGTAGTTAAATTTTTGCTCTTTTGAAAGCCGATATTTTTCAAAAAAAGAAGCCCAGCCAGTATTGTGTGATGAAAGAAATTGAACTTATTCCTAGGGGGAAATAAATAATAAAATGGTGCTGGGGCCGTTTCCATGTTTGGAATGGAAATCGCTTTCCTCAATAAAAATAAAATCATTCAAGTTTACACAGTAAAAATATTTTGTGTCAAAAACACATTTTTGTGTGAGTGCTACACAAAACGGACAAGACTTAACAGAGAGTTACACAAAATTTTGACCAGGGGTCCGAAGCAATTAAAATTGGTTGGACCGACGCCGGCATCGGCGTCGAAATATGCAAAGTGCAGAAGTTGGCCCCGGCGCCGGCTTTGGAATCGCAAAATTTGGTACTAATGCTGGTGCCAGCAGAGTCATTCCACGTTAAAGCGACTAATGCCATTTCGTTAGGTCGCGCGACTTTTTTCATATATATATTTTATAGATACTTCCATTAGTAACTAGTAAAAAAAATTTTTTTTTATGTTGCTTCGTTGAAGTGGAATAAGGGCCTAAATACAAAGTTTCAGAGAGAAATTAAAATTTTTCTACTTTATTTCGGACCCCTAAGACTTTTGCACTATTGCACAATAAAAATCGGTAGTATCTGTGGTTAAACTTTATACTTAAGCCTTTAAAAAATGCAGGTTGGAAAAATTGATTTTCACCTGGGTAGTCAGAAAAAAATTTTGAACTTACTAAATAAAGATTTTATGTTTTTAAAGGCTTATAACTCCAAAAAAACTAACCCGAAACTTAGCTATTTTTCAGCTATGCTGCCCGCTACAGGGCGCATCCTTCGAAAATCTGAATATCGTCTAAAAGTACCTTGGTATGAGGCCTTCCTACCTCGTAAGTCGATTTCTCTCTGTCATACAATTTCCCGCATTTTCAGCGCGCCAAAATTTGCGATTTTTAAAAAAAATCGCTATTTTTTCATGTTTTTAAAGGCTTATAACTCCAAAAAAACTAACCCGAAAAAAATTTTGAAACTTTCTACGGAAAGTCCCTTTAGTATATAGGTTTTTTACGAAAAAAAAAAAGTTGGCTATTTGCATATGCTGGAAGCTGCAGGGGTTTCAAAAAACTCAAAATTGGTTTAAACCAATGTTTTTTTTTATTATTTAAAATGGTACAAATTTGTTCTTTTTTCATAAAAAATTACGATGAAACAATTTTCAGGTCTAGATTTAATGCAGAATTTGAGGAGGACAAATATTGAGGGGGGGAGTAAAAATTAAAACTTTTCCGCAAATTTTTTTTATTTCTTATTAGCACGTTTTGGGGAAAAAGGCTTTAAAAAATTTCGAAATTTTTTTGAATGGCTGTATAAGTAAGGGAGCGTTTATTTATTACTCAAGACATACTCTGACTTCATACCTCTTCTCGAAACCTGGAAACCCATTTTAAAGCACAAATCAAAGGAAAGGCTTGCCTAAAGAAAGAATGCAATCACATGAGGGAGGAAAAGTGACTTCCAAACTAAGTGAAGTTAAAAGTAGCGATATTCTTTACTGTCAGGAAAGAACTTGCGTTACTTCAAGTAGAAAAATATTTTTGTCGTTTTCTCGCCTGGAAAAAAAAAAAAAAAAAAAGAAAAGAAAGAAAAGGACGAGAAAAGTTTTTCAAACATAGTTTTTCAGGTAGCCATGTTTAATAGATGACACGTAGATCTGATAAATGGTGATATTCGATTGATTTCCAACGTTTGAAAAGAAAAATAAATGAAGCATCCGTAGCTGAACAACTGACAAAAGAAACAAAGATAAATGATATTTTAACGTAATAGAAAAAGAAAAAGAGGCGATAGAAGAAAAAAGAAAAAAAAAAAAAGGAAGAAGATCGCAAACGTCGAGAATATTGGGAAACTGGCATGGTTGTCAATTTTGAAGTACCTCGCTTTTCTATAATGGATATCTCTGATATTGACAAATTAACCTTAATTTCTCATCTTCAAAGGAAATCTGTTAAAAAAAAAAAAGATTTTGTGCGAAAACAGGTCGAATTTTTCCCCTTTCGCGGATCAAGAAAAAAAAAATCCGAACTTCAGATTCCGGATCGATCCCCGTATAAAATATACAGCGAACACAGTTTGAATAACCGTATTAGTTCCAATCAAAAAATACATTCAGCCAAATTAGATTATTTCCTTCTTCTTTGATGCGAGTCGAATCACGGATAGCTCCACTAATTTTCATCTCTTTTTCTTGAACCGGTGACTTTTTTTTTTTTTTTTCTAACAACCGGAAAAGAGGGGAGGAGGAAAAGTTTTGCTTAAAACTATAATTTATCCGATGGAAAATAGTTCGCGGTCTCTCTCTCCTGTTCAAAGTTATGCGATGCTGAGGAGGAAGTTTGTTCAGATAAGTTTAAATAATAAGAAGAGCGGAGGAACAAAAAAAAAATCCGGGCATCGATGAAACTTTAAAAACCGAAAGTTTTTCACGTAAAGATAGGTTAATAAAATGAACATGGGAGATATGCTCATTGTCAAGATAAAGTCGGGAAGCGATTGATGGAATCCGATCAAGAAATAAATTGTCGGATTCGGTTATAAATCGTATCTTACTTAACTAATGTTTTTCTGATGGAAATTAAACGCGTTGGATCGTGTGTCTTCTCTCTTTCACGGTGGAATTCTTAAGTGGAGAAGGGGGGGGTTTGGCAGAAAACCCGGGTTTCAAAAGAATTGGATCTTGATTTTGAATAATAGATTTGTACGGAAGCCCTAAAAGGTCCAACCCTTTTTTTTTTTTTTTTTTTAAATAGCCTAGAAACATATTTTTTCCGTTGGAGAAAAAAAGGTTTGCCATTGCTCAAACTAATGGCTTAAAGTAACCAAAATGCGTAAATTTGGGCCTATTTCTACCTTTTTTCTCCAACGGAAAAATAAGTTTCCAGGCTATTTTTTTGCATACTTTCACGTGGTGATAGCAAAATTTTGAACCCGCCTGGTCTTATCAGTGAAAAAAATATTTTGTGATTTTTACAATTTTGGCCATTAAATTTGGCCTCTTTCGCCCTTCGGGTTCCAAGGCAAAATATATGATTTTGGGCCAATTTTTTGCGTACTTTCACAAGCGAAATTTGGGTCCAGCGTGGAGGAGCGTAATTTTTTGAGATTTTGGCCATTTTATGGCCACTTTGGCCGTTGGGGAAAAAAACAAAAAAAATACGTATCTAGACCAGTTTTTTGCGTAGTCTCAAAGTCACCTTCGCAGCGAAAAACATTTTTTTAACTTTTAGCCATTTTTATTGCCACTTTCCTGTATGCCTATTGGCCTGTAATTAGGCCAATTTTTGACGAACTTTTTGACTGTCATAGCGAAATTTTGGTCCGGCGACGCTAACATAAAGAAAATAATTTATTTCCCCTTTAATTGGCCATTTTGGCCAAGTGGCCATTTTTAAAAAAAAATTAACAATTATGCCCTTAGATAGCCCTTTGAAAGAGCATTTTTTTTTTTTTTTGGATTTTTCAATCGGACAACCCATTCTCTGCCAAAAAAATAAAGACTGAATTAGAACTCCCATCCCCGTCTCAGAATCCCCGTCTCAGAAACGGCTTTCATTTCGACCCTAATATTTGGCCTAATTTACCCCCTCACTAGGTCCTATCGATGGGCGAAAGTCCAAAAAAAATTTAATTTTGGGGCACAACCCTTATGGTAACCTGGTGGCAGCCTTTTGTAAAAATTATGCACATTCAAATTTTAGTGCTAAAAATAATAAGCAATATTTTTTTAAATATTATGGACATTCCAATTTTGTAAAAAATTATGCATACTCAAATTTGGTGCATAAACTTTGCTAAAATGCATGTCCAAATTTTTTTATAAATTATACGAAAATAATACATTTTGTATACAATTTTTTTTCCTTTATTTGCAAAAATTTTATACACTTTTTTTTTTTTAACCTTCATTTAAGTTCTTTCTCCCAGTTAAGCAGTAACTGACGGCATTCGCAAGATCCAAAAACCCCAAAAAGATGCTAATTAATCCATTAAGGTATACTCATATTAGCTCTCCTCTTTATTTCTCTCTTAAAAAACTTTAAAGAATTAATAAAACCAGGTAAGCTACGAAGATACTCAGAATTTTTTGTTAAAAAAAAAACAAAAAAGGACGACCCTCAAAAAAGTTTTTCAAACGCTTTAAAGATTAACGAGACGGGGAGGAATGAGAAAATTCAATATGTTTCAATTTAAACAACTTAAATTTTTTAAGGTTCTTCTGGGGAAAAAGATTATGTTAAAACATTTTGTAATAATTACGTTAAGCACTTCTCTCAGCAAACTTTTTAACGAAAAAAAAAAAAAACCGTAGGTAGAAAGTTGAGTGCACAACCTTTTATCTTTATCTAGAGATGCGAAAACAAAGCATACAGAAATTCAGCGGAAAAACTTTTATCAAAACTAACAAAATACTTCCTTCTCCAAGTTTTTTCGTTTTATTTCTTGGGATAAAAAAAAAAAATCGGAAACCAATAATGACTCTACAGCTTTCGGGTTTAAGTTAATAAATCTCCCAAAATATTTTATTCTTTTTTAATTAAATTCGAATATGCAAATTTTATTTGCAGAAAAAAAAAAAAGAACTCAAAAATCATACCGAAAAAAGGGCTTTTCATACCTTAAAAAATGAATGATTAAAATAAGCCAAGGGGAAAAAAAAGAAATTCAGGGAGGAAAACGGTTTGACACGAGCTTGAGAAAGCACCTAAGGAAGAAGAACAGGAAACATTTCAACTAACGTAACAGCTGATACCGTAACTTCAATAACATCAGCTCAGTTTACGGGTTTGGTTTTTTTTTTTTTTTTCTTCTTCTCTAGGGGGTTGGAAAAGAGGGAATTTTTTCTTTTTACGACCCAATATGAAGATCAAAACTCAAAAAAAAAATTGGATAAAACAGCTTTTACTCCAAAACTTCTTTTTCTTTTTCAAAAATAAAAAAAAAAAATATTCTTATCAAAATTAAATTACATAAAACAAACGAGTTTGTAAAGAACAAGCGTAATAAATCTAACCATTAAAACTTCGTAAAAACAGCCTTCTAACATTCCAGCATGAAAAGAAGGGGAAAAAAATGATAATAAGTTATATTAAATTCATTATTAAAAAGAAGAAGAAAAAAAAGGAACGTTTGCAATTATGTACACATAAAAAAAAAAATGAAGGAGGCGGGATGATGAAAATGATTCGGAAGAGAGAAAAAAAAATTATAAATGAAAGAAAAAAAAAAGTGCTTACCGAATCTAAATTAAATAAAGATGAAACTTTTTTGATGAATCCGTCTTGTTCCCGAGGCCTCTTTTTTCTATTTCTCACTTCCATTCTCTTTCAATATTTTTCGTTTTTTTAATAAAAACTTAATACTGTCCAAATACCTAAAAATCATGTAATCGATAAAGAACTCGCATCACGCACCACCTCGCAGTTTACATCTAGATAACTTGATAACTGATATCATACTGTATAAATCCACGATATTTCCTATTCCAAATAAAAAAAGGCTGCATAATAGAGGAGGACTCATTTTTTTGATAACCCGATAAGACAGGGTAGACAATCTAACCTTGGAGCGGTTACGAATTTTAAAAGCAAAAATAAATTCGCAAGTTAATATCATCTGCTCCAGCGGTCACAATGATGTCTAATCCGAACTTATTTTAATCTCAACTTAATGTCCAATATTAGTGTGACGTCACTTCCGGACAAGGGTCCGAAGCCGATGCCGGTACCGGCGTCGATGCCAGCTGCGATCGGCTAAAAGCTAATGTCGGTGCTGAAGTAGGCGCCAGTGCTAGATAATTTATTTTAAACTCGGTGCCAGCGCCGCTGCTGGCACCGATCCTGGAATCGTATCCGGCACCAGTTGCAGCGGCAAAAACGTTGCTATTCCGGCGTCGGCCTAACGCCAGCTCCAGCCCTCTGAATATTTCGAAGTCGATGCCGGCATCGGCTCCAACCAATATTTACCGGCTTCGGACCCCTGCTTCCGGAGATCACATGTTGGATTTTGATACCAAATATTTTGATACATGAGGATCCATGCTGCGCTTTTTTAACCCTCAAACACGTGCTGATTTTCAGCACTAGGCAACCCGCATCACTTTCATGTATTACAAAAAATCGCGTAAAATTTGTTTCCTTTCGCAAAATAGTCGGCAAAAAGTCGTTTCCTGGTTTTCGATTCACAGATTTCAAATTTTATTATCTGTCTCAAAGACGAATCCCCAGGCAAAAAAAATTCAATATGGCGCCTCTCATACTAAAAAGAGATGCATAAATTACGTAAAAATCATGTATAAATTATACAAAAAATCGGACAAACACAAAAAAGCATAAATTATGTACAAACTACTTAACTCTTTTTTACCCCCCAATTTTTTAATCCTTCAATATACTTATGCATAAATTATGCATAAAAAATGCATAACACGGGGGAAAAAAATATGCATAACCGGTAAGCATAATATTTGCAAATTTTCTTGCTTAATGATTTTAAAAAACTACATGCATAAATTATGCATATCCAGATTTATATGTTTTAAAAAAATTATACATAAATGCATAATTATACATAAATACAATAAATGCATAAATGCATTAAACATGATATGCATAAACATGATTATGTATATGATATGTAAACGTGATTATTCATAAATTACAACATATACATAAATTATACATTAAATCACATGTAAACGTGATTATACATAAATGTATACATGAATTTTTACCCCAAATTTTTTTTTTCATCCTTCAATATACTTATGCATAAATTATGCATGAAATGCGCATAAATTATGCATAAAATATGCATAACACGGGGAAAAAATATGCATAACAGGTAAGCATAATATTTGCAAATTTTCTTGCTTAATGATTTTAAAAAACTACATGCATAAATTATGCATAACCAGATTTATATACTTTAAAAAATTATACATAAATGTAAACATGATACGCATAAATAGTTATGTATATGATATGTAAACGTGATTATTCATAAATTACAACATTATACATAAATTATACATTAAATCACATGTAAACGAGATTATACATAAATGTATACATAAATTTTTATCCCAAATTTTTTTTTCATCCTTCAATATACTTATGCATAAATTATGCATGAAATGTGCATAAATTATGCATAAAATATGCATAACACGGGGAAAAGTATGCATAACAGGTAAGCATAATATTTGCAAATTTTCTTGCTTAATGATTTTAAAAAACTACATGCATAAAAAACTATATGCTTAAAAAAATTATACATAAATGTAAACATGATATGCATAAACATGATTATGTATATGATATGTAAACGTGATTATATACATAAATCTATACACAAATTTTAATGCTTCAAAAAATATGCATAAATTTTACAAAAATTATGCTTGTCCAAATTTTTGTATAACAAAAATAATACACTCATAACATTTTTTGCATTTATTTCACAAAAATTTTACATAACTTTTGCATCACTTTTTCGTACGGGCTAAAATAAGATAATTAACATTACAATCACTCCTTCCAGGGCCCAGGGCCAGGGACGCAGTAAGGTAATAATTTATAATTATAACAACTATTGCCAGTAAAAAAAAAACCAATCCTGCAAGACTAGTTTTGCATCTCTATCTTCCAACCCCATACCCAGAATGCCTTTAAGTGCGTAAAAAAAAACATTAACAACAACAACAACAACAACAACAACAACTTATATCTTCATCAATTCTAGATTTCCGCACTCTACAATTTATGTTATATCCGGTATATTTTCCCTAGAAGCCAACTCCCAAAAATAATTTCTAAAGATTCATCACCTCTAATTATTTGTTAACCCATAACTTGGGTGATTTCTGCTTTTAAAACTCATCTAACGGTGAAACAAAAATTACTCCGGAACGAATTTAGTGGGCGAGAAAAAAAAAAAGAAAAAAAAAAAAAAAAAAAAAAAAAAAGTTGATTGATTCGATGAAGTCGGTAGAACGTAATAATAAAAGCGTGCAAGAATGTATGAATAAGGTGAATTCCTCTTAATAAGCAAGTGCGGGAATGGCGCTCAAAATGTACACTCCCTCTTCGAAAAAAATCACAACAAAACCGTATGTCTCACGTTTCGCATTTACATATGGTACGGTCATTAAGACCCTCTGTTAGCTGGTGTAATTAGGACGACACCTACGTCACTCATAATACAATTTATTATTTTCATCCTCACATTGTAAAAAAACTGAAAAAAAATCTCATACAGAGCAATTACAAGCCCTGTCATCCTCTATATACTGCTTCATGTCATATAAATTATATCAAAGATGAATTCTTTTTTAAATATGATTTACTTATGAATGAACTTTTTTTTTTTCTGTCATATTCTCTCCTTTCTGAAACGAGGAAATGATCATTCTCTAATTATGTGACTATGGAAACGGCATTTCACAAAATATGAAAAAAATGAACCCTTCCTCGTTACACTTTTATGATATTATTTATGACATATTTTTCTTTCTCGAATAAAAGCAAATCTTGTGCAACAATTTAAAAAGAAAAAAAATGATGAAAAATTTGTTGCTATGGTAAATACTTGAAGCAGAAATTTTTAAACCTTGAAATCGAATGTGGGGCAATTATATTTACATACCCACAGGAATATCGTTAAGTCATTATTTATTGTACAACATGAATTTTCTTCGTCCAAATGAATAAAAATTGATTAACCGAATAAAGATTGAAGAAGCAAATAATTATCACATGGGCATATATTACACATGTTAACACAGATAAATTGCATAGCATTGCAATGATTAATAATGATTCATCCTTCAATTATGTCAAATGAAAAAGAAAAAAAAAACTGATAGAAATTATAATCTAATTGACTTCCTACTTTTTCAGATCAATTATCAATTGTTGTTTGCTCATTATTATTTTAAAAATAGGGTCGTTTGTTTAAAAAAGAAAATGATGAAAAATTTGTTGCTATGGTAAATACTTGAAGCAGAAATTTTTAAACCTTGAAATCGAATGTGGGGCAATTATATTTACATACCCACAGGAATATCGTTAAGTCATTATTTATTGTACAACATGAATTTTCTTCGTCCAAATGAATAAAAATTGATTAACCGAATAAAGATTGAAGAAGCAAATAATTATCACATGGGCATATATTACACATGTTAACACAGATAAATTGCATAGCATTGCAATGATTAATAATGATTCATCCTTCAATTATGTCAAATGAAAAAGAAAAAAAAAACTGATAGAAATTATAATCTAATTGACTTCCTACTTTTTCAGATCAATTATCAATTGTTGTTTGCTCATTATTATTTTAAAAATAGGGTCGTTTGTTTAAAAAAGAAAAAATTGATCTTAGAAAACCAGAAAAAGATTTCTCGATAATCACTTTAACCAAAAAGACTTGACTGACCAAAGGCGGTAACCACAGATCCAATTTAATTCAAATATGAAAGAGAATATTAAAAAACAGGGGAGAATAACAATCACCATTCATAAGTTCAAGTAGCAAGTTAACCTAATGCCATCACAAAAAATGCAGTAAATAGCAATGTTTTCCTTCAGATAAAAAGTTATCTATGCAAACAAACTAAAAACAATCAACAGGTTTGTTTGATTTAGATTCAAGGTTTATCGGTAAATTGGTTCAAACAATCGGAAACGAAATATTAAATGCGTTATTTCACGAAAATAGGTTCATTAAATAGCACAACAACAAATAAACCAACCGCCATGTTAAAAAAAATGACCCTCCCACATTGGCGCAGCCACGAAGTCAGGTCCCGTTGTACCTGATTCTTTTTTTTTTTTTCACTGCTTCCGATTTTATATTCACTGTTTCGTCCGGATCGACATTTCACAACGATTAATACGGAATCATTATTAACTCCACAAGGTTACATTTACTACAGATAAAAAACAATTAACCGTCACATATTCGATTTGCCTACGTCGCAACTTCAGATGACTAGGCGTCAGGCACACAGCCGGCTTCACGGAAACGACCGAGTTCTCACGATTACAGACGAATCGTGAATGCATATCCGAGTATCAAACATGCGCAAAACTTCAACCATAATTCGATCAGGGTCGTAGCATTGCATTCCTGGCGTATGGAGTCCTCTTCCATTATTTATTTTTTATAATTCTTTTTTTAGTTCTGTTTGTTTTGTTTATTTTTCGCAACAGGAATTTCTGCGTTTATTTTTATGTGGAAATTTTTTAAAGGAATGCAGCTTGTATTTATTAATGTCAGGCTCCAGACTATTTTTTTTTAAATTTCTATACTTCATCTTTTTTTTTCTGGAAACATTTGTTTCTGGAGCATTAAGGTTCTATGTGTTATGTTTAAAGGGTAAAGATTCGTTATTGAAAATGTATTAAAAGGGCTTTTTGGTGCCTAAATTTGATAATTTTTTTTAATGTTTTCCAAATTAAAAAAAATAAGACGCCATTTTTCTTGCTGAAATAGTTCGCGGTTTCGCCGCTAGAGCGCTGTACTAGTCTCTCGGAAATAAACAATTTTTTTTTTTTTTTTTTTTTTGCGAAAACAATTAAATATTATCAAATGTAAGAACTATTAACTGTTGTTCATGCATTTAATATCATGGAAAATCTCTGAACATAACAAAACGTTTTGGGTCCGGTTTTGGTGCAAATTTTTTTTAACATATTTAAGTCATGTCTGATTACACGACAAATCTTCGTCTAATTTATTCGTTATAATTTCGTTTTCATTGTTAAGAAATATTGGAATTTTATTCGTT
Source organism: Liposcelis bostrychophila (assembly GCA_037577465.1). Classification (NCBI taxonomy): domain Eukaryota; kingdom Metazoa; phylum Arthropoda; class Insecta; order Psocodea; family Liposcelididae; genus Liposcelis; species Liposcelis bostrychophila. Next base: position 29,434,848 of record CM075213.1, read on the forward strand.
TTTGGTAATATTTTAACATGTAATAACAAGGGCGAAATACTGGGGTGCAGATCATCCCGGTATAAACTGTTACGTTATGACAGACGTTTTTATTTTTTAATTATTCAATATTGTTGATTGGTAGGTCCAAATAGGGTTAGGTTTAGCATGTTTAATTTTCGTGAATTGTTTTTAATGAATGTTCTGTGTATTTTTCTATCCTGAAGATGGCTTATCGAAGAGCCGAAATGCATTGCATCGTTTAAAATTATATTTCAAACCGTATCTTGTGACTTAAGAAATAATTTTTGATTCAATTTTGTAACATATTTTTACAGGAGTTTTCAAATTCCGAAATTCGTGATTTTCTGCCCACCCTACATAATCAGGCCCAAAATCAGAATAAATCACTGGGATGGCCTCAAAATTTTCCAGACAGAATCCAAATGATCAAAAATGATATGAATGATATGAAAAATATCCAGATCAGAAACTTTTCAAGGGCGGCGGTGGGTCTAAGACCGACAAGCCACAACAGGACTCGCTAAATTTATTTTTATAAATTTGCCCTAAAAACCTGTATCTATTACAGCAAAACAAGCTCCATTCCCAATATCCTCTCATCTTTTTAATTTACTGATACCGTTACAAATTTTTTTTTTCTTTTAAAAAAACCTCGACGAAAGTGACTCATCCATCAAATTTATTACATCCACCAGTAAGCCTAATGCAAGGAAACGGAAATGAATTTCTCATGTAAGAAAAAGGGATTTCAAGTCAACCCCATATAAAATATTACCTAAGAAGAAAAACAAAAGGAAAAAATTTATTGAATTTTTAAAGTAAGCTAAGCACGTTGAAAGACGGATATTGAAATATAATTCATAGCTCAAGATAAAAAAAAAAAAGTCTTTGCTGACGTCTTCTTTTTACGCCGACCGTAGTATTTTTATTCACTCCTCCCCTCAGCCCCCAAGCCCCGAAATAAAAAAAAATTGAATTGTTGCATAATCAAAATTTTGTATAAATCGGTCAAATAATTTCTTTTTCTAATCCTGCTGCGTTAGGGGAATAATCCTGTTATTTGTTTTAATCGATGTATATACATACCGCATTATGTTGTTATTTATAAAGTTTACGTCCCGGCACCCAGGTGGTCTTATAACTGTGGCAGCAATATCCTGAATTTATAAATTTAAAATTCTCATACAAGTTGCATTTTGTTGATCCGCAGGAGTGGAGAATAAAACCCCGTAATTGTTTTTTGCTATTTTATTTTATTTTCATTTTGAACGCCACAAGCCTTTGACAAAAGCCATTTCGTACCGTAAACCGGGGACTGGGTAAATGCTGTTGCCCCAGGCTTTTCACCAAAAGTAATGGGGCATGGCTTAGGAGTTCGCCCACACGAAAAAGAGATGCATAAATCATATAAAAATCGTGTGTATAATTATACGAAAAATTGGACATTCATAAAAAATGCATAAATTTCGTATAAAGAACTTAACTTTTTTTTTAACGCAAATTTTTTTTTTTTTCATCCTCCAATATAATTATGCATAAATAAGTTATGCATTAAATGGAAAAAAGAAAGTTGAATAAAAAATAATATTTGCAAATATTCCTGCTTTATGATTTTAAAAAATTATATGCATAAATGTAAAAATTATGTATACCCAAATTTTCAAGCTTAAAAAAATTATGCATAAAGGTACATGTTAGCATAGTGTTCGGGTAGGTACGTCAAGTGACACCATTACTTTGGGCTTCAGTCAAAAGAGTCAGAAACGCTGAGCAATCAAAAGAAATCCCGACCTTAGAACCAAAGAGTGCGATCGCTTTTTAATTTTTCGTAAGCTAAACATAGAAAATTTTTTTTAGATAGCACCCTTTGGTTCTAACGTCGCGAAATGTAACTATTAATTTGGAATACTTACTTTATACTTTATTACCTTATACTACATACTTTATTCATTTTTTGTGCAACTTATACATAATTTTTATATAATTTTTTGCTTCTCTTTTTCATTCGAAACGGCTCCCATATGAAGGAAGTTTGGAGAAAAATTAAAACGACTTGTACCCGTGGAGGACTCGAACCCTCGTCTTCCCGTTTCTCGAAACTTCCTTTGCACCTTCCATTAGATTTCCTTAAGGATCCTCACGAAGGTCAAAGATGAAAAAAAGCTTACAGTTAATATTTATTTGTCAATGACGAAGCACAGATTCAAACAATTTAATAATTATACAAAGCCATCAGGAAATCATTAAAAGCAAATTAATAAATAGTTTAGACGGCTTATCCTCCTCAACGAGAGGTCTTATGAATATTACAAATTTCTGCAAACGATATTTTTCCCGGAAATTTTACTTAGGATAGGGAGGAATCAGTATCAGGATAAAACGAGGAAAAAACTATATCTTCAAAACCCTTGCTCTTCCTAACAACGTTTCGAGTTTTCTTTTTCCTTGATAAAAACAATAAGAATTTTTTTTTTTTTTTTTTTTTTTTTTTTTTTTTTTTTTGGTACCAGACGGGATTACTGTAAAACGAAAAAAATTTTCCAAAGGGAAATTTTCAACTTGATTATATTGTTCGGATTTTCCTTGTTTTTACTCCGCCATCCGTCTTTTCAACATTCCATTAACCCGTTCCAACAGTAAATTAAATTTGTATGAAGTCTCCTATTTTACTTTCAATGACAAGAGCTATTAAATATTGCACATGAATTTAGTCTCGCCAACATTCGGAGTTCCACAGTTACGGGAATAAATCAGCGATATCGATCCCATGAATTTTTCAAAAAAAAAAAAATACATAAAATGAGGACAAATAAAATAACCGTGTAGCCCGAGCGTTGCTTTCATAAATTTCCCGAAAAAAAAAAAAATTTAAAGTATTTAAAGATTGCAGTCTCTTGTCTCGTTTTTCATTCTTTTTAAATAATGTTAAGTGGTCGACTTCGAAGTAGCTTCCAAGTTCCATTAGCGAGGAAAGGGGTGACTTGTCTAATTTCGGTGCATTATCTTTTCAAAAACCTCGTTTATTGCTCTCAGTAGAGAGGAAGGAAGGAAGGAAGGAAGGAAAAAAAAAAAGAAAAAAAAATTCGCAAGTAACTTCCTGAGCAAAGTTTAAGTGCCAAAAATAACAAACATTTTCTTTTCCAGGGAAGTTGGAGCAAGTTTATATTTTGATTTAATGATCTGTCACGGAATAAAAAATTAAAAGAGCTATGTTAATTTAATTTTATCCCGAGGGAATTTTGCCTCCCCTTTTTCGCAGGGAAATTAAGCTCGGTGAGGATTCGAAATTATTTCTAACCCGGATGACTTATTGTCATATCTTCATTGTGTGATATCCGATTATTATTAGAATGTTATCAGTAGCTCGCCACCTAGCCTTAAGGAAAACAACCTAATTCACCATGACATTGTAATTTGGAGAATTTAATTTGTCAAGGAGAATCAGTGACGTACACTCACCGCCTCCCTTCACCCCCCAATTTTGTCAGAAAGACATCCCAATACGGTGGTATCCCAACTTTCGTTACCTATACGAAAAAGTCATGCAAAAAGTGTATAAAATTTTTGCAAAATAAATGCAAAAAATTTGTATAAAAATCAATCGTTTATGTATTATTTATACAAAAATTTGGGCATGCATAATTTTTTGCAAAGTTTATGCATATTTTTTTAAGGACCAAAATAAATATTTACGCATCATTTGTACAAAATTATTATAGTTTGTAAAAAGTTTATGCATAACTTGTACAAAGTTTATAATAACTTCTGCATAATTTATGCATAACTTGTACAAAATTTATGTTTAACTTGTACAGAATTTAAGCACAACTTGTACTAAATTTATGCATAATTTGTGAAAAGTTAATGAATAATTCGTACAAAGTTTACGCATAACTTGTACAAAATGTATGCATAACTTGCACAAAGTTTATGCAAGTTATGCATATATTTTTTAAGCACCAAAGTTTGAATATGAATAATTTTTATAAAATATTTGTGATTTGTACTAAGTGTATGCATAACTTATACATAGTTTATGCATAATTCGTACAATGTTTATGCATAATTTGTGCAAAGTTTATGCATAACTTGTACAAAATTTATGCTTAAGTTGTACGAAATTTATGCATAACTTATTCAGAATTTAAGCATAACTTGTGATTGTAATAATGAATCATTTGTACAAAGTTTATGCATAACTTGCACAAAGTTTATGCAAGTATGCATATATTTTTTAAGCACTAAAGTTTGAATATGAATAATTTTTACAAAATATTTGTGATTTGTACAAAGTACATGCATAACTTGTACATAGTTTACGCATAATTTGTACAATGTTTATGCATAATTTGTGCAAAGTTAATAAATAATTTGTACAAAATTTATGCATAACTTGTACAAAGTTTATGCATATTTTTTAAGCATCAAAGTTTGAATATGAATAGTTTTTACAAAATTTTTGTGATTTGTATTAAATTTATGCATAATTTGTGCAAAGTTAATGGACAATTTGTACATTTTTTATGCATAACTTGCGTAAAATTTATGCGTAACTTGTACAATATTTATGCATGAGTGAAAAATTAATGAATAATTTGTAAACAGTTTAACTGGAGGGAGTATATTTAAAATTAAAAAAAAAGTATAGATTTAAATATATTTTTTCATCCTTTATAATCCTTCTTATCATTCGTCCTTTAGCCTGAACAGAGTGTAGTGGTATTTTTAAGACGAGGAAAGCTTCGCCTGATCTCCCCAGTATAATTATGCACAAGTATGCATAAAATGGAAAAGAAGTTGAATATGCATAATATTTGCAAATTTTCCTGCTTTATAATTCAACAAATATTATATGCATAATCTATGCCAAAATTATGCATATCCAGATTTTTATGCTTAAAATTAGGCATAAACTTTGTAAAAATTATGCATGAATATTGTAAAAATTAAGCATAAATAGTGTAAAAATTATGCAAGAATATTGTAAAAATTATTCATGAATACTGTAAAAATTATGCATAAATAGTGTAAAAATTACGCAAGAATTTCGTAAAAATTATGCAAGAATTTTGTAAAAATGATGCAAGAATTTTGTAAAAGTTATGCAAGAATTTTGTAAAAATTATGCAAGAATTTTGTAAAAATTATGCAAGAATTTTGTAAAAATTATGCATGAATACTGTAAAAATTATGCATAAATATTGCAAAATTATGCATACATTTTTTAAACATTACGCATAAATTTTGTGCGGATTCCTTTTCGTCGATTTCTTATTTTGTAAAACCTATTGAGATTTAGTTCTAAAATGAAAAAAAAATTTTGACTTTTAGAATCAAAAAGACCCCTGGATCAGCGCTCCAAAAATGACTTCAAAAATAAATAAGGCCGCTGCCAAATCAAAATGCAAACATCTTTAATTGATCATTGCACTTGATTTCCGGTCTCGATATCATGAAGTCTCTCTTTAGATTCTAGCAGTGAAATACACTATTACTGGGTTCGGTTTTATTTTATTTTTTTTTATTTTTTTTTTTTTTATGTTCGGCAATTCGTCTACCGAAATATCCCATTATTTGTTGCATCTATTTCTCATCCTTTCCGATATCAATTCACTTAGAAACTTTCAATACGATCGTTTCCTTTGTCGAAAGATGGGTCGGAAATGGGGCTAAAATCGAAATAAAAACGGGAAGCGAAGTTCCGTTTTTATTACTGTTGGGATGCACAGTCAAACATGTGTCGGAATACTTTATTATTATTTCCTTTTTTTTTTTAAACCTGTGTCGGTCTCCAAGTTGAAATTATTACCTCTTTCTCCTTCGGCTTTTAATATCGTGAAATGAAAATCCCAGGTACCGTGTGGCCTTTTGTACGAATAACAATAATTAAATACAGAAAATTTTATCTGCCAAGTCCCAAGCATCAGCTTCCGGTTAAAATCACATCGGGGGAGATTTGTTATTTAAATATAGGATATCCCCCCTCCGAAAATCATATTCGCAAAATCCCCGAGAAATCTTTTGAATATCAGTCGGAAACCATTGTTTATTTACCGTTTTAACGTGAAAATCTATCAAATGAAAAGCTCGGTTAATTATAATACGTCAAAAGTTTTGCTTATACATTTGGAAAGTTAACGGACTCCAAAGAAACCGTTAACGTTGTAAGAAAAGGTTGTTTTACCTCAGGAAACTTCAACAACTCTTGTGGGATTCGATAAAACCCCTTCAAACTTAACGTCTTAATTCTTCATAGTTAGTTACCGGAGGAGAGGAGAGGAGAGGGGGAGCGGAGGTGGTGGCAGCGGTGGTAGGATGAAGGGAAAATCCGGAAGGGCCTTCGGTGCTTTAACTTCGGGTTTTTCTTAATGGAATCTCCGTTCGAGGACCGTTCCTTCAAGTATTCAATTCCTGAGGAGGAAAAGAATTTGCGGGACCGGAGGGAGGATTGAAGTGACGGGTTCCTTGAAGAAGGGTATAAATTATGTCAATGCAAAGGGTCTTAACCAAAAAGAAAAATGGCTTTGGCAAAGGAAAAGCAAGATGGAAAAGGAAAAAAGGAGACAACCAAAATATAAACTAATTTATCATCCGATTTTCATTTCGGCAAAAAAAAGAAAAATTTACATTTTTTTTTTATATATACTTTCTGGATTTTTTTTTTCTCTTTTCCGAGAAACCGGAAAAACAAAAGAGACTTATCGCTATTAGTTTCTCAGAAAATCCAAAGAGCAGAAGCCAAAAAACGGGTGAAGTATCTCAAGGGAAAGTCAATCCTGGAAGCAATACCGTGAAATTGGCAAGTTTACATACGAAAAGGAGCATCAGCTTCCGACCAAGTCGAACACAAGCTTCTTTTTTTTTTTTTTTTCTCCTTATTCCTTCCCTTCTAATCGAGTATATCCCTTTAGAAATTCACAAAAGTGTACTTAAAAAAACATGAAATCTCATCCTTATAAATAAACAAGAAAATTTTTTTTTCGCTTTAATTTTTGAAAAAAAAAAAAAAGAAAAGGAAAAAAAAAAAATCTACATGTGCCCGTCTTGCACGGAAAGTTGAATAATTTGAAAAATTCCTACTCTCTATCTCCAAAGGATTTCCCCCCCACCCTTGAGGAAAGCAAATAATGCTCCAGCTAATCGAACATTTCATCTCATCAAAATCTACCTTTTCTTGAAGGAAATTAAACATTTCATCTCTCTCACAAAAAAAAAAAAAAAAAAAAAAAATTGGAAAAGTTTAAATTAAAAAAAAAATGGAGGACATTCTGTACAACTTTTTTAAAAAGCAGAAAAAAATCACGAAGAAAAAAAAAAAAAAAAATACAAACGATTTGACATCTCTTGAAATCAAGTCAAGTGATTATCTTTTCCGTTCCAACTTTTCCTCCTCTCTCAACCACATAAGTGTTCATTAGCATTGTTAAAAAAAAAGTTTTTTTTTTTTTTTCATAAATCCTTTCTGTCGAGGAAACGAAAAAAAAATGAGATATACAAACGACGCATATGATGTTCGAAAAAAAAAAAAAAAAAAACTCACCTGATCACTGTCGTGACCCTGCCAACTGTCGCTACTCTGCAAAGAAAAGAAAAAAAAAATTGTTAGCCTTCATTTTTACATCTTAAGAGGAAAATTCAAAATTAGCTAAATAATAAATCAGTAAAATCTGTCAGTCTCATATTAAAGCGAAGAACGCTATATACAAATGTCACTTCCAGCATTTATTCCCCCGAAGGGGTTATCTGTACGGGTTTAAACGATCGGGATTGTGAATACGACAAGAACGAGTATAGAAAATCCTTTTTAAGATTTTTTTTACCCCCCATTTTAAAAAACGAAAATTGGAAGCAGAGGAAAGCGGGAGGTTGAAAAAAAAAAAAAAAAAAAAAAAAAATGGATCTTTAAAAAAAAATTCGAAAGTTTAAAAAAATAAGAGTTCACGTTATTGAAACGAGCGATGTGTAAATTCGAGGATTTTAAATGTCATTCTATTCTTTTAAGTGTTTAAAAAGAATTTAATGACGAGAATCGGAAGGGAGAGGAAGACGGAATCGGATAGGATGAAGATGCGAAATGGAACGAAATACAAAGAATAAAAGATGGAGCATGAGAGTGTTGTAGAAGATGATAGAAATGAGCGAAAAGAAAAGATTGAATTGAAAACGTCAAGTGAAATATAAAAGTGAACAGGAAAAGGAAATGGGAATCAGTTGTTGAAAATGAAGAGAAAGTTAAAAGGAATGGGCAGATTAGGCAGATAAAGAAGAATATGAAGTGAAGAGGATTTGGATTAAAAAAATACAGCCAGATAAATCGAAAGACGAAAAGAAAAACAAGGAAGTTCAAAATAAAGATGAAGATACAGCTGATGAAGATGAAAATGGTGATAGGTAGGAATAAAAATAGAAATTTGAATATGAATATGACGGCAGGAATAAAAAATTAAATAGGAAGAGGAATAAACGTAGGAAGATTATTTATTTATTCATTTATATACGGATGCAACAGCTTTTTTTAAAAAACTAAGCCTATTACAGCAGTCCCTGTCTAATCAGTAAAATATTAAATTGAAAAAAACATAAAATATTAAAATGAAATAAATTAGAAAAGATTAGGTAGTGGTAAAGATGTTGAGACAAAAATATATATAAAATATACATAAAATATATGTAAAACATATTATAAACATATATAAAATATATCATAAATATATATAATATATTATAAATATATGTGAAATATATTATAAACAAATATAATATATATCATAAATATATGTCAAATACATTATAAACATATATAAAATATTTTTTAGGCAGTTTTTAGGTTTGTTGGAAAATAATATATAAAATATACTATAAATATATGTAAAATATACTTCATATATATTTTACATATAATTTTGACCCAAATCTTTACCTCTGTCGACGAGAAGGGTGACGCCACTCTTTTCGTAAAATTAGGTCTCTAAAACTCTTAAAGTCTCAAAAATTTTGAATTTCCGTGAACGCACCTCCTAATTTTTTTTATAGTAACCGAAAGTAGATTCCCTGAATTTTTCCAGATTTTTTTGGACGTTGCTTAGCCGTGTCCCCGGGAACCTAAAAATTTTGCAATTCCCGTTAAGACCGAAAAACCAAAAACTTATTTTTATGAAAAAATTGTTGTTTCCTATTCGGATTTTTAAGGAGATTACGAAAATGAGGTTATAATTTATTTATGACAAACGATTACTGTGATAGATGACAAAAATATGAAAAAATTGCTAAAAAATTGTGGCTGTAGCATATTTTGCTAATTTTTGCTTTATCGACCGCAGGGAGAATAAAGCATTGTTTTTAGCACAAATTTCAGATTTTCAGTTTTTGATATTTTTACACGTTTTGAAGTCTCCTGATGCCGAAAAAAGCAAAATTTGGATGGTGGCCGTGTGTGTGTATGCGCGTACATTTTCGTCACTTTGGCGACCGATTGTGCAAATTCCCTTATCACTTTCGCGACCTGTGCACTCTGGCGACCAATACCCTGGTCGCCAGAGTGATCACGCGCTGATCACGACCCGAGCACGTGCAAAGGGCGTGACCTTGGCCGGGTAAAATTTTGGACTTATACGGTTCTGGAACTCCGGTCGCCACAGTGTATGGCAATGTGCGTATGTGTGTTTATGTGTGTATGTGTGTATGAATGTATGAATATATGTGGAAAAAAAAGTGTCTGTCGGTCGAAAAGCAGAAAAACGAAAGAACGGATCTCGATGATTTTTGGTGGTTAGCAACTTCTAATGAAATGTAGGTGCTGATTAGTTTTTGAGCCAAATCGGTCCAGCGATTCGGAAGCAGTGAGTGAAAATGTTAAATTTTCAACAATTTCAAGATCTTTTTTGACTATACATCGCGAACGCAGCCACCGATTGAGTCAGATTTTCGTACCGCAGTAGATATTCATCCAGATACGCTACCATTAAAATTTGGTTAAATTCAGTTGAGTGGTTCAGAAACGGTGAGCAGGGCTAAAAGTATGGGTATAGGCCTAAAAACCGATATCTCCAACTTTTGAAACGTCACGATATGACGTCATCGATTACGTCAACAAAGCGATTTGGATGCTGATTGGCGGGTTCCTCGTGAGAGCTAACGAAAAAATAACCGTATTTTTGAGAATATTTTCGGGGTAGAGGATTCCGAATCTGAAATAATTTTTCCGAAATTCGAATTCCTTATGGCCGTATTGCGACTTTGGTGGACCTCTGATCAAAAATCTAACCGTATTTTTGAGAATATTTTCAGGGTTGAGGATTCCGAATCTGAAATCATTTTTCCAAAATTCGAATTCCTTATGCCCGTGTTGGGGCTTTGTTGGACCTCTGATCAAAAATCTAACCTAATTTTTGAGAATATTTTTGGGGTAGAGGATTACGAATCTGAAATAATTTTTCCAAAATTCGAATTCCTTGTGCCCGTATTGTGGCTTTGGTGGACCTCTGTTCAAAAATCTAACTGTATTTTTGAGAATATTTTTGGGGTTGAGGATTCAAAATCTGAAATAATTTTTCAGAAATTCGCATTCCTTGTGCCCGTACTGCGGCTTTGGTGGAACTCTGATCGAAAAACTAGCCATATTTTTGAGAATTATTTAAATAGTCGATAAAGCACTTTGATCGGTTCACCGATCTCATTTTTTTACTGGTCTATTGCCTCTATCGTCTTTTGCCGCATGAGGTATATAACTAACTATATTTTCGTTATCTGCATAAAAATCCGAATAGGAAACAACGATTTTTAAATAAAAATATAATTTTTTATTTTTCGGTCTTTACGCGGGAATTTTGAAATTTTTAGGACCCGAGGGACCCGGCTAAACGACGTCCAAAAATTCTGAAAAATATTCGGGGAACCTTCTTTTGGTTACTACAAAAAAATGAAGGGGGGTCATTCTCCAAAAAACGTACTTTCATGTCTACAAGATGCTTTGCCGTATATGTCAGAAACAAAAAAGTAAGAAAAAAAAAAATTCGGTAAATTCAATCATTTAAAGTTCAGTTAAAAACATAAATTCTATTCCAAACAAAAAATAATTATTATGTCATTTTTTTTTCCAAATTATTCCTATCAATTTGTCTTACCGACATGATTTAAGATTAGCCTTACGTTTTAGAAACAAACAAGTAAAAAACATTATTTATACAGTAGAATCTTGTATTTTATGTTAAAAAAGATACACTCTTCTTCCAGGGTAGAAATAATTATTCTATAAATTAAAAATTATTTTTAAGCTCTTATGTGACATTATTTGTCCTACCGACAAGGTACGTTGTTTTGAGAATGAGCCAGGGGTGTTTTCACCGAAATTCGAAAATTCGTAAAATAAGGGCCACCCTAATCTGGAGCAAGACAAGTAGAAAAATAAAATAAAATAAAATAAAATGAAAAAGAGGAAGAAAAATTCACTAATATCTTAGACGCAAACATGAAAGTTAAAATTTTATTTATGAAAGCATGAGATCGGTTTATACACTTCCTTAGATGTTACGTAAAACTCAACGTGCTTTCATAAAGACGGTAGGTCGCAATTTTTTCATTCCCCAAAAAATCTCAAAAACGGTATAATACTTTTTTTTTTTGAGGGACAGTGCTTAATGACACGAAAGTTTCAGCAAAAAAGAGAATCCGTCAATCCGGACGACGGGTGCAAATTAGAATATCACATAGGAGCTCATTGAACCGAAACTAAATGATAACTGTAATAAAATAAAAAGTTATCCATGTGTGGATTTTTCCCTTCATCGTTCTTAAACAGGAGTAAATATCAGGGTTAAAATCATTTCACAAAATTTATTAAAAAAAAAAAAAAAAAAAAAAAAAAGAGAATGAAAAATAAAAAAGATTAATCAGCTTTATTTATGCAACTTGTTGAATAAGTAATGTTTAGGCAACTTGCCGTGCATGACGGCGTTCATTTAGCCTACGCTTAAACTCGATTTATCGCTAGATTGATTCAAGGCGAAGTCAAAAACACGTCAAAAGGGGGTTCTTTCGGGATGAATATGATGGATGATCATCTTTTAAAGGGGGAAGCCCCCCGCCTTCCCCCCCGAATGGTTCGACCATAAAAATACAAGAAATAAATCGCTTCACCCTTGATTGGGTAACAAATTTAGTAAAGAATCTCTCAGGCTCCATTTAGATCTTTTTTTTTTTTTTTTTTTTTCCATCTTCTTTTCATCTTTCTTTTTCTCATATTTTCCAACCACATGGTGCAAGAGAAGGGAAAGGGAAAAGGGGGAAAAAAAATCTTGACAGGAAAACGGAAAATAAAACGGTTTCATTGCGGCGGTGGATGAGAAACGGAAAAGCGGAAGTTGATTCTAAAAGGGAAGTAGGACGGGGGGTTGCACTTAATTACATCCCGTTGTCTGGGCTTGATAATTAATAGCACCTCTGGAATGTTATTATGTAGTTTTCTCGACTTGAATGGATCAAAGCGGAGGGAGATATTTACCGGTATCTTATGGTCACGTATAAAACAATTTTAACGAAATATATATCAAAGACACCCGAGAAGGGTTTTTCACAGTGAAACAGTAAAGACCGAATTTGATCAGGGGTGGGTTTTCTTTTTTTTTTAATTTACGGGAGATAGTGAGAGTGTGATAAATGATCAAGCTTTGGATAAAATGATGAAGCAACTCTTTTAAAACAAAGGATAATAAAGGCGTTGAGAACCAATAAAGCGTTTACAGAAAAGATAAAACGCTCTGCAAAAGTACGGTGAGGATCTTTACAGAGAAACTCAACTGCTTGAATCGATGGCTTGTCACAAGCCACAAACAAAAGGAAAAATATAGATTAGGGTACGTCATTTCCGACAAAGTTTTTCCGATTTTGCTCCTCCATGGAAAATAGGTTCATTTTATGTTAAAACTGAGATAAAAATTTTAAAATAATTTTTTTTTCACCGTTTAGGGGTTGCTCAAGGTCGATATAGGTTGCGGCGGTATGATTTATTTTAGGCAGGGCTGTATATTGTAATACCTGACTAGTGAAAATATTGGTATTAACAAAAGTACTGTACCCTAGGGTTTTCGAGGTCGTAGAACACGAATTTCACTATCCCGAATTTTTCCGATTTACCCCTGTGACGTCATTAACGTTTTTATCGAGCCAATGCTTGGTTTTTCCTCGTAAAATTCGGCTTAATCTCGAATTTGGAGCCCTGAAATTTTTTTTAAAAGTTGGTATCGCTCATACTTACGCTAAAATACTCGTAAAACACGAATTTCACTATCCCGATTTTCCCCGATCAACCCCTGAGTAGGAATATAAGTGTAAATTTGATTTTTTGGGCCAAAAATGGATTTTTCTGCCAAAAAATAACAACAACGCCTCACCTGTTTGATTTAGAGGTCATGTTCAATGAAATTTTTTACTCTGGTTACTCTAATTAATTATTATCTTTTGTGTTTCGAATCAATTTCCGAAATTTTTTGCCGTCGGAAAAAATTTGAAACTTCAAAAAAATTAAGGTTGGAATTTTCCGACCGTAAAAAATTTCGGAAATTGATTCGAAACACAAAAGATAATAATTAATTAGAGTAACCAGAGTAAAAAATTTCATTGAACATGACCTCTAAATCAAACAGGTGAGGCGTTGTTGTTATTTTTTGGCAGAAAAATCCATTTTTGGCCCAAAAAATCAAATTTACACTTATATTCCTACTCAGGGGTTGATCGGGGAAAATCGGGATAGTGAAATTCGTGTTTTACGAGTATTTTAGCGTAAGTATGAGCGATACCAACTTTTAAAAAAAATTTCAGGGCTCCAAATTCGAGATTAAGCCGAATTTTACGAGGAAAAACCAAGCATTGGCTCGATAAAAACGTTAATGACGTCACAGGGGTAAATCGGAAAAATTCGGGATAGTGAAATTCGTGTTCTACGACCTCGAAAACCCTAGGGTACAGTACTTTTGTTAATACCAATATTTTCACTAGTCAGGTATTACCAATATACAGCCCTGCCTAAAATAAATCATACCGCCGCAACCTATATCGACCTTGAGCAACCCCTAAACGGTGAAAAAAAAATTATTTTAAAATTTTTATCTCAGTTTTAACATAAAATGAACCTATTTTCCATGGAGGAGCAAAATCGGAAAAACTTTGTCGGAAATGACGTACCCTAATATAGATTCCTACCAGATACAACTTTTGTAATGTTTACGCGTACTTTTTTAGGACCAAAATTTGCATAATTTTACAAAATTTAAGCAGATTTATTATGGATATCCCATGGCTTTGGATATCCTCTGAATATCTAATGGATAATCCACAAGATGCCCTGTCGTTGGTCCTGTCTTGCGCCGCCGCTCTACAGGAGAGAAAACAACATCCTCAACAGGAGATAAATCGACGCCGATAAAGACTACTAGAAGCACCGAGAGCTCCGGGGGCTATGGAATTGGAAATAACACGTCTGAGTTAACTACGGATGGAGGAACATCATCATCAGCAGTAGCACAAACACCAGCACCATTAGGAAAGGAGGTAATGGAAGTCGACGAAAGCAGTACATCACTAAGTTTGGCGTTACGAGGACAGGGCACGCTGACGGAGGACGATAAGACGAGACTGGAGGAAGAAGCTGTGGCGTTTAATAGAAGCCCCAGAGTAGCTAGAAGTCCTCCTAAGAACGTAGCGGTGGCAGGACTGAAAGTTAACACGAATAATATTGTTAACATTGCCCCGTTGTTTCGGGGAGTATGTGGAGAATTAAGTTGGTACTAAAAAAAGTGTCGTGTAAATAGAAAAAATGGAAGGGAAGGAGAGAAAAAATGTTACGTTATAGTTTTGTATATATTTTCAATAAATAGATTTTAAGGCATTTGGTGTATTTCATTTAACTAAAATGGAAAACTGAGGGACTGATAATATTTCGGAACCCAGGAATATAACATTTGGCATCCCTTTGTGGTTTATATTATAATCAAAATACATGTGGTGCTCTTAACCTAAAAAAAACACTAAAAACACAAAAACCTAAAAACACTCGTCAAAAAACGGGGTGCAGTGCGCGCAGCCCTGACGAATTTAGCGAAAAAACCAGACACGGAGCTCGTCCCGTCAATTATAAATGACAAAGCAAAGCGGTTGATTGACTTTGACGAAACCATAGACAAGATTTTGACTTTGACGAAACCATACAAAAACGGATGTTACCACTCTGAATCCTCGTCGCAACCCCAAGTATAGAAATTGCATAACGCTCTAAAACCTGAAACCGTCCTATTTCCAAAGGGTCTTCGTCCAGACGAGTTCACAACATGACCAGATATTCGGTCTTACTCTCGTTGGGCTCAAGCCCCACTAGCTTTGCAGTAATTAACAGGATGTCCAATGGATTGAAAATACTGTCTGGGTGCACTGCCGCTGTAAGGGACTTCAGCCTAAATCTATTTTGAAAACAACATCAGAAAGAAGCTATCATTTACAAAATAGAGTTACGCTGAAGTCGCTTACAGCGGCAGCGCTGCAAGAGATTTAAATATACGTAATCAAGAAGCTGGTGCTGCAGTCTCGGTCTGCCAGGCGGCAGCGCTGAAATTCTTTAAAAGTCAATCGATTATACCGCAGCTACACCAAGAAAGCCCTTCACAGGCAACTTTGACAGCCGTAGCCAGCCAGACGGCCTTCCAGGCGACACCGCTCTTAACATATCAGACGCATACATAATGTTTCGCAGCCGCTGCCCGGAAGCCATTTTGAGGGTACTTGGAGATCCGTGGATCCAGACAGTCGATGAGAACATTCAGCCAGGACCATCTATAGGTACATTTCCTTAAAGACATACACATTGTCCTCCAATAAAAAAAAGACTTTTGATACTCCAAATCTCGTACGGTAACCTGCAAAGATGGCGCTCATACAGTAAAAAGCTAGCGAGAACATGTTTTATCCTTCCATCTGCTTAAAAACCTTTTACTCCGATGCTTATTAGATTTATGAAACATTCGAAATAAAATCCTCTCTTCGAAAAAGGAAAACGAACAAACATAAGTCACTTTTCCTTTGTTAAATCGCTTTTCTAAATCAATCCACAATTTTCCGTCAGACTACCTTTACCATGTATGCTCATTATCTTGATGACAGTGATTTTGAAAGACAAAAAAGACGCAGTCATGTGTTTTAGTTAAAGTCAAAGATTGCTTTTGAACTAAATTGCATGTAACCCTTTTTTTTTCTTTACCGGCAAAAAAGAAAGATGGAAGAGATGTACGTATATTCTGGAAATCTGAACAAAAACCGATGAAAATCCCCTTGGATAAGTCATCTTCAAAGATAATAAATTGAGTAAAAGAGGGTCTTAATATTTCATTTATTTCCTCTTTTTTTTCTCCTCTTCTCTCGTCCGCTTTGCGTTTAAATTTCGTTTTTTCAAACTGGATTAAGATGTGGAAACCGGTTTGATTTAATTAATGGCTCTTTTATTTTTCAATTCCCTCTGTTTTTTTTTTTTTTCAAAACAATTTTTCCGGCGCTTACTTTATTTTTCCGAAATGAACTGCGTGGAACGTCACGAAGACGCAGTCGGGGAAAACCCTATAGGGAATCGGAGAAAATTACTGCAGAAGTTATAATAAGTTATCTACCTGACCACAGAAACTGAATGAAAACTAGTTTTCGGGTTAAATTAAAACCTCGGGAACACAAGTAAAATACGTTTTCCAAAGTTAAAAACATTAAATGAAAACCTTATCCTCTGCGACTGGAATTATGAGCCTTTTCCTCGTACGAAGGAAGAGGTCTCAGGCTTTCTCTCTTTTTATTTAATTAATTAATTTATTTATTTACTTTTTAAGTTTTTTACTTCGGCACTGTTCCACTGTATGCTCATCCAAAGTACGCCGAAGTATTGAGTTCACTCTAACAGGTTCAAAAATTAAGGTCATCTTTTTTTCCCCTTCTTGACGTTTAGAACATCCTAAAACTGAATCAATAATTCATCATAAATTTGCGCCATACATGTCTAAACTTGCTCGAACTTGCCCCAGACAAGTTCAAAGCAGCTCTAATTTGCACCAGACAAGTTTAAACTTGCTCAAACTTGCCCCAGACAAGTTCAAAGCAGTTCTAATTTGTACCAGACAAGTTTAAACTTGCTCAAACTTGCACCAGGAAAGTTTAAACTGGTTCTAATTTGTCCAGACAAGTCTAAACTTGATTCGATTTACATTTGAGTGGCCGGAAAGCTTGAGAACAAGAGAAACCACCTGTGATGTCAAGGTTTACCGCAAAATGAAGAATACTCATCAGATATATTAAGCTCATGGTTTTTCCAAGAGCTTAGGACAAGATTCAAATTGAAGTATTCAAGTTCAAAACCGAAGGGTTTGTGTTGTCAACGTGCCGCAATAGGCTCAAAATTTCAAGGACCATTAAAAGTTCCGAAGTCGGAAGCAGGGAAAACTCCCAAAAAAGAGCCACTCTAAGAGTGTTTCATAC
This sequence comes from Liposcelis bostrychophila, assembly GCA_037577465.1. NCBI lineage: Eukaryota > Metazoa > Arthropoda > Insecta > Psocodea > Liposcelididae > Liposcelis > Liposcelis bostrychophila. The sequence goes on from CM075213.1 coordinate 29,452,350, forward strand.
CTTCCTACAGAATGGATCTTACCTGGATATGAAGAACTGTGGTTGGGTATAAACGCACTTAAACCGGCAAGATATAAGAAAAAGAAAATGATCCTTTACTAAAAACCTATTAAATTTCTGTACTGAATTAATCTTTTAATATCTTTTAATTTCGAGATTCGCGGTAGAGAAAATCGATCCGGGATCCGCGATAAACGGGAGGAAAGGAATGGGGATTTTAGGGGGGGGGGGGAATCGAGACAAAGATAACATTTAAAATATTACAGATAAATATTGTTCGGAGCTTATCTTCCTTTTTCGAAATATCGGGAGAGCACATTTGATTTAAAAGGAAAATTTTGTAATTTCGCACCGATTCGGTGTTATAAACCGAAAAATGATTGCGGTTTATTACGATTTCGATCAAAACTCACATTTTGATTGATTAGTTTTCCCCGACGAATGAGTCAAAGGCAAAACGGCCGTCAAATATCGGAATAATATTTACTCTGACGTTATATTGCTCTTTTCAAAAAAAAAAAAAAAAAAAAAAAAAAAAAAAAAAATACATTAAAAAAAATATATAAAATTTCTTTTTCGAAGTGGGCTCAGGTGATACAAATTCAAACATCGTTCCCATAAAGGGTAACCGAAATTATCCAGGGATTTAAAGGGGAAGGAGAGAAAAAAAAAATTCTACGTGAATGTTTTCCTTCGGCATTAAGGGAAAATACGGGAGCAGGATCCAAGAAACCGGAAATCGACGACTATTTATCCCTGAATTTTTTTCTCTTTTCATCACGTCTCAGTACTTTCCGTCTTTTGGCCGGGAGAGATAACGTTTTTTACATTATCACCCTAAAAAAAAAAAAAAAAAAAAAAGTAATATTGCTTTGTAACATTTTTTTTTTTTTACTTTTATTTTAATTCCCTTAATTTAGAATATATTTGAATATATTAGCAATTTTTACACGGTAAAAAAACGGCGGGTAAAAACCTTTAGCTTTTTTTTCTTTTTTCTTTCATTTTTGGAAAAAGAAAACGAATCGAAAAACGGAAAAGGTAAATCCACTTCCGCAAAAGCTACATTTTTCCACCCCTCCACTCCCTCCATTCCCTGCACATAAAAATAACAAAGGAATTTTTTTTTCCCTCGATTTTAAGGTCCATTTAAAGAAATTGAAAACAGTCAGTCAGATTGTAGTAGAGTTTATAGCTATGTTTGTTTCATTTTATAAGAGGCTTTAAGTCATCTAGCGATCTTTTTGATACATATAAAAAAAAAAAAAAAGAAAAGAAAAGCTTTTCTGATCTCGCTTTCTATCTTTGTTCCTCAAAAATAAAATATATTTAGAAAAAGGGGGGAAGGGGGAGGGTTAAGGAAGGATTCTCGACGCGAAAAAAAAAAAAATCTATAACCGGATTGAGTTAAAACTTCCATATTTCCTTATTTTTGTCTCTCCAGACACAAAAAGCTTTTATCGATGCAATTTTCATTTGAAAAGAAAAAAAAGGGGGTCATGCATTCCTGACGTCACGATCAATGTTATATAAAAATAGCTTGCATGTTAAGGTTGATAAAGGAAGAAAATGATGGTAATGCCACTTCCTTGATGATTATCTCAACGCAATTTTCATCAGCATTAGCAATGCAACAATCGAGAGCATTGCAAGAGCAGAAAAAAAGAAAAACAAAAGAAAATAAAATAATAATAAAAAAAAACAACCTTCAGCAATGCGTCATAATTTGCAGTTTTTCGCCTTTACAACCGTTCGCGTGTGGAAAAGGAACCTCCGTGCCTGGCTCGGTCAGGGACCACATTCCCATATAATCACATATTATAACCGTCTAAGTTTTATAACGATTATACAAAAATAAAATTAAAAAAAACATAAGGAAAACTTTTTTTGAAAATTTTCATTTGCTTTAAATTTAATTCGGGGTTTTCCTCTTTATCTAAATTACTTATCTTGCACACGACCGCATTGGGTAGATTAAAATGAAATAAACGAACTGGAGTAACTAAAAAATATAAATAAAATAACGTAAGCTTAAGCTTATTTCAAAAAATGGAGAAAAGAAAAAAAAATCCTAAAGTGACTCGAATTTTGTATTGGAAATCTCCCAACTCTTCTTTTGAACCGACTAGAAGCTTGCTCTAATTTTGAAGGTGAATAAAGTTAACGCGATTTTGTTACGTTTAAATGCATCAGATTTCAAAACTTTGAAACGACAGCTTATGGTCATTTACCCCAGAGGGTTAAATGGTCCTGGTCAGCATAGCACCCTTTAGAACGTAGCCCACACGCCTATAAAGCACCGAACAGTTCAATGCACGGCTGAGGGCTAGGCAACACTTCCTGGAATGACGTTCGATCACAAAAACGAAGGATCAGGGCTGCATTTTCGATAAATTTGTATTCGGAATCGGAATCGAAATCGGAATCTGCTATTTTAAAGTAATTGGAATCGGAATCGGAATCCGTGATTTTTTTAATGAAATAGGAATCGGAATCGGAATCTCGTCTGAAAACAGTTCGGAACTTTAGGAATCGGAATCGGCATCGGCATTCAAAAAAATATATT